>OZ025295.1:144159841-144552341 GCA_964019185.1 Maratus speculifer
TCCAAAAATAATTAGATTGATTTACAATAATACAGTTATGGAATCTGATAATTGTTATAAGAACAATGTAAATAAATGTGTAATACTATCTGCAACAGAGAAGTGTTTTGCAGTTGTAAATTTATCGTATAACATTTTAACAGTATAAAAGTGCACCACTTATGTATTATTTTCTTAACTTTAATAGCAGTACTTGAACATTTTCTAAAAACAAATATAAATTTCCCATAAAAGTTTTCCGATAATAATTAATGAAGTAAATGAGCATCAAGAAAAGAAATATGGTTATTTTCTTGCATTTATAAAGTTATACCTTTTAAATACCTAAAGTTAATGAATAAAAATATGGAAATATCTAAACAATGGTACCGTATATTTTTTATTGTTAGTCGCTTAATATTTTAATTTTGTTCGTGAACCATTTATCTTTTTAAAAGAAATATTTTAATTCCTTAATAACTCATAATATTTATGAGGTTTAACTTAACATTTTTACTACAATTTACTCTGCTATATCGATTATTGTTACTTGTTTAAATTATTACTTTATTTTAACAACTTTGTATTAAATGCCATTTAAGTTTGTCAAAAAACTTTTAAATGTATAATGATGTACAAAGAAAAAATTAGAAATTAAAAAAAAAGTTCTTTCTAAAGTATTTATCTTAATAATGAATTTCGGAGTATTTTTTGCTTTGTCTATACCTTAAAAAGCGCCTGAGATATAGCAGTATGAATTTCTAATGTGGGTGACATAAAAAAAAACAATTTGAACGCGACAGCACTCGTATAATAAATCGATTTCGATCTGAGTTTGCATGTGCACATGAATTAAGATTTCGACCAAGCTCATTGGTTTGTTTTATCCATCATGTTGTTTTAAAATGACATGCACTTCATGATATCGTGGAATTTGGCGACTCTCTAAATCGCTTAAAATAAAACTAGGTTGAATAAAAGATGACTAATTTCTAAAAATTCCTATCAATATTCAGTGTTGGCAAAAACTAGCATTCAATCTTAAAAAATCGGGTTCCACTAATTTGAGCTTCGTATGTTTGAATAATATTACTTAATTTAAAATAAATAAATAATTAATTAAATAAATAAGTATATGAAAGCTACCTCTTCCTCTCGGCACTGCCGGAAGGACTTTTCTTTACTTAGCTTCGTTAGCAATGCTTGAACATCTTCTAAAACCAAATACAGGTTCTCCATAGAGGCTTTACGATGAAGATAAATAAAATAAATGAGTAACAAGAAACAATTAACCATTCTTTTCCTATAGAGATAGACGTTTTGAATACTAGAAATTAATGAATCAAAATATCGAAATATATAAACAATGAAGCAGTACACATAATATTGTTGTAGCTTATTATTATTTAAATTTTGTGCTTGAAACATTTCTCTTTTTGTAAGAAATATTTTAATTCCTCAACAGCCTGCAAACCTAACTTTCATTTTCATACAAATCTATTTACAAGCACTTTTTGGCGTAATTTATAGTAGGATTTTATTTGTATTAAGTAAAACACTATTGACAAAATCCAAATAAGCACTTTAAAGGATTACTAAAATATAAATGAAAATAATATCGGAAACATATGGAAAGGCAATTATTTACTCTATTTAATCAAAGTATTTCTTTTTATCCTAATTATTTTGAAATATATATTAGCGAATATTTATTATGAATATACTCTGCTACATCAATTACATTTTTTTACATTTTGTATTTGAGTAATTTTTCAGAACGTGTTTTATAAATTTATCAATTCAGAAAATAACATAATATATATTCCGTGTCTAATTTGTTTACACCTGACATGTAAATCTAATTATTGAGTTTTTTCAGCCAATGTGCAAATTGGATTATTTACATATCCTTGCTTCCGATTCTTCATCATCTTCAAATATCGAAATTAATTGTATCATAGTTAAAGGTTGTCGTAAGAAAAATAATGAAATAAAAATGTGTTATCAAGAAAATTCTAAATGTATTTTTTTTCTTAAACATTTACAAAGCGGCAGTAAATGAATTACTTTATAACCTGAATTTTTAATAAAAATAATTGGTTCACCTGAATAATTATTTATGTTTATGTCTAAGATATCAAGAACAACATATATATTAATAATTTTTTAAACATATTTTTTTAACTAAAAGTGATTTAATAAGGCGTGAGTTTGAGCTCTTTTCAAAATATTTACAAGAATAATTAGATTACTTATAGTCCGGGTGCTACGCATCAGAAAATTGCAAATCGTGATAAGAATATACCACTTGGTGAGCACGTACTTTATGATAATACAATAGCTATTAGAGGGGGAGGCATCTCGTAAAGTCGTCGAAATTCAAGATGGCGGCTGTTATTCAAAATGGCGTCATTCTAAGAATTTTCTTAATATGCGTAATATAAATGTGCATTTCACGACTATTTCGATGTTTTTAAAGTCAAATTTTCGTTTTTGACACTTTTGAATCTTATTTAAAAGAGTGTATGAATTCGGTTTATCTGTCTGTTTGTCTTTTTCACCGCCTGTCCTTCAATGCTCTAGGTCGTTTAAATATACTCAGATTGCTATGTAAATTTTATATGTTATATGAAGTTTATAATAATATGTTTGGACTAAAACATAAAGTGTATAGCTTTTATAGTCCATTTACAGGGCACTCAAAGTATTTATGAATTTTTTGGCCGTCATTGCGGCCCCGATTGTTTTTTGCTGAAATTTGCTCGGATTTCCGTGTAATTTATGTATGTGTTATCTCTATAAGTAATTTAGAGATGTGGTATGCTGCAAAATGTTCTCATCGAAAATGTAGAGTGCAGCATTTATAGTTCGTTTACAGGCACACTTAAAATAATTCTCTTACATTTTGGTATATTGGCGAAAATACTTTTTAGTGTGTTTTAATGATGTTAAACTATTTGAAACATATTAAAATTGATACACATCACTGAAATGCAGTACAAGATACTTTCTGTATAAAATGGCGAGAGTAGAATTTATCGTTTCTATACAAGCTCTCAAAAAACAATACGTTTACAGTGCTGTCTATAACCACAATGTTGTATATGTGCTTTTTAAATTATAATATGTTTTGTTGAATTTTGCCAGGTAAAAATGAGTTGCAAAATGTATTATTATTTTTTTTTGGTTGGAATGCAGCTTATAAATATACATTGTAATTATGATGATTAATCTCCAACCAAAATAAGATGAATCAAAAGTATTCCTAAATTTCAATTTGAATTTATTTTCGTTTTTTTTTTTTTTTTTTTTCGGTTCCTAACTTTTCTCGAAGACTCATTTATGCTTGATCACCATAATTATGCACGTTAATTACCAATCCATCTGAAAGATCTGTTTGATGCAACTACCAGATGTAAACGTGTATTTTCATCAGGACATTTTGTGATAAGAAAATCCAACAAACTTTTCCCAGCTACGGGCATAGATCAAGCGCATGAGCAAAACAACTCTATTGTCAAATGAGAACGAGGTGCAGTAAGGTTAATGCAGGATTCATCGGCACTTATACGTTGGATGGTATCTGGACAAGAAATCTGCAATTTCATACAAAAGTTTGAGTCTAACATTCAAGCAAAACCCGAAGAAAGAAATCGATGCCATCATGAACAATATAACTCAGTTTAAAAAAAAAATCGCTAAGGTTCAAGCACTCTAATACGCACTAAAAGCATTAGGGAACCCATTTTTAGAAGATCGTGAAGTCATGCTTGTCATCGAAAGCAAAGTTATTGTTAATAAGGATATTAATGCATTAATTTATTCATACTGTAAAACATTTGCGTAATGTTGTTAACCAGTTTTATGGAGTAATGTTAGACAAATGTTTTACAGTGCAGCTGAGTCAACTGGTATTGATCAATTCTACAATTTCATTAAGGAACGCCTAGTAAAAAAATTTTCATTAATATTTCAACCTTTGAAAAAGAACAAAATTTCTGTGTTCAGTAATCTGACGAAAACCATAAACAATAAAAATGCAACTTTGAAGGTTTTAAAAACAGACGTCCAGTTGTTTTCCAGGCTTTTAATAGTTACACAGAATCGTCAGTTAAACTCGCATTTTTTTTTTTTTTTTTTTTTTTTTTTTTCAAATATGAAAATCAACAACTTCCACCTGCATTTTCTTGTAACAGGGAATTTAGACCTAGCAACAAAAGTGATTTAGTTCATATTTTAGAGGAAACTGCTGGGGAAAATGGCAAAGTTTTTCCAGGAACACATGATGCTTTAAAACATGATGGGTCAGTTCTTACTAACATTTCAAAATCTCAACAAACTTTAAACACATTTAATGATTACTACATTAACACATTTTATCCTCACTTACGTAACGACATTGGGAGTTTTATACATCAAAGAATAGATTTGATTTGGGATAGATGTATTACACCAAGCATTAAAGGTGAAACTAGACAAAAGAGAGGTGCAGGGACCAAATGACAAGTACAACCACATGTTAGATTACCTAAAAATTGGCAAGATTTCTTAAGAAATTCAAATAACAAAGAAGAGCTTTTTAAACTATTTGTTACGCCAGCAATAAATACCATGAAAATACACAAAATATAATATAACCACTTCAGGAAAAGAAGTTAAAGGAAATCTTACTGCCTCAAGTTCCTTAATTGCAATGACTTGCCCTGGTCACGAAAAAGCTGATACAAGAATAATACTGCATCTCAAAGACATGGTTGAAAAAGGACTGAAAAATTTTATACGCTCTGTAAACACTGATGTATTAGTTTTAGCGATTGCATATTTCTTTATCCTTTCAGATAAATGCCTAGAAACTATTTGGGTTGCATTTGGAACAGGGAAAAATATAGATTTATTCTCGTTCGTACCATAGCTGCAGCAATTGGAAGAGAAAAGGCAATGACGACTTTACTAGAATTTCATGTTTTCTCGGGATGCGACAGCAATCCGGTTATTACGGGAAAGACGTAAAAGTCAAATTGGAAAGCATGGATTCCATTTAAAGAAGCTACTGCTACATTTTCATACCTATCAAAACTATAAACTTCCATTCCTGAAGGTATTTTAACTATTTTACAAAAGTTCGTACTATTTTTGTACTGTTCAAAAAGCAATAGCATAAGTGTCAACAATGCAAGATAATAATTCTTTATGACAAAAAATCGTTCTTTTGAACATCTTTCATTAACCAAGGGTGCACTTCAAGAACATATTTTACGCAGTGTTTTCCAAGCTGGACACATTTGGGGACAAGCAGATCAGCATGAAATACGTCCAACCTCTCCAAACAAATGGGGATGGTGGTTGGATAATTTATCATGGAAAATAAAATGGTCGGAGTTGTCAGAGATTTCAGACTCTTGTGAAGAGTTAATAAAATGTATGTGTAAAATCTGTAAAAATAAATGTGTCTGTAGAAAGGTTGGACTTTCCTGCACATTATTGTGCAATTGCAAAAACGAATGCGCAAAATATGATGATAACATGCGATGTTTCTATATTCTACAGCTATATATTTAACATTCATTTTTATAGATTATATAAGTAACGTATTAATAAAATCGTACTTTTATTATTTATTCATTCCTTCAAATTTTCTATTGTAAATGACAAAAAATACTTTAATAATTATCCTATTTTCATTTTAGGTATATTTATAGTATTAAAAATAAATTTTTTGAGTTACAAAACGTAGAAATTAACATCACAAATACTCTTGTAAGATGCAGAGGTATAAAACTGCAAAAGATTTTAAATAATAGTCGCCATTTTGAATTCCTATAAATTTATACGATGCCTCACTTTCTTATTTTATTAATATAAGATAGATACTGACTATTCGGGATATCCTTATCACAAAATGAAGTTTTATTCCTTCTATCATCTTCACTAATAACACTTGAATTAGATCGTGATCTTTTTTAAAATTTTATGGACAAATTACAAACGCATATTTTCTTGTTTTGGTGTGTCACTGTAAATAAGTGATGCACATCTTATTATGTAGTAAGTATTTGGTAGTTCATTGCAGTATTAACATTGATGTATATGAATTTGGATGTGTTTTAAAGAGTATAACATCATTTAAACACATTGCAAACGATTTCACCGCATGCACAATATTAAAATGTCATTTATTTAGCGCCCTATAAACAGACTATAAAAGCTATACGATTTATTTTTTTTCTCCGAATATGTTATTATACACTTCATATAACATATAAAATTTACATGGCAATTTGAGTATATTTAAGCGAGCTATAGCATTGAAGGACAGGCAGACAGACAGATAAACCGAATTCATACACTCTTTTAAATAATGTTGGAAAGTGTCGAAAACGAAAATTTGGCTTTAAAAACATCGAAATCGACATGAAATGCACATTTATATTACGCATATTAAGAAAATTCTGAAATTTTGAATAACGGCCGCCATCTTGAATTCAGACGACTTTACGAGATGCCTCCCCCTCTAATATGCATTGTATTATCATAAAGTACATACTCACCAAGCGGTATGTTCTTATCACGATTTGCAGTTTTCACCTTATTTTTGTCGCGTAGCACTCGGACTATTAACCAAAAATACAGTTATGAAATCTCCCAATTATTATAAGAACATCTTCTAAAACCAAATATAACTTTCCCATAGAGGCTTTCGGATGAAAATTAATGAAATAAATGATTACCAAGAAAACATTTATTGATATTTTCATACATTTATAAAGTTAAACCTTTTGAATACTGGAAATTAATGAATCAAAAAATGCAATATCTAAACAATGGCATAGTATATTTTATATTGTTAGTCGCTTAATATATTGATGTTGTTCTTGAAACTTTTCTCTTTTTGAAAGAAATACTTTAATTCCTTGCTAGTCTGTGAACCTATCACTCAATATCATACAAATAAATATCATAGAAACATTTTTGGTGCAATATATTGAAGGATTATGTTTATATTAAGTAACACCATTGACAAACTACAAACAAGCACTTTAAATCATTACTAATTCTGAGTAAATATAATATCAGAAATATATGGAAAGGCAATTATTTACTTAATTTAAACAAAGTATTTCTTTTATTCGAATAATTTTTAGTTTTATATTATCGAACAATTATTGTAAAAATATCCCGATACATCAATTAGATTTTTTTTTCACATTTTGCATTTGAATTATTATTCTAAACGTGTTTTATGCATTTGTCGTTCCAAGTATCCCATAATTTCTATTCCGTGTCTAATTTGTTTACAACTGAAATGTAACTCGAATTAATAAGTTTTTTCAGGCCAAGTGAAAATATTATTATTTACATATCTTTGATTCCAATTTTTGATCATCTTCAAATTCCGAAATTAATTATATCATAGTTAAAGGCTGTCGTAAGAAAAGAAAATGTTTTATCAAGAAAATTCTGAATGTTTTTTTTTCTTGTATCAGTACAAAATGGCAGTAAATGAATTACTTTATAACATGGATTTTAAATAAAAAAAATTGGTTCACCTGAATAATTATTTATGTTTATGTATAAGACATCCAGAACAACATATACAATAATAATTTGATTTATACTTATTTTTTAAATTAAAAGTGAATTAATAAAACGGTAGTTTGAGCTCTTTTCAAAATATTTACAAGAATAATTAGATTATTTAACAAAAAATACAGTTATGCAATCTCAGATTTGTTATAAGAACATCTAAAATCAAATGTAGGTTTTCCTTAGAGGCTTTCGGATGAAAATAAATGAAATAAATGAGTAACAAGAAAAGATTTATCGTTCTTTTCATACATTTATAAAGTTATACAATTTGAATACCGGAAGTTAATGAATCAAAATATCAAAATATCTTATCAATGGCACAACATTTTATATTGTAAGTCGCTTAATGTATTGATTTTGTTCTTGAAACATTTCACTTAAAAAAAAAAAAAAAAAAAAAAAAAGATTTTAATTCCTCGCCAGCCTGCGAACCTATCACTCAGTATCATACAAATCTATTTACAAACATTTTCTTGGTGCAATATATTAAAGGGTTTTATTTATATTAAGTAACACCATTGACAAAGTACAAATAAGCACTTTAAACGATTACTAACATCTGAACGAAAATAATATAGGAAAGATACAGAAAGGCAATTATTTACTCTATTTAAACAAAGTATTTCTTTTTATCCTAACAATTTTTAGTTTTATATTAGCGAATATGTACTGTAAATATACCCTGCTACATCAATTAATTTTTTTTTAACATTTTGCATTTGAGTAATTACTCAACACATGTTTTATAAATTTGTCGTTTCAAACATAACATAATATATATTCCGTGCTTAATTTGTTTACACCTGAAATGTAAATCTAATTAATTAGTTTTTTCAGCCCATGTGCAAATAGGATTATTTACATATATTTGCTTCCAATTGTTGATCAACTTCAAATATCGAAATTAATTATATCATAGTTAAAGGCTGTCGTGTGAAAAAATAATAAAATAAAAATGTGCTATCAAGAAAATTCTGAATGTTTTTTTTTCTTATATCTGAACAAAACGCCAGTAAATGAAGTACTTTATAACCAGATTTTTTTTATAAAAATAATTGGTTCACCTGAATAATTATATATGTCTAAGAAACACAACATGTGTCGCCTATGTCTAAGAAACACAACATGTACAATAATAATTTGATTTATACATATTTTTTAATTCAAAGTGATTTAATAAAGCGGTTGTTTGAGCTCTTTTCAAAATATTTACAAAAATAATTACATTACTTAACAAAAAATACAGTAATGAAATCTTAGAATTATTGTAAGAACAGTGTAAATAAATGTAGAATGATATCTGTAACAGATAAATGTTTTGTAGTTTTGCAAATTTATCGTATAATATTTCTTTAATGAGATAAAAGGTACGCCTTTATAAATGTTTTAAAAAGTAATCACATTAAAAAGATTTAATTACGACGAGCTTTCTAAATATGACTGAGCAAATAATTTTGTGTGAAAAGGGCAATTTGCTTATATTAACTTACGGAATAAATAAACTTTACTTAGAATTTTCTTTAATGACATTTAATAAATACGTCTTGATATAAAGCATATAATTTATAGTAAATTTAATTACATTTAAATATTTTGATTGATAAATAAATCGTATAAGTTCAAATTATCCAAATGAGTGAAAAATGTGCTGGGCAGGATTAAAAATGGAGTTCGTCTGGCTGAAGCTACCAGCGCTATTAGATCTCGTGTTTGAATCTGATCATTTTTTTCCCAGTTAGAAAATTTAAAAAAAAAACATTTATAGGATTCTTTATAGCACACATATAAAGTGAAAACATAATGAAAATCATTGCGTACTTTTTCTTGCTTTAATAAAGTTAATTCATTTTTGCGTACAATTTTTTTATTGTAATTTTACAATTTTTTTAAATACACCAACAAAAGTTTTTTTTTTATGTTTTCAATAAACTGCGTCGTAGGAGCAACGTGTTTTTGCCGATAATAATTTGGCCGTGCCATGTACGGGCATCCAATATCTCCAGAGATAATTTATTATTATCACCAGTAAATTTTTTTTGTAAACTTTACATTGTTTTTTCAGAGCATTTTTTATTTACTTTGGCAAAAAATTCCTTTTTTGAAAATATATAATAAAAGATTGAAAATTCAGTAAAAAGCATGAAAAAATAAGGGATTATTTGAAAGTTTCTTTCAAAAATATTGGTTGTTTAAGTGTTTAAAAAGTATTTTTAATAAATTGCAAAATTTGACACTTTATGAAGAATAATATATTAAATGTACATTGGCCTATAAAATTATCGGATAAACTTTTGTTTTATTGTCAGAAGCTGTTCTATGTAGTCTATATTAAATTAGATATTTGACATTCATTTACTACAAATTAATTTTTAATATCTGTATCGAAATCGAATAATTTCTTGATTGTTTACTTTCTTTTTTTATGATACGTTTATTATTGTATCAAAAATGTATCTTAAAAGGCTTTAAAAAGTTCAAAGAGCACAGAGCACTCTTAAAAGTCGTGTCAGTTTTGATGCTATTTTTTTTTTTTTTTTTTTTTTTTTTTTTTTTTTTTGTTAGTTTGTTTATTTGTGAAATAAAATATTTGAATTTTTACACAGTCAGCATATCGCTTAAACCACCTGATAGAAATATGAAACAAAACAGTAAAATAATAATTGTAGGTTTTGATTGTAAAATTTTGTTTATATTTAATTAATAATTTTTTATTTATATATTTAATTAAAATTTTTAATTATTTTTCTTAACCCTCAAAATAAATGATACAGGAAATTTTAAGAAAGTACGTTAGGAAAACGTTAGGAAATTAATTTTTTTTATATTAAAAAAAATTCCCAAATTTTAAGTTAACATACACTTTCTGTAAATTTTCTCTGTAATATCAATTACAATTTCTTTTCATTTTCAGTGTATTTAAATTTCTCTTTTAAATAACATTACGTTCCTTAACTACATCTTCCCAGATATCGCATTATTTCTATTCCGTGTCTTAATTTATTCGCAACTGAAGTGTAAATCTAATTAATAATCGGGTTTTATTTTTACTTAAGTGCAAATAGGATTATTTACTTATCTTTGCTACAAAAATATTAGGACCCTTTTCAAATACTGAAAATAGTTTTCTTATAGTTCTTCAAAGGAAATTAATGTAGTAATACGAAAAATCTCAAGATTATTTTTCTTGCGTTTATAAATTTGTACCACTTTGCGTTCATAACCAAAAGTTAATGAACCAAATTTCACAAATATTCTAAACAATGCCAAAACCTTTTTTATATATATTCCCTTTTTTTCGATGAGACCTTTATTATTATACCAAAAATGTCTAAATTTCTAAATTTAAAAAAAGTTCAAAGGGTACATATATCTCTCAAAGATCGCTTCAGTTTGTTGCTAAATGTTTTTATTTATATTTTATTAATTTATTTTTTATTTTTTTTTCTTTTTGAGAAATAAAATATTTGTATTCTTACACGGTCAACATACTTTTTAAGTAATATTCTGATATAAATCTGTCACACAGCACTAATTGTAAATTTTGATTGTAGTATTTTATTGATATTGATAAGTTTCAATTATTAAATCCAATATAAATGATAAATGTATTTTTAAGAAAGTAAATCTTTGGCAAATATTAGTAAAGATGCTTTTATACTAAAAATCCCTAGTATTAGATTGAGACATATTTACTGTAAATTTTCTCGGCAATATCAATTACAAGTTTTTTTTCCCTTTCTGTTAATTTTAATTTCTCTTTTAAATAACATTGCTATTCTTAACAATGCCTTCCCAGATATCACATTATTTCTATTCCGTGTTCAATTTATATGCAACTGAAGCGTAAATCTAATTAATAATCGGGTTTTATTTTTGCTTAAGTGCAAATAGGATTATTTACTTATCTTTGCTACAAATATTATATCTTCTTCAAATGCTGAAAATAGTTTTCTCATAGTTCTTCCAAGAAAATTAATGAAGTAATACGTCCTAACAAGAAAAATCTCAACATCCTTTTTCTTGCATTTATAAACTCATTCTACTTTGCGTTAATAACCGGAAGTTAATGAACCAAACTTCACAAAAATTCTAAACAATGCCCGAAACTTATTTTCTAATGTTAATCGATAAATATTTTTATTGTGTTGCTAAAATTTTCTCTTCTGTTGTCGAAAAAAACGCATTTGAATTCTTTTGTTATCAGAAAGTGCTCTGGTTTGAAAATTTTTAATTAATTCTTTTGGTGAAAATGAGATAGAAGTATTTATTGGTTTCTCTATTTGCTATTGTATTTCAGCATCCAATTAATTCCCAGCAAACCTTATTCTAATGTCCTGTTTGTGAAGAATGGGTGGTTTATTTTGTATCTAGTGATTGAAGTATTTGATTGCAAATTAGTATTTCAAATTAAAATTGCGACGGAATTTCTCGTTTGATCTCGAACTGATGTGGAGATTCATTTCTTTTCTAATTATATACAATTCTTAAACGAAAGCAATTATGATTTTTAAAGATTTTTCTAAGAAAAGAGTTTTGTTTTTGAAAAGATTTTTAATCATCGTGTAAAAAGTAATTATCAAACATGCATTTTAATACAGGGAAATAATTATTTTACAAAATTAAACTCGTGAATTATCGAAATAATAATTGCATATTTTATTATTTTCAAGAAAGGTTTAACAAGTACATACGCTATCATTTAATGCGTTTCTGAATAATTTAAATTGCACAAAAAATAAATAAACAATTCATATAATAAGGAAAACATATTTTTAAAATTATTTATGCTTCGTTTTTATGCAGGATAAATTAAATAACAATAATTTTAATAAAAAATGGGGAGAATTTATTCGCATGTGTTTTAGATTATAGATTTTTCATATAAAAATGTAATTATGACTTTTGAGGACTATTATTACATACGAGGTGCAACCCGTCTAAATTCGACGAAAGAAATCTTTAAGAAAGAACTGTTACATTGAATTAGAATAAATCTACAAAATTAGTTATAGTAAAAAATATATCTTATATTGGTCAGTCTAACTCTCAAACAAATATTATTTTAGGCTAAAATTAACAAAAAAATATATAAAACTCGATTATCAAATTATTACACAAAATAAAACAAAAATTTCTGGATTATATAACCGATGATATTTTTGAAATAATACAGGCATTTTAATTTCTCTTTTATTTATTTAAATTTTCACGCTAAACCGAAATTGCATGGCAAAGTGGTGGGAATTTTAATTTCAAATTTTCTTTTCAATTTTAACAGAAAATGGAGCTATTCTGTTGTCACAATTACAAAATTGGTACTAAAAGCTATAAAAAAAATTAATATTTCAAAAAGAAATTGAGATACAGCTTTCAAACAAATTGTATATAAATGTAAAATTTTTTCTCTATACAACGGTGTAAAAATTTCAAATTTGCTATATTTAGAAGTGCAAAATTTGTAGTAGAAAAATTACAAAATCAAAATTGAAGAGGAAAATGTTGTCATTCGCTAAATGACGTATGCGTCACGCACAGATATGTTTGGCCTGTATAATGTACATGTATAGTAAGAGAAAAATAAAAACAGTAAGAGAAAAGCTCTATTTTGAGCTATCTCTTGTAATAGACCAGATATTAATGCTAATCGTCTATGAGCAGACAGCACAAAAAGCTAAGGTATCAAACACAAGAAAAAAATCCTTTATTGTATGGATCAGTAGTAATGGGGAAATCTAATGACCTATGTCTACGGGAAGTGAGATGGTGCATCAGCCAAAATTTAATGCCACTCGTGGTTGATTCGTATATTGATCATTGTACTTTTCGTACAATCACAGGTATAAATGATTGCGAAGAACACACAATGATAAACCTACGAGTAAGCCAATAATTGTATTAATTTTTTGTAATTTTGTTATTCTATTTTAAAACAGTTTTAAAAACTTAAAACTGAACATCATAAGCCGTGTAAATTTGATCATATCTTGATCATCTTCAGGGATGCTTCAATTACCTACTTGAGTATGTAATCGATGTAGCGCTGAATATGATGTAGCTATAATCGAAAGTACTCGGTATATGTTATTCTAATTCATGTTTTTGAAACCGTTTTAAAATATAATAGCAATTATTATATATTGTGGCATCTTAAAATAATTAAATGCACCTTTTTATAAAAGACCGAAAATGTTTGAATTGACCGAATTTTGACCGAAATGTTTCTTTTCATTTTATCACATTAAAAAGGTTTATTTTTACATTTTATAAAACCTATATAAATAGAATGTATTAGAAAAATCTATGTACCATTAAAAAGTATTAAAAAAATGTAATTGCTATCTCGAAACCATATATATCGTGGTGCAAAATTATAGAAACGGTCATGTAATTGACTAAATAAAAAACATAATTATATTAATCCTCATACAGTCCGTACAAATTTATTTTATCATACTATATACCCAATATAAACGTGAAGACAACATTCTAAAACAATTGTTATAAATATTAAATAATGCATTGCATTTTTACTCGATATCCACTGGGAGCAAAATGATATGAACGAAAGAGATTTTTCTTATCAATACAAATATTGCATGCTAACTGGGCTTCTTTTCTGCTTAATAATTTCGATGGAACATTTTAGCATAGAGTTTGCATAGTTTTAAATTTATTGAAGTGTCAAAACAAGCCATATGTTCCAAATTTTAGATTTTAATTCCAAGTTCGAGTTCTAGTGCATGATTCGACCATATTTCATTATATATTCAAAATCTTATAATTCACCAAACATTGTTTACGCGGTTTAGGATTGAACTATTCACTGACCAATCAAGTTCGAGAGTTTTATTTATCTTGAAAGCAACTTTTTTGTATCTTTTTTCTAAATAAATTAGGCATTGTCTTCTTGAAAATTTCATAAAACTTGGACTTTTTCCCCTGAATTCCACCAATGGCATTCTAACAAGCGAATAAGTATACATCTATTTCGTTTTTTCAACTAGAAAAGCAATTACAAGCTTACTTATCTAGGAAAAATTAGTGCAAACACATAGGGAGTCTCCACATGTTGACACGTGAACAATACGGTTATTTCATTTTAAAGTCATGCAAATGCTAGCACGGATATCGAAATTGAACTTCTTTTCAGCAATGCAGATAATTTTAGACCAATTCGTTTGCTAATTCAGATATTTCCCTGGAAACAGAAAACGGGCTTTTACACTCTCCAGATATTAAACGCGAACATCGACGTAATTTTATATTTTAAAGAATTCCCGACACATTTATTGTTATTCGTACAATAGATATTGATGGTGATATCTTATCTAGCTTCCAAATTCCTTTTCTGTCGTTGTTTTACATGTAACCATACAAATATTGAAACTTTCGGATTGTTTCGAAAGAATTTTTGGCTTCCTTGCAGATTCTGTAGATTTTATAGGATATTGTAAGTAATTAAAAATGACAGTCTTTGAAAGTTTAATTTCATCAGCAATTTTTTGAAATTTCATTCTGATGCTGTTATAAGCTAAATTTTGCCCTCTTTCAAAATCGCAAAACATTTTGATTCACCTTGTAATCCAAATGTTTTGCAAACTAAACGAATGGGCCTAGATTATCTTTTAAATATGTTTTTAAATGATATGCAAAAATATCCATTAAAAACAGTCCAAGTTTTTTGAAATATCGAGTGCGTTCTTATCAATTTGCTCCTGCGTAAATTTAGCAAAATACATATTTAAAAAAAATTTTAAAAATGTATACAATTTTTGTAAATTATTATTTAAATATTAATTGAAATATCATGTATTTAACTTTAGCACGCATTTGCAAAGGAAACTAATTTCTTTATTTTTGTAACGTTTCTACTGATTTTCACCCCGCTATAGTTTTTCACTGGCCCTTTAGATTACAAAAAATATGAGCTTCTCTTAAAATGGCTGAAATTACATTCGATAAAAATTCATTAACACATTACACTCGAGTTTTGTTTAGATTAAACATTTAAAAGAATATTCCTAAATCACAGGGAAATCAAATGTACCCTAATTGAATTTCCGTTTATTTATTTTTTTTTCAAAATAACAATTAGAAAAATGTAAAAAGTTAATTAAAAAATGATTGAATTGCATTTTTATTTATTAGTGTGAATTTGTATAGTTATAATTTCATTCTTTCTTATCTCAAAGGCGTTTCAAAATTCATTACATTAAAATATATGTAAAACAGGCTTATTTCTGCAAAATTACTCAGTAAAACATAAAAGAATCATGTAGATACATGAAAAGTATCATAAACTTTTATTACTAGTAAAAATAATTTTTTCAAACATTGCTATGCATCGAAAAATTTATGTATCTCAACGTACTATTCAGATTTCACAAAATTTCAAAGAAATGTTGCATTTTACTTTCACAATAAAATATTTCGAGAAACGAAAGGAATCATAAAAAGGATTGAAAAAAATGATTTGATTATTTTTCTTCTTTACAAATGATTTTATTGGTCGTAAAATAGATGTTGTTTTAAGAAGAAAATTCAAGTTTTCCTTAAGAACGGTTACAAATATAATATATATATGTAGCAGATATTTAAATTAGAAGTTGTGAATTGCTGTGTATTAGGGTCTAAAAAGTCCGAATATCTATCGTTGCGTGGTATTACTTTTAAATCTATTGAATGTTCAAATGAGGAGATGAATATTTTATAACATTTGTATGAGATCCATCTTGATGACTAACAAATGAATATGCGTCTTAGTAAATATCGAATTGCGCATAAGCACGCAAGTATATTAATTGATTGTTCAATCACTAGAGATTGGAGTTTGAAAGTTTAATAATCGAAATTTGAAATTGGAGTACATAATGTGCCTTTTTTAACGTATTTAGAATGAATATATTTGGTTTATACTTAAAATAAACGCTATATAAAAATGTTCAATAGGAACATTAAGTTTTTAAGATTTTTTTCCTTCAATCAGATATCGAAATCCATTACAGATAGGTCTCAAACACGCGTACTTATTATTATTTTTTTAAATCGAAGAACTTGCATTAGCCATATAATAATTACCTGGTATGATTAATTTTTGCTTATCACTTAAAAAAATTAAAAAAAGAAAAAAAGAAAGTTGCCATTAGTGAGAAATGAAATATAATTTTATAATTCGTAAAAAACTTAAACAAGGTAGCTGACAATTAATACTTGTCGATGCGTCTGTTTTACTGCGCATACCACTTTAATCCAATGAAAAAGATGTATAAATATACCTACTGCTAAGATAAGTGTACATTTAATCTCTTCGGTTCCTTGTTCCCCATTGGGGGACCTCTGTTCTTTTACTTATAAAAACTAAAACGTCTGTTTTTTTCTTACATCGCTTCATAATACTTGAATGTTTTTTGCGTTGGATAACAGCCTGCATCTAAGCTGAACCCTCATAAAATAAATGTCATTTTCATCTAAGTTTGCAAAATGCTTGAAAATGTACAAAAGACAGTGTGACCAAGAAAGTGATAAATTTTCATAACTATTTAACTTAAATCTTTTCCATAATTTTTTTGAGGCTTTGTAGGTATTTTACTTTAAAGCTCTTAAATTTGCTATTGCGTTAATTTATGTTAATGGTTATTAAATTGTTTTAAACTTTAGACGGAGACTCGAACAGTATGTGTCCGGTTCAGCATGTATTTTCGGACAGATGCTGTCCGAGCCCCCATGTAAAGGTTAAGGTGGTTTGCTGTTTTAGATCAATACTTTTGAGCATAAATAACTAACTCCCAAAAGAATCAATTTCAAGAAAACATATTTTTCTGTCATTTACAATGCCATTTTGTTTGAAAAAAAAACAAACAAATGAATGAGTATTTGTATTATTATTTTAGCTTTAAAACTGAGAAGGCTAAAAGTAAATTTGCTATTATTTTATCCGAACAAATATTGTATCACTGAAATCTCCATTTTTGGTTTATATCATTAAAATTGTGCTGTAAAATAAATATTGAAGTATTATTTCTCCGTAGAAACACTACTATACATTATACTTATGATTAACTAATTCTAAAGTACATCCCACAAAACTAAATTAAAGGGATTATGCTGTAAATACACTCTATCAATGAACAAAAATGTCACCGACTCCCGGGCAATAACATTTTAAAATTATATATGCGGGTGGTTGAAAAATTATTGTACTAGTGTATGTATTTTTTTTATTGTGGTGGTTGATAAAATATTGAACCTAATGTCTGAGGTGCTTATATGCTCAATTTCAGAGCCATAGCTGTTATGTACACATATTTTTTAAGGAGGGGTAAAGTTTTAAAAGACTTATTTTTAAAGTTTTTTAAGAGGGGGGATAAAGGTGAAAGGATGTTTTGGAGCTTATAGGGCTGTATCTGTGACAGTGGTTGAGACATGACTACATCACTGTCAGGTTCCTAGAAGACATCTGCCCTGAAGTAGAAAGGAATGACATTTCCTCATCTGAATATTTTTATGTATTGTTAGTTGTGTATCCGTGAAGCTTTCGAAATACCTTTCTTTCTTTTCTTATAATGACAAATGACAGGTGGTTATCCAGGCGCAGGTGTGCGGATGACGCACTCGTTGATGAATGAAAGTGATGACCACGGGGCATGGCTCAGCTGTCATTTAGTATTTAAGTGATGTGTAAACAGTAGATGTCATGACTCAAGGTTGGTATGCGGAATTGAACCAATGGAGGAACTCGGAGAAGCCCTGCTGGGGGAAGGAAGATCTCTGACAAGGTCAACTCTGGACTGAAAGGTTGGGGACAGTTCTCGCTTGGCGTTGAGACCGATAGGTCGCTCAGGATTTGTGGTCCTGTTGGATAGTGTATATTTTGAGCGTGGGACAAGGCGTCCCGGTGGATAGTGTTATAGGCCGAGAAGTGAGGCCTAGTACCCTTGTGTATTGAGATTCTGCAGTAATCTCTGATAAAGCGTATCCAACGTGCGTTGAGTGTGAGGAAGTGAGTGTAAGTTGAACGGTACACAACCAACGTTTATTGTAGTTAATTTAATGTCGAACCAGATCATCTATATCCGAGTTGTAATTGTATATAGTTGTAAATATAGTTTCTTGTGTACATATCTATATCTTAAATAAACTGTTAGTTCAGTTCATTAACAGCGTCAGTGTTATTTTACCAAATCCTCACAGCAGGTGACCGATATCACCCATTAATATCGGTGGTGGCAGCTAAAACTACCTAGGACATTCTTCAAAGTTTTGTGGACTGAGAGGAGCGTCCGACAAATTGGTGGCAGCGTCGGGATAGAATCGCCTGAAACCAGTGACCAGCGAGCCGTGTTGCAGTCTGTTAATGCCAGAGTATCCAGTGGAATTCTTGTGTGGTCGTGCCATATCGTCGAGTATGTGCTAAAGCATCGTGCCGGATCGTCGATTGTATGCTAAAGCGTCGTGCCGTATCGTCGAATGTGTGTAAAGTGTCGTGCCGTAGCGTCGAATGTGTGTAAAGTGTTGTGCCGTATCGTCGAGTATGTGCTAAAGTATCGTGCCGGATCGTCGAGTGTGTGATAAAGTATCGTGCCATATCGTCTAGTGTGAACTAAAGTGTTGTGCGTATCTTTATTAGAAAGAACTAAACTGAACTGTTGTGCCATATTACCGCTACATCGTGGAGCTACCTGTGATTAGAAAAGTAATCCAGCAAAGAAAGTATAAGGTAAGGTGTTTTGATCATTCATTTCTTCTGACATCTCGAACCAAATTGTATTGTTGTATAATTAATAGTAATTTAAGTAAATTGTCTATGTAATTTATGTGCAATGAAATAATTGTGTTCAGATAGGTGTAAAGAATTAGTAACCATATTGCTATTGTTTTAAAGAAAGGTCATAATAATTTGAGATGATAATGATATGCTATTTATAATGATATTAGTGAACTAAATTAATGCATTAAATCTAAATTATTGTTAAAGTAATTGTTAAATGAAGCAATACTGTTTAAATTTTAAGAGTTGCATTATCAAAATTCTAAGCAAATGAAAATTTTAATTGGCCAATACTAGTGGGAAAAAAAAGGCTCAAAAGAGAGCCATAGTGAAAAAAAAGGCCCAAAAGAGAGCCATAGTGAAAAAAAAGGCCCAAAAGAGAGCCATAGTGGAAAAAAAAGGCTCAAAAGAGAGCCATAGTGAGTAAAAATAAAAGTAAAGATTTTCAGTATATTTGTTTTAAGAGTAAGAACCAGTATTGAGTTCGGAAATATTTTATGAGGATAATTGTAGAAATTTATATATGCATGTTGTACAATTTTTCTTTATGTGGATTTCTTGATTGACATCAATACTTCTATTCAATATCAACGTATCAGTATGATTATGTAAATTGTATGTTGTTATCTAAGTGTATACATTGAGACCTATGTTGCATAGTAATCAAATCGAATTACTCTTTTACCTTTTGTTTTATTGGAAGTATATTGTGTGATATCAATGGTTGAGGAAAATTAGAGTATTCAGTAGGTTAATTAGAAATGAAATGCATGGATTATCTGAAATGGTATTAATTAGTATAATAAGTGGAGAAATATCTGTACTAAGTTAGAAATTTAGGAAATATTAAGTTGGTAGGTTTAACTATTCTTGTGGGTTGGTTATAACAATCGGTAAAGGTATGGCTTTCTTATTGAAACTAAAAAAGGTTGATCTTCAGGTGATAGCTGAAGAATTGGGTGTTGAATTCGCGGAAGATGATACCAGAATTCAGCTTAAGAAAAAGATAATGGACAGTGATGAGTATGACGAGGGGGTTATTAAGGAATTATCTGACGCTATTGTTGCAGAGCGATTAGAACAAGAAAAATTAGAACGCGAAAAGTTAGAAAAACAGGAAAGGTTAGAGCGTGAAGAAACACAGGAAAAATTAGAACGCGAAAGGTTAGAAAAACAGGAAAAGTTAGAGCGCGAAGAAAAACACGAAAAGTTAGAAATGGAGAAATTGAGGATGGAACATGAATTAAAAATGGAGAGACTAAGGGTTCAAGGTTCGGCAAATAATTCTAATGTTAGGGAATCTAATAATGAAAGTAATATAGAAAAATTGATCAAAAGTGTTAAAACTCTATCTATCAAAGTACCAGAAGGGACTGAGGGATGGAATTTATTTTTCAACAGTTTAGAAAGGGCATTCCAAACTAAAGATGTACTGGAAAACCAGCAGGCCGAAATTCTACTAAATATGTTAGGAGATAAGGCGGATAATTTGTTAATTTATACCACTAAGGAACAAATGGAGAATTATGAGGAATTAAAGGAGTTAGTCCTAAGGGAACATGAGCCAACCCCGAAGGCATGTTTAGAAAATTTCCGGAAAGCTAGAAGAAATCCGAACGAAACCAATGTATTATTTGTATCGCGTTTAATAGCTACGTGGGAAAATTATTGTAAAATTAGAGGTGCGGACACTTATGAAAAGGTCAACCAGTTAATAGTTACTGATAAGCTAATGAGTACGCTAGATGAGGATACTGCAGCATATATTAGTTTAACTCACCAGGGTAAATGGTTAGAAGCTCCTAAAATTGCTAAAGAGTGTGATAATTATTTTGATGCTAAACATAAGTCTTATGCGGTTACGCATAAAAGCTTTAAAGGTAAAGATAAGTACGTAAACAATGGAAAAATGAGACCGAGGGAGGATAATAAATTTAGTGGTAGTTGGAGGCAAAATGGTAGTAATGAGTGTAATTCTTTTCCGGATAGGAAAACAGAGTTTAAGAAGACGAATGATGCTTCAGGGCCTAAATGTTTTAAGTGTGGTTTGAGAGGTCATTACCAACGCTTTTGTAATAAAGTGGGTAATGAGGGAACTAATAATGGCAATAAAGGGCGAGACCAGAAAGCAGGTGTTCATAAGATTATGGTGAAAGAAAATCAAGAGTTACCTAATGGGGCTATTGTGGCTAGAATATCGGCAAAGGCCGAGCAGAAAACTAATGTTATTGGTGAGAAATTAAATAAACTTGAGAAAATTGAAGTTAGTGTTAATGGGCAAAAAGCAAAGGGATTGGTTGATTCTGGATGTGAGATTAGTGTGGTTCATAAAGATTTAGTCCCGGAAGAGAAATTAAAGGGAGCGGGTAGTATTTATTTACAAGGGTTATTTGGTGAAGCTGTTAAATCACCGTTAGTTAAACTACCGCTAGCTATTCCGCAATTCGGGCAAACTAATATTATTCATCAGGAAGTACTTTGCGCAGTAACTGATAATATTAATGAGCAAGTAATTTTACATCCCGAGGTGATTAATGAGTTGTCAGGTCACAATCTTGAGGAGCCATTGATAGAGTCCGAAGAATTAAAAAGTTCCGAAATTATTATTGATAACTCGAATGAAAAGGAAGATGTAAGTAACGATAGCTGTAATGTTTACGTAATAGACGCGAGATCGCAAAATGTACAAAGTCAGGATCCGGAAAAAACTGAAACGGAGGAAAATAATGAATCTATTGTTAGTAACTCAGATATGTTTAAGAAATCCCAGTTGGAATGTAAAGAATTAGAGAAAGCTTGGGAATTAGCTAAAAAGGAAAAAGGGGATTATTATATTGTAAACGGATTATTGTATCATAAAGAGAAATTGTTAGGCGAAACTATAGCGCAATTAGTAGTACCCAAGGTAAGAAGGGAAGAAATCTTAAAATTAGCGCATTCATCGATATTTGGAGGGCATCATGCAGCCAAGAAAACGTTGCAGAGAATAAGGTATTCTTTTTATTGGGAGGGAATGGCAAAAGAAGCTAAACAGTTTTGTGAATCATGTTTAGAGTGCCAATTGACTAGAGGGGTTAAAGTAAATGATAGAGCTCCTATTTCCCCAGTGTCGCGGCCGGAACTTCCATTTCAGGTTGTTAATGTTGATTTAATTGGGCCTATTGATCCTAAAAGTTCACAAGGGCATCGGTATATACTGACTTTAATTGATCAGCATACCAGATGGGCGGATGCGATCCCTCTAAAAAGTTTAACTGCTAAAACCGCGTGTGAGGCGTTACTTCAAATATTTATGAGAACAGGAATTCCTAATGTAATTGCCTGCGACAATGGAACCAATTTTACTGCCGACTTAACGAAAGAATTTGAGAAAAGGTTAGGTGCTAGTCCAAGATTTTCGACTCCACAGTATCCACAGTCCAACGGACTTGTGGAACGATTTAATCAGACTCTTAAACGTATGCTACATCATACGATTACGGAAGAAGGAAAAAAATGGCATGAACAAATACCATTTATATTATGGGCGTATAGGGAAGTCCCAAATTCTACGACGGGAATCGCACCTTTCCAGTTATTATATGGTAGAGCGCCGGAGGGTCCGTTATCGATTCTTAAGTCGTCTTGGGCAGGAGAAAATAAGGGAGCGCAGTTAGATACTACGCCGATTCATGAGTACTTGGATAAACTTAAGAACCGCTTATAAAGAGCCGCAAATGAGGCAAAATTGTCGTCTGAGGTTCAACAAAATAGAATGGCGTATCATTATAATTTAAGGTCAAAAGAAAAAACGTTTGAGGTAGGCGATAAAGTTATACTGTTAATCCCCGATTCGACTAATAAGTTATATTCTAGGTGGCAAGGGCCGGCAACTATTGTAGAAAAACGAAACCAGCATTCGTTTATTGTTGAGTTAGCCGACGGGAGTAGGAAGCATGCGCACCAAAATAAGATAAGAGAATTTATCGCTAGATGTAATATAGTTAATATTGTTTTCGAAGGTGAGGAGGAATTTGGAGAAGTTGGGGAAATTCCTATTTTGAACCGGGATCAAGAGATAGAAAGGGATATTGAGAGGTTTGAAATAAAAGGGCTATCTAATAGTCAAGTCAAAGATTTAAAGTCCATTTTGAGGGAAAAGCGGAAGTTGGGGAACATCGTATTGATCTGAAACCGGGTGTAGAAAGGAAAAAACCAAGTTATATAGCGTGCCGGTAGCTTATAAAGAGGAAGTGGATAGGCAAATTCAGGAGTTATTAGAATTAAATCAAATCGAACCGTCGAATGCTGAAATTAGCCATCCAATTGTTTGCGTTGCGAAAAAAGATGCAACTGTCAGAATGTGTATTGATTACCGAGCTTTAAATTCTGTAACGCAGGTTCCCGCCTTCCCGATGAAAGATTCCCAAGAAATTATGTATACCGCAGGGGCGGCTAAATATTTATCTTCAATAGATTTATTGAGGGGTTATTGGCAAATTAAAATGGCTGAGGATTGTAAACCTCTGACAGCTTTTACGACGCATAACGGAACTTATCAGTGGCGTACAATGCCTTTTGGATTATCAGGGGCTGCTGCTACGTTTCAAAAAGACATGAATGAGGTTCTCCAAGGTCATCGGAGGTATGCAGAAGCATATATTGATGATGTCATCATTTTCTCCGATACCTGGGAAGAGCATTGTGAGCATGTCAGGGCTGTTATTGAAGAGTTGAAAAATAGAAATTTTACGATTAGACTTGACAAATGTAAATTTGGAGAGAAATTGACTAAGTTTTTAGGTCATGTTATTGCGGGTGGAACTCATGCACCTGATGAGGAGAAAATCGGAGCAATAAGGGACTTAAAGAGACCAAAGACTAAAAAGAAAGTTAGATCAGTTTTGGGATTAATGGGATTCTACCGATCTTATATTCCAAATTATGCTGAGATAGCTATACCTTTAACCGAATTAACCAAAGGAAATGTCAAAAATACTGTACCATGGGATGAAAGGACAGAAAAAGCATTTAATACTCTTAAAGATGAGTTGTGTAAAGTGACGAGTTTGGCTACACTTATCGTAGGCCGGGAATATCAGCTTCACGCCGATGCTTCCGACCTTGCAGTAGGATGTTGTCTTACTCAAAAAGATGAAAAAGGTCAGTTTAAACCTATAGCTTTTGCCAGTCAGAAATTGTCAGGGGCTCAGCGTGCTTAGCCGAGTATAGAGAAAGAGGCTTGGAGTGTTCTCTTCGGGTTGCGGAAGTTTGAAAAGTGGACTTATGGATCTCAAATTGTGGTCATTACCGATCATAATCCATTAAAATTTCTCACGGAAACAACCCCAAGGTCGCCCAAACTCACTAGGTGGGCTCTAGCCTTGCAACGCTGGAACCTGAGCATTTCTCATCGTCCCGGAGTTCAACATTTGAATGCTGATGCAATTTCGAGGCTACAGAGAAAGAGCTGGGAAGAACAACCAGTTACTAGCCCATCAGTATCAATGTCAAAATAGTAGACAACCTTAAAGGATGTCATCACATGTCTAATTTTTTTTTGTGTGTGTGTAAATATTTTTTTTTTAAGTTTTGTGTTTATAATAGTAAATTAGCATGTGTATTGTTTATGCAATAGTAGTATTAGTATAAGGTTCAGTAGAGATGTCAGTAGAGAATGTTCAGACACCTGAAAATGCCTATGTAATATTTAGAATGAAGAAATCTGCAAAGAGACTATTGAACTCTTCCGTAATATTATTATATGTTTGGGGAAAATTAGCCCCTAAGAGGCATATTTTCCGCTAATTTGGGGGGTGTCAGGTTCCTAGAAGACATCTGCCCTGAAGTAGAAAGGAATGACATTTCCTCATCTGAATATTTTTATGTATTGTTAGTTGTGTATCCGTGAAGCTTTCGAAATACCTTTCTTTCTTTTCTTATAATGACAAATGACAGGTGGTTATCCAGGCGCAGGTGTGCGGATGACGCACTCGTTGATGAATGAAAGTGATGACCACGGGGCATGGCTCAGCTGTCATTTAGTATTTAAGTGATGTGTAAACAGTAGATGTCATGACTCAAGGTTGGTATGCGGAATTGAACCAATGGAGGAACTCGAAGAAGCCCTGCTGGAGGAAGGAAGATCTCTGACAAGGTCAACTCTGGACTGAAAGGTTGGGGACAGTTCTCGCTTGGCGTTGAGACCGATAGGTCTCTCAGGATTTGTGGTCCTGTTGGATAGTGTATATTTTGAGCGTGGGACAAGGCGTCCCGGTGGATAGTGTTATAGGCCGAGAAGTGAGGCCTAGTACCCTTGTGTATTGAGATTCTGCAGTAATCTCTGATAAAGCGTATCCAACGTGCGTTGAGTGTGAGGAAGTGAGTGAAAGTTGAACGGTACTCAACCATCGTTTATTGTAGTTAATTTAATGTCGAACCGGATCATCTATATCCGAGTTGTAATTGTATATAGTTGTAAATATAGTTTCTTGTGTACATATCTATATCTTAAATAAACTGTTAGTTCAGTTCATTGACAGCGTCAGTGTTATTTTACCCAATCCTCACAGCAGGTGACCGATATCACCCATTAATATCGGTGGTGGCAGCTTAAACTACCTAGGACATTCTTCAAAGTTTTGTGGACTGAGAGGAGCGTCCGACAATCACTATGAACCCGAGTTGAAACGACCTTAGCTACGTCTCATCAACTGCCAAAAATCTAGCCCTATAAGTCAAATACCAGCCTTTAAACTCCCCTCACTTTCTCTACTTTCCTAAAAATATGTTAATATAGCAGCTAAAATTCTAAAATGAAGCATATAGCATCTAAGACATTAGGCTTCTATATTCTACATCAACCACCGCAGTAAAAATATTTTATGTACTCAATGGACAATATTTGTTCGATCATCAGCGTTTTAATAACTGCGAATTTATTACCACATATTACATAAGTTTTTAAATTACTTTTTAGTTGATTTCGTAATTATGTAACTATCTAGCATCTATAGTCGTCGTTCGGTCCGTCCGTTTGTCCGTCTGTCCCCATATAACAAACTAAACACCACCCAAAACATTGTTTGAAATTTAAAAATTACATTGTTGCACAATTTTGTCAAATTATTTCAAATTTTATAAAAATCGGATGCATAATTTAATTACAGGGACAATAAAAATATTCCGTTGCATTATGGCCAATGGGAAAAACAGATTCACGTTTACTTTAAATGATGTCACACTCTTCCAACCATAATAAAATTGATATGAACCTATGACGTATGTACTAAAATATATGTTTTGTATAATCGGTGGTGCAAAGAATATTTGTTATTAATTTACAGCGCCACACATAAATATTCGAATGCATAATGATATAGGGGGAGAGGGGACATTGTTTGGGATGCGTCTTAATTATATTAAAGTATTTCACATTTTATGAAATAGATATAATTTGCTGAGGTTCACTACAAGTTTTTTATCCTATCTAAGAGAAAGGAGATAGTATTTACAGTTACACCAAATAGATTTCGGCTGCTATGCTGTATCCGAAATGCTGTCATCCATTACAACAAGATCTGAATATTTTTAAAACTTCGTTATAGTGCGAACGTACCTCATTTGCTACGGTTGACGTGAAATGTTCGACTTGTTATATTTATCCTTTAGGTTATCGTTAAGCTTACAGTTTTATTTACCGTTATGCTGTTATGCTGTCATGGCGGCTCTTTGACATTGCACCGTATCTTTAAATAACATTTGTTTCTGGAGAAAGCACCGGATGCTGAATGATTCATGAGAAAACAGAAGGTCACGTAGGAAGAACAACCTGAAGAAGCATGAGTGGGATTACGTTTAATGAAAGAAACTAAATTTGCGATTCAGTGATTCAGAATGCACTTCCATAAACACGAACAAAAGCTAAATTGCGAATGAAGACACGTCGTGAGATAGTACGACCACTTTTCCTTCGTATTTTTTAAAAGGATGTGTGTAAAAACTACATAGTTACGACTATCAAGAAAATGAAGTCGTAAAATATATTTAGCATTAGCTATGCAAAAAAGATCGATTATTATTTTTGAAACCAAATGACAAGTGTTCTGGGATAAAATCGCCACATAAATCCCTTTTGTGCTTTCCCGGATTAGTATTAAATATGTATATATATACCTATTACAGCAATAACAGAATTTGATATAGCAGTTTACTGACTATATTCTTTTAAGTGGCCCAAACGCGTTTTTCCGCCATTTAATATTCCGTTTATTCCATCAGGTAACATTTTAATTCAAAAGCTGATTTAACGCAATGTTGACATTAATGTTGACTTTTTGAATTGTATAAAATAAAAAAAGATATGTAAAGTTATCAAATACAAATCTTCAAACCAATACTTTTCAGAGTTATAATTTTATGAATCGTTAAACATAATGAGAAAAACTGATGGACACTTAAAGGGATATATACAAATAAAAAATCAGCACTTAGGACATACTAATTTCTTTGTATACATTTTGGTTTTCAACAATAACAATAATGCTTTCTCGGGTAAAAAACAAAAAAACCCTCATTGTATGCAGTTCCAATATTAAAGAATCAATCTGAATAAAACCGTCAATTGATTGCATTTTTTTGCCCGGTATACTTATTGCCCAAAATAAGCATATATTAAACTACAGTATATATTACAGAAAATATATTATACTATAGCATATATTAAAGCAAAATCTACCTAGCGAATACACCCGAAATCTACCACAACGTTTTGGTATTACAAAATATGTGCTACAAACTTATGTTATACGTAAACAAAGTGTTTTCAAATGAATATATAGTCTTTAAATCACAGAGATTACTTTGCAAATTTTAGATAGAGCGTTGATTCGTGCGTGTTTTTTCCAACTATAAAATTTACAAATTGAATAATTTAACATCTAGCGGTTGATTCTGATTTATATGACTTTGAGTACATCTACACAGAAGCCAAAGGCGTCTTTTCCTAGATCCCTTCACAATTTTGCGCAATATTATAACTCGGCGTCATTACTCTAGGGCATGCGGGTTATTGTATTTTGATTATCATATTAGCTTCTATTTGATTTCAAAGTACCAGCCTATATAATCAGCTTAAGCACTCGTAGTGGTCATTTCCATACCGCTGCGTCAAAACTTGTCTGAAAAAATAAAACGTTTGAATCCAAATATACGAACAAGAGGCACTGTCTAAAATCAAATTTAAACTTAAAAAAAATTTTTATTCGCTTGAATAAAACTTTTTATCGTAAGAAATAATTTAGTCATCCCCACACTCTTATATGAAAATTACTTAATTTCATACAGAATTTTTAAATTTGTCGGGAACTTTTGAGACAACCTGTTTAAAATATACCAGAACCTTATTGTCCTAAATATAAAAATAATAGACAATTTTAGAGGCCTGAACTATCTTTAGAGATGATTTGAAATGTTTAAAATTAAAAGTATTTTTCAGAATAATTTGTCAATCAAGAGATCTTTCGAACTAAAAACGTAAAATGACAATTTTAAACAAAATAAATCTATATATTTAGTCAGAACATTTTAAAATACTCTATCGCAGAAGTAACGCGGATAAGGTTTATGCAGTAGTTGACTGTCACTCTATCACTTTTTGAATGTAATCTCTTACACTAGGGCCATCCGAGATCAAATGGCATTGAAATTGGATTTCCTAGTCGCGAATTTTTTATTGTCCCGTCAGACTCCGAAACAAATACTTTTAAAGTAGTCAAATACTTTCTGCGAAAAGAGTGGCTACCGTCTAATGTATTGGTACTATTGACTATGTTTGAAAATACCAATTAAAAAAACATATTTTTGATATTTTGCCTTTTTTTAATGAAGAATGTTTTAATGATAAATTGTTTCTTTGTTTAGAAACTCATACACTATATGGATAAAAGTGACCGGCTACTTGCGATTTTCGACGTTTTGCTAAATATCTAGTAAAATACATGAGGAATTATCCTGAAAATCAAAGTGTTTAAATATAATAGTACAGGTCGTACGTTTCTGTGAAGATTTTTTTTCTGTGAAGATTCCGTAGGAGACCGTCATCAAATTAAAAAAAGACGAATATATTTTGAATAAAATTAATGTAGAAAAAGCGCTCAACTGTAGATTATGATTAAGAGGCTTATTGTAATAAACTGTGTTCATTTTTATTCGGATAGCATGTATATTTGTAGAAAATTGAGGTTTTTGTAAAAACAGTCCTAAATTTTACGTACCTGATACTACAAGTCTTTTGCTTATAATTTGCAGAGTTCTAAATATAAAATAATGTTTTTTTTTTTTTAATGACAAACAACATTATATAAGATATATTATCATAAAAAAACAATAAAAATTTTATGAAAAATGAGCAAGTTTACTAAATTATTTTTACTGTGCGTGCGTCAACAATATCAAAATTTCATTTGCATTTTGTGTTAGCTAAATGTATAGAGCAACTTTTATTAAATTTTCAAAAACGTGGCTTGAAAATTCTGAAAGTGATCATTTATAGAATAAGATCAAAATCCGTTACTCCCAAAATGAAGCAAAAATATGAGTGGTTGTATCTATATATACATTGAGTAGTGTCAATGTAGAATAAACAATATGACAAGTACTACAATATTTGGATAAAACCCTTCATTTTTTGCTTCATTTTGGGATTTTTATTGTATTGTATAGACGATTACTTTCGGAATTTTCAAGAAATATTTTTGAGACTTTTACAAACTTTGCTCTTTTACATTTAGTTAACACAATATGCAAATGTAATTTTGATATCGTTGGCGCATGCGCAGTGAAAAATTATTTAGTAAACCTGTTCATTTTTCATACAATTTTTATTATTTTTAAACTTTGATGACAGGTTTTGTGTAAAATGTTATTTTTCAATATTTCAGGAAAGAACATTATTTTATATTAAGAACTTTGCAAATTATAAGCAAAAAATTGGGACTGATTTTATAAAAAACTCAATTTCTCTACGAGTATACACGCTATCCACATAAAAATGAACACAGTTTATTACAATAAGACACTTAATAATAATCTACAGTTTGAGTGCTTTTGCTACATTAGTTTTGACAGGGTTTTTCAAAAGATTTTTTTCAGTTTGTTGACGATTAACTATGGAGTTTCGGAAAAAAAAACTTCACGGAAATGTATGACATGTACTATTATATTTACACATTTAGAGTTTCAAGATAATTTCTCGTGTGTCATTCTAGATATTTAAGAAAATGTGTAAAATCGCAAGTGGCCGGTCACCTTTGGCCATATAGGGCATTTCTCGTATGCTTTTTCAAAAAAAAAAAAAAATCATGAGCTATCAATATCAGTATTCATTTCTGATAATAAGTAAAAAAAATACCATATTAGTTTCTATTTGAATTCGAAGTAGCAAACTACGCAATCAGTTTTTTCGCTGGCAGTAGTTATTTGTGTATCACAGCGTCAAAAGTAAACTGAAAATCAGAAAAAAATGATTAAAACCTTACATACCAACAAGGGGTGCGATGTATGATTGAAGTTTTGAACTATTTTTTTTTTCATTCGCTTGAATAAAACATTTCATCGTTAGACATATTTTAGTCTCCTATTCCTTCTTATACGACAATTATTTGATTTCATATAGACTTTTAACATATGTCAAAAACTTTTAAGACACCCTGCATAAAATATTTCAGCACTAAATACTCTTTACTAAAAAAATCGGCAATTTTAGAGGATTGAACTATTTTATAGACAAATTTCAGAGAATTAGAATTGAAGCTATTTTTCATAATAATTTTTACTATTTAGTTTGCCAATGACCTTAATATACTTTATCTGAGAAGAAACGCGCATAAGTTTTATGCAGTAGATGGGTGTCACTCTATCACTTTTCGATTGTAATTTCTGACACTAGGGCCATACGAGATCAAATGACATTGAAAATGCATTTTCCTTTTGTGCATTTTTCATCGACCCCTCAGACTCAAAACAAATACTTTTAAAGTAGCAAAATACGTTCTTCGAAAAGGGCCCCTAACTGAATTAACTCCTATAGGTGCCTGTATTTAAAAATACAAATTAAAAACATATATTTTGCTACTTTTAACATTTCGCTTTTTTTAAATAAAGAAGGTTTTAATGATATTTTTTTTCTTTGTTTAGAAGCTCATATTTGTTACATGATTATCCATAATAATTGACATTAATGTCAATGTTTATTTCTGATTATTAATGAAAACATATCAGATTTGTTTTTATTTTGCTTTGAAATACAGACCTATGCAATCAGCTTTTTTGCTGGTAGTTGTTATTTCTGTGTTAGAGCATCAAAATTAGTCATAAAAATAGAAAGAAAAAAATACGCTACAAACCAAACATGCCAAGAAAGGGCGCCAGCTCTGATCCAAGTTTGGAACTAATTTTTTCATTTGCTTGAAGAAAACTTTTCATCGTACGACATATATTATTTCTTAACTCACAATTATGCACAATTACTTGGCTTCATACAGAATTTCAAAGTTTGTCCAGAACATTTAACGCATCTTGTATAAAATATTCCAGCACTTTATACTCATAAGTATAAAAATATCGACGATTTCAGAGGACTGGATTATCTTTTAGACTAATTTGAGATGGTTTGAATTGAAAACATTTTTCATAACATTGTATCATTTCAGGGATTTTTCAAACTATAGAAACATCAAATGACAATTTAAACAAAATTAATCTCTTTATTTAGTTCGCCAATGATTTTAAAATATTTTATCCGAGAAGAAACGAGAATAAGGTTTGTGCAGTAACTGAGTGTCACTCTATCACTTTTCGAATGTAATCTCTGACACTAGAACCATCCGAGATCAAATGGCATTGAATTTGGATTTCCAATGTTGCGTTTTTTATTTTCCCGTCAGACACTAAAAGAAATACTTTTAAAGTAGCAAAATACTTTCTGCGAAAAGATTCACTATCTAATGTACTAGTATTGTTTGCTGTATTTGAAAATACAAATTAAAACCGTCTATTTCTTGTTAGTATTGACATTTCACTTTTTTAAATGCTAATTTTTAACTAATTTTTTCATTTGTTAGCGTAAACTTTTACGTCATAAAACATTTATTAGTCCCCACATTTCTCTTATACGACAATCACTTGATTTCATATAGAATTTAAAAATGTTTCAGGAAATTTTAAAGTACCCTGTATAAAATATCGCAATTTAAAAGCATCTATTCATGCTATTTTTAACATTTTGCTTCTTTTTTTAAGAAGGTTTTAATAACAAATTGTTTATTTGCTGAGGAACTCATTTTATTATATGCTTATCCATAGAAAAATCCGAGAGGAATTAATATCAGCGTTCTGTTCTGATTATGAATGAGAACATATCAGATGAATTTCTATTTTATTTCGAAGAACCTATGCAATCATGTTTTTCGCTCGTAGTGGTCATTTCCATGTCATAGCGTCAAAACTAATCAGAAAATCTGATAAAAATATGCATGTGTTTGAAACCAAACATTTCAACATATGCTGCAATCTGTAATCGAAGTTTGGAACTATTTTTTTCAATCGCTTGAACAAAACTTTTCATCGTAAGACATATCTTAGCCACCACCTAAATCTCATACAACAATCTTATACAATATTTCGTATAGAATTTTAATGTATCAAGAAATTTTAAGACACAGTTTGTAAAGCATTCCAGGTTCTACTTAATACACTGGCGGAAAAAAAATCCCAACACCAATAAAGATTGGTGTTAGCTAAACGAAATTTTGTAGGCGTGTTTATACATCTGAAAGACGACACTGATTTAAATTTCATGCTTCGCGCATACGTCTGGCGCTAGTAGCGCCACTCAAAACTTTAAAACGAGGTTTACTTTAAATGCGTACTGTAAAGTTCGTGAGCATTATTTATCTATAAAATTTGACGGATTGAGTTGAGATTGATCATGAATGCTTTTAAGAAGACGAAGAAGCTATTATCATCAACTCCCCGAGTTGGTAAGAGGTCGTAAAGTAGGGCTACGAGAAATTGGATTTTCTTTCCGCGATTTTTCTGAAAGACTTGGACGGAATGTATCCACTGTGCATGATTGTTGGGAGCAGGGGTCAAAGGATGGTACTGCCTCAAGAAGACCAGGCTCCGGGTGACCACGTGGCACTACTGAGAGGGAAGACCGTCGTATTCGGTGTACGGCTGTGGTGCATCGTATTGCGTCTGCGACAGAAATTCGAGCTGCAGTTGGTACCACAGTGACACAACGAACTGTTAGAAATCGGTTACTTCAAGGACAGCTCGATGCAAGGCATGCATTCAACTGAGTCAAAGTCATTGCAGTTTGCGATGCCAATGATGTCAAGCCAGAGCTCACTGGAGGATGAAGTGGAGATCTGTTGTGTTTTCTGATGAAAGCATGGTCTAGCTTGGAGCCAATAATGGCCGTGTTCTGGTCAGAAGAAGGCCAGGGGAACGCCTGCAACCAAACTGTCTGCGGCCTAAACATACTGGATCTACAATCTGGAGTAATGGTCTGGGGAGCAATTTCCTATGACAGCAGAAGCACTCTCGTGGGTCTCTCAAACACACTGACTGCAAACGTGTTCGTCAGTCTGGTAATTTAACCTGTAGTGCTGCCATTCAAGAAAAGCTTTCAAGAGGAGATTTTCAACAGGATAACGCTCGACCTCATGCCGCTGTTGTAACGCAGAGTGTCCTACAGAGTGTCGACATGTTACCTTGGCCAGCGAGATCACCAGATCTGTCTCCCATCGACCATGTATGGGATATCATTGGATGAGAATTTCGGTGTCATCCCCAGCCAACACTGACCATCACAGTATTGACACTGCAAGTACAACAAGCTTGGAACTCCATACCAAAAAGTGACATTCGGCACCTGTGTGACACAATGCATGCACGTGTTCAGGCTTGCATTCCAAATTCGGGCGGTTATAGTAACTATTAATGTAACAGCATTTCACATTTGAAATGCATTTTATTGACCTTAAATTAACCTGTGATCTCGAAAATCTAATCAATTAAACATGTTAACTAGACAAATGCACTGTCCAAATTTTGTTACTCTACAATAAGTTTTTCTTGGTGTTGGGTTTTTTTTCCGTCAGTGTATGAATATATTGTCGATTTTAGAGGATTAAACTATCTTTATGGCTATTTTGAGATGTTGAGAATAGAAACTATTTTTCATAATATTTATCACCCCAGAGATTATTCCAAACTAGAATAATGAAATGACAATTTAAACAAAAAAAATATTTATTTAGTTTGTAATGATTTTAAAATACTTTACCTGAGAAGAAACGCGAATAAGGTTTATGCAATAGTTGACTGTCATTCTATCACTTTCAGAATGTAATCTCTGACAATAAGGCCATCCGAAATCAGATGGCATTGAAATTGGATTTTCTAGCCGTGCATTTTTTATCGCCTTGTCAGACTCTAAAACAAATGCTTTTAAAGTAGCAAACTTCTTTCTAGGAAAAGAGTCACTAACTGTCTAATGTAAGGGTATCGTTGGCTGTATTTGAAAATACAAATGAAAAACATGCATTCTTGCTATTTTTAACGTTGCCCTTTTTTTAAACAAACATGATTTTAATGGTAAATTGTTTCTTTGTTTAGGAACTCATATTTGTTATATGCTTAAAATACGTGAGATTTTAATTTCAGCGTTTATTTATGATTATTAATGAAAACTTATCAGATTAGTTATTATTTGGTTTCCAAGAACCAGTTATGCAATCATCTTTTTTGCTGGTAGTGATCATTTCTGCGTCACAAAGTCAAAATTAATCTGAAAAGCATGCGTTTAAAACCAAACATAACCAACAAGGTGCACTATCTATGATCGAAGTTTGAAACGATTTTTTTCATTCGCTTGAACAAAACTTTTCGTCTTATCACATATTTTAGTCCCCACCTCACTCTAATACGACAATTACTTGATTTCGTATAGACTTTTAAAATGTAAAATAAGACTTTTAAAAGGAATTTTCGATAAACTCTGTATAAAATATTCCGTCACTTCTCTTTCATGTTAGAACAATCTATGGCTAATTTCAGATGTTTAGTAATGAAATTAATTTTCATAATATTTTATCACTCAAGAGATTTTCCAAATTTTAAACAAGAAATGGCAGTTTAAAGAAAATAAATCTATTTAGTTAGCCAATGATTTTAAAATACTTTATCTGAGAAGAAATGCCAATAAAGTTTGTCCTGTAGTTGACTGCCTCTCTGTCACTTTTCGAATGTAATCTCTGACGCTACGGCCATCCAAGATCAAATGGCATTAAAATTGGATTTTGTAGTCGTGCAGTTTCATCGCCTTTTCAGATTCTAAAACAAGTACATTTAAAGTAGCAAAATAATTTCTGAGAAAAGAGTCAGTAGCTGTCTAATGTAGGGGAGAGTAAGTACCTTTGAACTGGGGGCATTTTTGAACACTTTTCACGATCGAAGTTTCAAACTAATTTTTTCATTCGCTAGAAGAAAACTTTTAGACGTATGACGTAGTTTAGTCCACACTTTATTCTTATACGACAATTACTTGATTTCATATAGAATTTTTAAATGTGTCACGAACATTTAACACACCTTCTTTAAAATATACCAGCACCTTATTCTACTTAGTATAAAAAAATATGATTTTATAGGACTGAACGATCTTCATAGCTAACTTCAATTCTTTAGAATGTAAGTTTTTTTCATAATATTTATCACTCGAGAGATTTTCCGAATTTGAAACGTGAAATGACAGTTTAAACAAAACAAATCTATTAACTTAGTTTGCCAATGATTTTAAAATACGTTATCTGAAAAGAAACACGGATTAGGTTTATTCAGTATCTGACTGTCATCCTATCACTTTTCGAACGTAATCTCTGACACTAGAACCATCCAAGATCAAATGGAATTGAACTTGAATTTTCTAGTTGTGCATTTTTTATCGTTTCGTCAGACTCAAAAATAAATATTCTTAAAGTAGCAAAATACTTTTTGAGAAAATAGTCACTAACTGTCTTATGTACTCGTATCGTCGACAGTATTTAAAAATTCAAATTAAAAACATCAATTCTTGGTATTTGTGACATTTCTTTTTTTTTTAAAGTTTTAATGATAAATTGTTTCTTTGTGTAGAAATTCATATTTTTTATATGCTTTTCGATAGTAAAATTCGTCGGATATTAATATGAGTGTTTATTTCTGATTATAAATGAAAACATCACATTAGTTTCTATTTGGTTTCTATTCCTATGCAATCAGCTTTATCCCTGGGATTTTTTATTTCTGGATCACGGCATCAAAAATAAGCTGAATACCAGAAGTTTGTTTAAAACCAAACATACCAACAATGGCCGCCATCTATGATCGAAGTTCGGAACTAAATTTTTCATTCGCTTGAACAAAACTTTTTATCGTAAGACATATGTTTGTCCCCACCTAACTCTTATACGGCAATTAATTCATTTCATATAGAATTTTAAAATGCGAGAAACACGTCTGGGAGGCCCTGTATAAAAACCCAGCTGTTTATACTCCTTAATATAAACATATTGATGACGGTAGAGCACTAAACATTCATTGCCTAATTTGAGATGTTTTGAACTGAAACTATTTTTCATAATACGTTATCACACTAGAGATTTTCCGAACTAGATACATGAAATGGCAGTTTAAACTAAATAAATCTATTTATTTAGTTTGCCAATGATTTTAAAATACTTTGTCTGAGTAGAAACGCGGATAAGGTTTATGCAGTAACTGACTATCACCCTATCGCTTTTCGAGCGTAATCTCTGACACTAGGACCATCCGTGATCAAATGGCACTGAAATTGGATTTTCTAGTTCAGTATTTTTTATCGTTCCGTTAGACTCAAAAATAAATACTCTTAAAGTAGCAAAATACTTTGTGAGAAAAAAGTCACTAACTGTCTAATGTACTCGTATTGGTGACATTATTTAAAAATTCAAATTAAAAACATCAATTCTTCGTATTTGTGACCTTTCGATTTTTTTAATAAAGACAATTTTAATGACAAATTGTGTTTTTTTGTAGATATTCATATTTTATATGGTTATCGATAGTAAAATTTCTGAAACATTAATTTGAATGTTTATTTCTGATTATGAATGAAAACATATCACATTAGTTTCTATTTGGTTTCTATTCCTATGCAATCATATTTTTACCTGGGAGTTGTCATTTTAGTGTCACAGTATCAAAAATAAACGGAATACCAGAAGAAATATATGTTTAAAACCAAACATACTAATAATGTCCGCTATCTATGATCGAAGTGTGGAACTAATTATTTCATTCACTTGAACAAAACATTTTATCGTAAGACGTATGTTTGTCCCCACTTCACTCTTATACCACAATCACTTGGTTTTATATAGAATTTTAAAATGCGATAAAAACTTTTGGGAGATCCTGTATAAATTTTTCCAGTACTTTATAGTCCTTAATATAAAAATATTGATGATTTTAAAAGACTAAACTATCTTAATGGCTAACTTGAAAATTTTAAAATTGAAACTATTTTTCATAATACGCTATCACACTAGAGATTTTCCAATCTAGAAACATGAAATGACAGTTTAAACAAAATGAAAATATTTATTTAGTTTGCCAATGATTTTAAAATACTTTATCTGAGAAGAAACGCGAATAAGGTTCATGCAGTTACTGCCTGTCACTCTATCACTTTTCGAATGTATTCTCTGACACTAGGACCATCCGAGATCAAATGGCATTGAAATTGGATTTCCTAGTCGCGCATTTTTTTATCGTCCCGTCAGACTCTAAAACAAATACTTTGAAAGTAGTCTATGAGAAAAGAGTCACTAACTGTCTAATGTACTCGTATTATTGATTGTATTTGGAAATAATATTAAAAACATATTTTCTTGCTATTTTTGACAGTTCACTTTTTATAAATAAAAAAGATTTTAATGATAAATTATTTATTTTTGTTTTGTTTATGAACTAATTTTGTTATATGCTTATCCATTCGTGAGTATTTAATATCAGCGTTTATTTTTTATTATGAATGAAAACATATGAGAAATTTGCAATTGACAATAATTTTAAATTTAGGTTAATGTGTTCCAAAAAGGCATTTTAAGAATATACATTGTACATACATTGAAGAATATAAATTGTATATGCACAATATGTATATAAAAGAAAAATCGATATCCTCAATATTGTTCTGGTGCGTGGGGAGGAGTTCAATAATTTTTTCAATGTTGTTGTCGTGATTGGTTGATTGACATTGGGATTAATTTTCAAGATTTCCCTCATCGGACGAAACCTTATTCGTCCCTGTCGTCTTACTGTCTGTCTGTACAAGAAAATTATGTATGTCAGCGACTTCAAAGTTTGTGTAGTACTTACAGCTGAATACCTTATGCCACACGTCAAATTATAAAATTTTTAAAAAGTCTAATTTCTTAATTAAATCAATTTTATCAATGTTATCCGTTCATTTTTGCTGTTTTAATTTTGAAGGAGAGCTTTTATTTCAACATTTTCCGCATAGACATCATAACCTGGAGATAAAGCATCTCGCTAGTAAACAGTAAATACTTATTTCGAACCCAGCTGATGGAATTTAAAAACTTCATACTGAGATTCATACTCCATACTAATTTAATTCTAAGACATTTCGTAGTTTTTGCCAACTAAACGTTTTTATCACGTTTCTTAACACTGGCATTCATATTACTTTTCTGATTTTTTTTCCTATTTTAAAAACTATTTCGATTTATTCATGGTTCACTATTTTTAATTTTGTTTATTAATTGATTCATTTTGTTTTTGTTTTTGTTTTTAAGAATTTAAATTTCTATTTCTATCTCCGCTATTTTTTTTTAACTTTGGACTGGCAAAATATTTAAATATTTTTATTTTATTAAAAAAAATTATTTGAACATTTTTAATTTAGATTAAAAATCATAACTTCCTTTTATAATTATCTTAAAATTAAATTCAGTGGTGTTGTCCATCTATGTAAGAACAAGTACTTTTTTGTTATTTTGTTTTTACTACTTTGATTATGAAATTTTGAGTAATTGTTTTCCATGTAAAATATATTTTTTGAAAATAATTATAACTTCTTGTTATGAAACTATTTAAAACTCGTTAGAAGTATTTTTTTAAATTTTTATTAATGTTTTAGTATTTTATGGATAATAATCAGAATGAATCTATTCCAGGATAAAAAAATAAATATAAAATGTGAATAATTTCTTCCAAATCTACTCATTTATATCCGTAAAAGTACTAACTTTTTTCAAAACGCCAATTAATAAAAAAATAGCAATTGGTTGAAAGTCTATTATGTACAGTTGCTTTTAGAGTGCTACAAAAAATCAGCACATTCAATCGACGGCTTCTTTCTGAATTTTAACGATATTTGAATGGATATTTTTCAACAGTTACTCCATATGCATGGCAATTAAGCTATATAAAAAATTGTCGTTATCGTTTTCGCATGCGCAGATAAAAATGATTTCATAAAATGACTAAATATTTTATAAAATATTTATTACATTCATATTCCAATTACACAATTTTTTTCTACCAGATTTTTCCAGTTAGTTATTCTGAAACTGGATATGTCGGAAACCCTGCATGGTATAAGCTAAAAACATGAAAGACTTTTTTTTAATATTTCATAAAAAAAATCGTTATGTCTTTATATATATACGTACTATTCTTACAGTGAATCAGTGAACATATTGTATATTAACCACGTAATGACAGAGTTGTCCTAAAATTTAGTAGTTTTCTTTGATTTTTTGTCGACATCCTAACTGCCATCTTTATCAAATGGACGTTGATAAATATGAGGTCAAGCATAATCTTTATAATCATGAAATGCCGGAATAATCCGACTTCTATATTTCAAAATATTCTCCAAAGTATCTAAAATTGAAAATGCCTGATGATCCATGGCTATATAGAAAATATTGAATTTATTAATATATGCTTATAAAAATTTAAAAATCCTTTTTTTATACCATCTTAAAAAGAAAAAAATACTAAACCGGCTTTTAGGCGTTAATTGATACTCCTTAGCCGAATGTGTCATCCGGAACAGAATACAGTACATTTCCAATACATTGAATGCATTGTATATTATTTGAATATTCTTTGAAAACATTGATACATTGAATATAATTTTAATATTCCTTGAAAACATTGAATTTGAACTTCGAACAGAATTTGAATATTCATTGCATGCATATTAAATATGAATTGAATATAAATTGACTATATTGAACAGAAATTGAAAAGACATTGCATTCACGTTGAATATACATTGAGTATGCTTTGAATACATAATGAATAGTATTGCAAGTACATTGAATCCATTCTCTAAAAATTAAATATGCACTTCGAGAATAATTTTTATTCAATTTTTAGGAAATGTATTTCGACTTTTGCTTAGAGTACTATTATTACAAATTAGTTATTATTTTTAAATTCCTTGTCTATACTCATAAAATGATGATATCACCCACTGCTTGCTGATAAATGAAGTAACACATACAATATCCTCAAGTAATTTTTTCATTGTAAAAAACATTATTGGATCAAAAAGATTACTTATAAAATGTCGTGTTTTTTTAAACATAATTAATTCATTTGGTTCCCATTGGAAATTTTCTACCATACTCTTAAAAATTGTGAATTTAGTGTTTCTAACACTTTACAAATACTACAACGTGTCTGCATATTCTTAGTACTTTGTCATATTTCATACATGTCGTAGCTTCGCTCGTATACGTCATACTCAGATAACTCGATTTTTTTTATCAGACTTTTTTTTTAAATAAAACATGGTTTACCTTTGCATGCTATTTATTTTACTTCTTTCTTTCAAAAAAAAAAAAATCCGATTTGAAAAAGGCTTAAACAAGCCGCGAAAAATTAGACAGCAGAAAATTATGGTGATAACAATTGAACTTCTTCATGCCTATATTCATCTTAAACGAAACTCTTATACGTTGTATTTAAGTTTTGTTACGTAATGAATAACTCATCACATTTACTTTTTTAAAGAATAGGGGGGACTGGGGTAAATTGATGCAGCTTTTTTCTAAGAATTCTTTTGGCGTCAAGAAAGCAGAAATTTTAAGTTATCTTTCTATGTGATGTCAGCAAAACCTTTGTAGTGTGTTATAAAAATGTACAATCGTTGTTTTATATATTATTTTTGCATGTAATTAAAAAAAAGTCATTAATATCAATGTGCCCCATCCCCTGGGCAGATTGATACGTCTCGGAAAAATAGAGACAGTATAACGCCAATGCATATTTTCCATAGAGAAATATTTAGCAAACCATTTTATCTTATTTATAAAAATTCAAATCACCCAGACTTCATTTGTAAGCAATATTAAAGCAATCAAAATGAAATGTATAATGGCCTGATGTTCTGGCCGTTCCTTGTCTGATTGTTGGCTGCGATAATTTTGTCATGTCTGGCACTTCAACCCCAGCATTATCTTCTTAAAGACGAAAAAATTACGAGGTTTTCTGTTTATAAATTTGTTTATAAACAGAAAATAAAGGATAAATTTATTGAAAAATTATGTTTATAATATAATTATTCTGTGCTGTTCTGCAGCTTGTTTCTGTTACGTAACACTTTTCATGTAGAAAATACTTTTTTCTCTGGAGAATTGATGTAAATTTGAGATTTTCCAGGCTGTCGTCCTTTTCTTTTGTTAGTTCTACTAGCACTAGATGTTGGGTAAGTTCGTACGTCTTCTCTTTGCAAAAAAACTATAAAATGTTATAATATAAATAAATTGGACCTATTTCACTTCACTAAAAACTAATATTAGAATTTTTTTGGCGAAAAATGGTTGGATTAAGGAGTTTATTATAAAAAAAATAAAAGGTAATGAAAAAATGAACCAGAAAAGGAATTAGGTTATATCAATATGCCCGACAAAGATTGTATCAATGTGCCCCATATAGTCATTTTGAATAAAATGAGTCTCAAATCCAATACTTCATAATTTATCTAATAAAAAAGAATGAGGAACTGATAAAGAGTAACTTTACTTGCCATGGAGAGTATTCTTTTCGGTTGAAATCACTAGAACAGTTGTATAATACCATTTCAATTGTACAACTCACATTTACTTTTGACTTAGAAAAACAATTAATTACCCATCCCGTTTCTTCAAACAACTGAATCATTCCAAGACTTTCTGTATGAAGTTGAGTGCGCTAGCATCACCGTTTACAGCTGTTGTGGAGCTTCCTGTAATGACCCTTTGAGCAGTAGAGGGGGTATATGAATGTGCCTTATGTATCAATGTGCCCCAGTTCCCCCTACTTCATATAGTGTTTATTACTTTTTTCTATCTTGTACAGAAGAAAGTATTGTAATCCAACTTTTTGTCGACTTACGGTTTTCGAGGAATTTACACGTTTTAGGGGTCAGGGATTCCAAAAAACAAGTTTTTACAAAATGTCTTTCTGGTCGTGTGTATGTGTGTTTGCCTGCGTGTGTGTCCGTATTTCGATATTCTACCATCACAAAGTGTATGAAGATATACATATTACTGAGCCATATTTTTGTGAATGCTTTTGGATATGGCAAGCAAGTTTTCCTTCAATATTGAAATATTCCGCCGGAAGGGGCGCTGCAATCGCGATTTTTTTGCCATTTTCAATATTGTACCGAGCTTTAGTGTATGAAGTTATGCATCGAATTGAACCAATTTTTTTGTGTAAACGTATGGCATTGGCTAGTTGGTCTTCCCTGAATTAAAAAAAATTGCCGGAAAGGAGCGCTGCAATAGCAATTTTTGTGCCATTTTCAATATTGTACTACCGAAAAGTGTATGAAGTTATTCATAGAATTTAAAAAACTTTTTTGTGTAAGTGTTTGGTTATTGCTAGTTGGTCCTCCCTGAACTTGAAAAAAATCCACCCGAAAGATGAGCTACAATAGCGATTTTTTTCCATTTTCAATATTGCACCACCTATATTGAAAAGGTGGTGCAATATTGAAAATATATCAATCCTATGCATAACTTTATACAGATTATGAAGTTATGCATAGGATTGAACCATTTTTTATGTAAGTGTTTTGCTATGGCTATGGCTAGTAAGTTCCACTGAATTTGAAAAAAAAAAATCACTGGAAGAGGCCAATATAATCACAATGTCTGTGCCATTTTCATTATTTTACAATAAAAAATGTATGAAATATCAAGAAAAAAACTGCTATCATTGTATTGTCTATCGGCTTGTACAGAGATGGAAACTCGTTTGCATTCCGTTTAATTGACTGAAGCAGAAGTTTAAGATGAAAATCAAAGTTGGTGTAATATTGAATTAAAATTATTAAAACATTAACATACGTAACTATTTTTTTATATATTGAAATGTACACATGAGAAAGTTTTGGGATTGGCTCATGGGTATTTCCATGAGGATATGTCGTGTAAATCACATACTATGATTTTGGATACAAGTATTTCAGAAAGGAAAAATCTGACCTATTTTATCAGAGATATTTCATCAATTGAATAAGGTCATGCAAACCTTTCGAAAATAACGGTGGCCATCAGCTTAGTAGTCACTAATAATGTGACTTACACGACAAGCACTCGTGGAAATACCCGCATCTAATTAGTTTGTACTGTTTTAATAATTCTTCATTTTTTTAACTTTTTTTATTTCTGCAGTTCTTTTTACATTATTATTTGTATATCAATATCAAGTGAGATTTCGAATAATTATTATTGTGCTAAGGACAGAATTAAATAAAAGTAATATAATCTATCTCTTTTCAATTTTAAAATAATTTAAATTTATCTTTAATACGTATCTCGGAAAAGGTTTATTGAAAAGTTACCTGACACCATATAAATTTCCGAATTTAATCTCTGACACCAATGCGATTCGAAATCAAATAGCACTGAAATTGGATTTTCTAGTTGTGCATTTTTTATCACCCATTCGGAATCCAAAACAAATACATTTAAAATAGCAAAATACTGTCCTCGAAATATTCAGAAGCTGCCTAATGTATTCAATTCTTAATAAATTGTATTCGAAGAAAGAAATAAAAATATTTTTCCGGCCGGCACTTTTTATTTCCTAAGGTGTTTTCTTAAAAGCGACTGTTTTCCAATGAATGGAATAATATATTTTAAATCTTTCCAAACACAAATTTAAAACAATGCATTGTTTCAGGAAATCGATTTGTATTAGTTTAACATATTATGCCCTTTATGGGTAAATATATGTAATAATTAAAAAAATCGCCCTTAATGATTTTCAAATTCTTATAAATATTTAAAGTTTCCCTGTCTTTTAATAAGTGAGATTTTTAATAAAAAATATTATGGTAAGGAAGCATTAAATAAAACAAATCTATCTATTTATTTTCAGTTCGAGAATGATTTAAATTTATTTATAATACTTATCTAGGAAAAAGTTTATGCAAAAGTTACCTGACACCATATAAATTTCCAAATTTAATCTCCGACACCAGTGCGATCGGAGATCAAAAAGCACAGAAATTGGATTTTCTAGTTGTACATTTTTTATCACCTATTCGGAATCCAAAAACAAATACATTTAAAATAGCAAAATACTGTCCTTGAAATATTCAGCACCTGCCTAATTTATTCAATTCCTAATACATTATATTTGAAGAAAGAAATAGAAAATGTTTTTCCGGCACTTTTTATTTTTCATTTGTTTAATATTTTTTTATATATAATGGATAGAATAATATATTTTAAAATTTCAAAATATCTCAAATGCAAATTTAAAACAATGCATTGTTTTGTGAAATCGATTTGTATTAATTTAACATATTTTGCCTTATATGGATTAACATTTTACAGGAATCAAGTGTTATAAACCTTTTTTACGTCGCTTAATTAATGCTTTAATTCTACAATGTTATTTTTTTGTGTGTGTGAAATTGCAAAGAATCTACATGGAATGTATTATTGTAAGTCTTATGTAAAATAACTGATATTAGAAAAACCGAGATCATTTTAATAACAGAGAGGGTATTTGGTAAATTCGAAATAAACTTTGTAAATTGACATCGTTGAAAATAACATAAGACTGTGAATTTATTTTTAATCATAACAATTTAATTTAGCTGTCAGTGTTTGCGAAACACTCAATCGTTAGTGACCTTACACAGTTTACAAAAATAATATTATATAGAAATTATTCGAGTAAATTTTATTTGGTGTATCATTTTATTTTTACACAATTTGAATGAAATCGTTCTTGGATTTGAACCAGGGACCTCTTGACAGCGGGACGGTACCTTACTGGCTGTGCTATTTTATCTGTCCATCTCGCGAACAAAATATGTCTTTTCTCAAAGTTAAGTGACTGTCGATAAAAATCTTCATTAATTCGTTAAATAAAAATAATTATGTGGTACAACGTTTAAGGAGAAATTTAATACTCATGAATCCGCTTCAGAAGGAGAACTTGATGTAGTTGAATGAATTAAATAACAGTTTGAAAACAAGAGTTCAACATGTGTTCGTTGCGAATGATAGAACACCCAAAATAATATGTAAAATATCAGAAATCTAGCAGGATTTGGCAATCCCAAACTTTTTTCTATCTCATACACGTTAATACTTCCAGAAAAATGAAACATAGCGGCGTCACCTGTTAGACAATTTACACCAAAATCTATTCTGCAACAACTTATTTCAAGATTTAACTGAATCTGAAATTTCATAAAAATCCGTGTATTAGTATTTTTGATAAAATTGTCGCAAAAATCGTAAAAAAGAAAAACAAAAACGAAAAAAGGATAAAAGCGCCAATTATTGAACCATTTACTTTAAAAACTAAAGAGTACTAATTTATATCAGGAACTAAGTGAATTTGAAGTTTGATGATTATAAATGTATTAGTTCCCGAGATAGTGCTATTGCGATAATCATAAATAATGCCGTATAGCAGTGCCACCTTTTGTGCATTTTACGCTAAAACCTTATCAGAACCATGTTATATCAAAGACTAATAGTATCTGAAGTTTTGATTCATATTTTCTAATTTTTAGATACTGTTTTTATCAAACATGTTTTCTTTTTTATCCTATTTAGATTTTGTAAAATGTGGCATCAAAAACTATGCGTAAAACATAGGTAATTAAATGGATTTAAAAAAAAAATAAAAGTGTTTATGGGCCTCTGAGACGCACCGTGTATACTCGCATCTCTATTAAGGACTTGCTTCCTTTCAGGATATGCAGTAATTCTCAGAGAAAATAGATTAAACTTATTTAGAACTCGTTTTATACTGCATTTTTCAATTTTATTATACTTTCGCAAGTATACAGCATAAATTGTTTAAAATATCTTCGTGAATGTAAATTTGCACTGTGTATCATGTTAGACATATTCGAACATGCAATAGATGCGCGAAGATTTATTTATGCATTATGTGTGCGAAAGCAATTTTGAAATAACTAGCAACAGTTCGGAAAATTCAAATAACAATTTTATTTGATGCCACATAATAAAGAACATAATATTAATCATTCACCCTCGAGAGGCGATTCTCACTGGCCACTACTGTTCCACGTAAATGGTTGCTCTGAAGTACAGGGCACTAGTATTTTAAACTTATTGCTTTGACTTATCTAAAGATTATCGAACGCCACATTTGCTGTTTTTGACGTGAAAATGTCAACTTACTACTTTTTAAGTACTGAAATCTACAAACAATGAATTCGTCAGTTAAATACTCATTTTGGAACTGCAACTCCTTTTTTAGGTGCGTTCGTAATTATGTAAATACGTAGAACCTATTGTTGTCGTTCAGTCCGTCTGTCTGTCCGTCCGTCTTTCTGTCCGTCTGTCCGAATATAACAACGCAAAAACTACCCAACTGAATCGTTTGAAATTTAAAATACATAATTATTACATGATTTTGTCGAGTCATTTCAAATTTTATGAAAATCGGATGCATAAATCAATGACAGGGACAATCAAAAGGATTCCATCACATTACGGTCAATGAGGAAAAAAGTTTCAAATGCATTTTAATCGTTTGAAATTTTAACACATAATTATTACATAATTTTGTCGAGCTATTTCAAATTTTATCAAAATCGGATGCATAGTTCAATTACAGGGACAATCAAAAGTATTCCGTTACATTACGGTTAATGGGGGAAAAGTTTCAAATGCATTTTAATGGTGTTACACTCATTAGAACGTAATAAAATTGATATGCATCTATAAAGTACATATTATAATATACATTTTGCATAATCTGTGGTGCAAAGAATATTTGTTATTGATTTACAAGGCCACACAAAAGTATTCCATTGCATAATGGTATAGGGAGAACATTGTTTGGCGCGCATTTTAATTGTAATTATTTACAGTTTTATGAGATTGATATATGAAAGTGATATTTTTAAAACTTCGTTATCGTAAGAACGCAGCTCATTTGCTACGCTTCACATGCAATTTCCAACTTGTTTAATACAACAACGAAATAATGTAAATAAAACAATGTAACATATTTGTTCCGTAACAATTTGGCATTTTGACGAATTCAAGACTAGAAGGGTGTCATACATTACTTTGAATCATACTGCCGCATTTTTTACATATTATTAAACGTAGTTGAATTTGCACGTCATGCACCTTCATTAATTAGAAACGTATCCTTTGTTACATATTGTAACATTCAAGAGGAAATCTTTTCATCGCAGAATGAAATATAAAAGCATTTTTCTAATACCCCCCTATAATTTATGATAAAAGATAGCGAAATAAACTGTAAGATATTAATGGTGTCCCGATTTATGAGGGACACTTGACAACACTGGTGATGAGTTCGAGTCACCTCTCGAGTACAAAGGGCTAAATATTTATTTCTTTATTAATTTATTTGTTTGTTTATTTATTTACTCGTTCTTGCTATTATTTTTTTATTTTTTTTAGTAAAGTATTTACTAAAGTTTAATCTAAAGTATATCTGAATCTTTTTATTGGTTGAACTTCACAATCTATTTTATTTGTTTTCTGATTGGTCCATGTTTAATGTCCAAAAATGAAAAACTTCTACTTTTTTATTTTATTAGTTTTCAGATTGGACCATGTTTAATATCTAAAAATGGAATACTTCTGTTATCCCGATGGCAAAAAAATAAATAAAAACTATAAAAAATAATAATTTGAAAACAACTTTTGGAAAGGATTTCAAACAAATTTCATTTAAAAGCGCATTTTTTTTTCTCTGTGAAACGGTGTAAAAATTTAAAATATGCGATGTTTAGAAGTTTAAAAATTTGCAGTTCCGAAAATTGTAAATCTGAAATTTCATTTTAAATTTGATTATGATGGGTCCAGGGATATTAATGTTTAATCCATGTCGTACGTAACAGGAGGCGTTCAGATGTCTGATTAACTTCATCGAATAAAAATTCACGTTTTAAACAGTTAAAGTTGTTTATCTATAAATTAATTCTTTTTTGTCATTGGTTTAGGAATATTAACGTTTAATGCATGGCATACGTAATATACAGGGTGATTCAGCTCGTCGGTGACAAACTTTAAGGATCGATAGAGCACACCTAGACGAACATTTTTGAATAGGGAATGTAGGGTCCCTGACGCGATGGTAAGGCGCTAGGCGCTTTCGAAAATTTGGGTGCCGAAATTCGAAACGTCATAAAAACTAGGGAAATGGTTAGATTTTCTTGCTTGTTGCGTCGAAATGATTCTGTTTGTTTAGACTTTCTTCAGTACCAATTTGATAAGCGTATCTCTTAAAACATGGATAGGGGGCGCTGCAGACTTTGGAGAGCTAGACAACAACTTTAAGCCCGTTATTTTGATAATTTAACACACGCTCGCCAAAGTTTATACTCTAACTTAAAGTTTGAACCCAAAAGTAGAGCCCTGCAAAAAGCGTAAGAGCCGGAATAAAATGTCAAAGTACAGGGTGGTCGAAACTCGAAGGCTCCTAAGAGATAAACAAACAGATTTCTTGACTTATGGCATGCATTTTCATGATTCTGTTTGCTGGGGCTCTCTGAAACTCAGTTGAACGGTACAAAAAGAAACATCGATAGGGGGCGCTTTGGGCAAAAAACATAATTCGTTGACATTTCGGACGCTAACTGGAAACGGGGCGCTACGATCAGTTAGTAATAATGAAAACACATTTTCTACCTCTGCTCAACACTTCTGAATAAATTTAGACCAAAAACCTCAATGATACTGAAAATTTATTTACAAAAAATAACACTACAGAAGATGCTCGAAATTTCGACCTTGGGCCATGATGCAGGCTTCGCACCTCCGTCGCATTGAGGAGTGTGTGTTTCCAACAATGCCAGGAGTATCTCTGATCTGCCCTGCAGCTGCCACAATGCGCGCCACAAGTTCTTCAGCACTGCTGACAGGTGTATGGTATACCTCGGCCTTCAGGTAACCCAAAGGAAGAAATCCAAGCAGGTGAGGTCTGGTGATCGGGCAGGCCAGTGAACTGGACCCCCACGCCCGATCCACCGCTGGCCATACCTTGCGTTTAGATGGAGACGCACGTCGTTCGTGTAATGGGCCGGAGCTCCATCGTGCTGGAACCACATCTGGCGACACGAACCTTCGGGTACGTGCGCCTCCTCCAGAAGCTGCGGCAGCACTTGATCCAGGAAAATCAGGTAATTTCCACCTGTCAGCCGTTCAGGTAACAAATAAGGGCCAATGAGGCAATCCCCCAGAATGCCGGCCCGCACATTTACTGAGAAACGCTCCTGGGCTGCTCGGCTTCTGGTTTCATGTGGATTTTCATCACACCACACATGACTGTTGTGGGCGTTCCACATTCCCTCCCGGCTGAAGGTGGACTCGTCCGTAAACAAAATGCTGTTTACAAAACGGGGATCCCTGGATCTCATCGCCAAGTACCATCTTGAGAATTCCACTCGAGGGCCAAAATCCTGCTCTCTGAGCAACTGCACCCGCTGGATGTGGTAGGGGTGCAGATTCCGGGAACGTAAGATGCGCCACGCAGTTGCTTGCGAAATGCCAACATGTCTGGCGATATCTCTCGTGCTAAGACCTGGGTTGTCTTCAACCAGGTTAAGCACAGCCTCTTCGTTGTCGGGGGTGCTCACTGATCGCTCCCGTTCAGGCCTGCCTCCGTCGAAAGATCCCGTTGTGGACAACCTCTGGTGTACTCGAGCGAAGAAGGCATGGCAGGGGATTTGCCTGTTGGGGTAACGCTCGGCGTACAACCGCTGAGCGGCTCGTCCATTACAACCAGCAGCGCCATACGCCAAATGCATGTCAGCCAATTCAGAGTTTGTGTACCGTTCCATCCTACTACCGATCTGCAGACAAGTAACCCGAAGCTTAAGTAGGTACCGCACGTTCAAAAGACGTGTCTGCGCATACAACTACGTCATCTCGCGTTGTCGTCTACGCATTACGTATCTTTTGCATATCGATATGGTACGATATCTTTTGCATAAATCAGCAAAAAGCACCTTATGTAAATTTTATTGCGCGCATTGTGCATGATTGAAACCAGCTATGATTGTTAAAAAAACAAACAAACTGCAGTTTTAATAGCTTCTTATGATAAGTAAATTACTCTCTTGTTTTGTTTCTAACTGATCGTAGCGCCCCGTTTCCAGTTAGCGTCCGAAATGTCAACGAATTATGTTTTTTGCCCAAAGCGCCCCCTATCGATGTTTCTTTTTGTACCGTTCAACTGAGTTTCAGAGAGCCCCAGCAAACAGAATCATGAAAATGCATGCCAAAAGTCAAGAAATCTGTTTGTTTATCTCTTAGGAGCCTTCGAGTTTCGACCACCCTGTACTTTGACATTTTATTCCGGCTCTTACGCTTTTTGCAGGGCTCTACTTTTGGGTTCAAACTTTAAGTTAGAGTATAAACTTTGGCGAGCATGTGTTAAATTATCAAAATAACGGGCTTAAAGTTGTTGTCTAGCTCTCCAAAGTCTGCAGCGCCCCCTATCCATGTTTTAAGAGATACGCTTATCAAATCGGTACTGAAGAAAGTCTAAACAAACAGAATAATTTCGACGCAACAAGCAAGAAAATCTAACCATTTCCCTAGTTTTTATGACGTTTCGAATTTCGGCACCCAAATTTTCGAAAGCGCCTAGCGCCTTACCATCGCGTCAGGGACCCTACATTCCCTATTCAAAAATGTTCGTCTAGGTGTGCTCTATCGATCCTTAAAGTTTGTCACCGACGAGCTGAATCACCCTGTATGACTCGTTATCATCATCATAAAAATGATGTTTATTATTACTTTAAACTTTGAATAAGTAACGTATAAGTTTATAAGTATACGTTTATAAGTATTTAAAATTTTAGTCTTTGAAAATGTCATTTTCCAAAAAGTCGTTGTAATTTGTTAAATTATGTATTTTTTTATTGAAATATTTGTTATGGAAGTAAAATTAGATAAAAAATACAGAATAACTTTATACTACGTGATTTTATTATTATTTTAACGACCAAAAAAGTGCTCTTTCGCATTTATTAAATTCATAATTTCGACCATAATTATAATATTTTTAAGGATTAGAATTTAGATATGCTTTTATATTTTATTGTATGATTAAAAGATTTCATCTTGAATGTTACAATATGTAACAAAGGACACGTTTCAAATTAATGAAGATGTAAGAAATGCAAATTCAGCTACGTTTAAGAATGTGTAACAAATGCGGTAGTATGATTCAAAGTTACGTATGACGCCCTTCAAATCTTAAATTCGGCAAAATGCCAAATTGTTATGGGGCAAATATGTCACACTGTTTCATTTTCCTTCATATCTACTAAGTTACAAAAAAGTAAGGTAATGCTGCTGCCGTTAAAAAATGAGTATTTAATTGACGAATTCATTGCTTTTAGAATTCAGTTCTTAAAAGTAACAAGTTGCAAATTTCACGTCAAAAGTAACAAATGTGGTGCGTTTGTACTATAACAGAGTTTTATAGACATCCAGAGATAGTGAAATAGTGTACAGTACATCAGATACAGTATAGTTGACGAAATCTTTCGTGTGGCCCTGTAAAAACAACCTGAATTCTAATATACAAGATGTAAGTTGTAGTAATTTTTAGCAACGTATATAAATTTCATAAAATATGTAATAGTTTAATAGCATTAAAACGCGCTCCAAATAGTGTTCCCACTTGTATCATTGTGCAATGGAATACATTTTGTACAACCCTGTAAATTAATAACAAATATTCTTTGGACCACAGATTGTGTAGCATGCATTTTTTAGTATGTACTTCATAGATGTATACCAATTCTGTTATGTTCGTAAAAGTATAAAACCATTAAAATGCACTTGGAGTTATTTTTTCCCATTGACCGTAATGTAACGGAATGCTTTCTCTTGTCCCAGTAATAAAACTACACATCCGATTTTCATAAAATTTGAAATGACTCGACAAAAGTATGCAACAATAATACATTTTAAATTTCAAACGATTCTGTTGGGAAGTTTTCGTCTGTTATGCATGCACAGACGGAAGGACAGACTGAACGAATGCACCTAAAAACAAAACTTAAAAAAACGTGGAAAGTTTAAATTCCCTGCAGAAATAAAGGCTATAATCCTGCATATTTATAGATTATTATCCATTCACAAATATATTTAGGGGTTGGTGTTGAGGGGCTACTTAAGTTAATTGAAAAGAAAAAAAAAGACATCTTTTCATCGTATTTTTCGTATGGTATTGCAAAGATTAGTAATATGAATATGCATTATTAATATTAAAATAGGGGTTCTTAAAAATTTTTTTTATCAAATCAAAATAAAAGAAACCGTTTTTTAACTATTTGGAAAGTAGTTGTTTTCCTCGGTAGAGAATTGGGAAATCTGAAGTATACCTGAATCTTTTTATTCTTTAAATTCCGCAACTTGTTTTATTTTATTCGTTTTCTGATTGGTACAAGTTTAATGTCCAAAAATGGAGTACTTCTGTTACCACAATGACAGAAAAAGTTATAAAAACTTTTAAAAAATAATAATAATTTGCAAAGAAAATTGATAAAAATTTCAAAAAACTTCATTTAAAAATTCTTTTGTTCTCAACGCAACAGTGTAAAAATTTTTAATGTGTGATGTTTAGAAGTTAAAAATTTTGCAGTTCCAAAAATTGTAAAATTGAAATTTTATTTAAATTTGATTATGATGGGTCAAGGAATTTTAATGTGTAATCCATGTCGTACGTAATATGAGGCGTTCAGAAGTCAATCTGATTAACTTCATCAAAACTCTAATTTTAAACAGTTACATTTGTATGCCTATAAACTAGTGTTTTTATCATTGGTTTAGGAATATTAATCCATGACGTAATATATGACTCGTTATAATCATCATAAAAACGATATTTATTCTTATTATTAAATTATAAATAGAATTTATTTATAAGTCTTTAAAATTATAGTCTTTGAAAATATCATTTTATAAATAATCGTTGTATTTTTTATTTATTTATTTATTTATTTATTTATTTATTTATTTATTTTGTTAAAACATAGTATGATGAAAAAACAATTGTAATTTTTGAAGAGACGCTTATCATTCATTGCTTTCGTTATAGGAAATTATAAATTAAAATTGGAATGAACAATAAAAATGAACTTAATCAGAATTCACTCATATCTCTTTATATCAAAAAAGTTATAAAAAATTTCTGAAACTTAATTATTCATATGGTTATATTCCTACTTACTGTATTAAATGTGTGTAAAAGTTTTTTATTTTCCTTTGAATACGCGTATGGAATGTATCATGAAAACTATAATACAATAAAATTAATGAAAACTATAATAGAATATATGCATAATCATATTTTACAAGATTTAATCCTGTTTTACGATTTTTAGGCATAGAAATAATCGAAGATACGGAAATTTAGGCTATTCAAAATTTTCAAAATAAAATATATATGTATATATAGTAAAAATTAATAATAAAATATGCTTTTTTTCAAAAAAATACTAATCGACTTCAAAAAAAGAATCACGCTTAGCGACAACTTGGCGCCTAACGTATATAATTAAATAGTTTTAACATGCTTATGATTTGAACATGGTTGCAACAATGAAAGATAATTTGCGATAAATCATTATTTTTTTTTTATCAAATCCATATATTTTTTTATTTTACAAACGTTCTATTCATGCGAATTTGTTGAAATTAAATTGGGACCACATCGATATCCTATACTTTCAAATAAAAAAAGAATTATCAAAATCGGTTCATATTTAGGGACGTTGTGGGTGAACAACAAATACATACAGGTCGAAATCATAACCTACTCCTTGAAGTCGGTTAAAAATAAAAATAGACAATGATCAAAGTCATCGTTTTCAGAAAATTGACTTTAAAGGTGTAAATATCCCTTAATCATAAAGCAACAGATAAATCTGCTTTGGTGTAACTTCATTTCTGTAGCAAAATTTTCATTTTGGTTTGATTTAAAATGTTACTAAAAAATCCAATGTTATAAGCTATTTTAAAAAAATATTATCTTTCGTACTTTCAAAGTTGCCCAAACCCTTACAATATAAAATACTCCCCGCATAATTTCCATCAATAATTAGGTTATATAAAAGAGGTAATTCAGAATGTATTATACGTCCTTCTATTTTTAATAAAATTTTGATAGGAAAAGTATCTTGTACACGTGAACATATACAACATTTTAATTCATTCTATGAAATCATGCTTCCTCCTAAATTTCGTTAAAGTTTTACAATATATATTTATTTATTTTCGCTTTCGAAGTGACGTAGAAGAAGCTGACAGCATGTGGCTTCATACCATTAATACTTCCTTATTCGCTGCTTTGATGCTTTTAAGTGATGACGAGATTGTTAAATAGATCTTAAGTGGAGACGCGACGTTTTGCTCAGGGACGAAGCAATGATTTCTGTTTTCACTGAGCATTTTTAAAATCATATCTCCTTGCATTTCTTTTTTTATATGTCACCTAAATACACGAGCAAATACGGTATTTTAATTTATATAAAACGAAAAAGGTTTTAATTAGCCCGTTGAGGACAAAGAAATGATGTCTTTGTAATACTGAATTTTAGCCGGAATAATAAATATGTTTTAAATTAAGAAAAAAAAAAAAATTTTTATTTTTTGTTCCCAAAGTTAAAAATGGAAAATTTATTTAAATATTTTTGGTGCGATTCTTGTTTAAATTAGCTGGAATGAAATGTATCCCATCGTCTCTAAAGGGATTTAATTTTTTTTCAATAATATATTAGATTTATTTTATTTTCGAACTGAACTAGCTGAATATGTGGCGTCATATACTTCCTTATCCCTAATTTTAAATTTAAATTTCTTACATACTCATCTAACTTCGTAATTTATAGGGATACGATATTGTTAATTTTAATACAAATTTAAAGAGCTATTAAAATATTTAACGAAAAATTCATCCTAAATTTCACAAAAGCATTCAAAAGCAAAAGGTGTTCTTAAATCAAACAGGGCAACTTTGTAACACATGCTTAAATTTATTTTTGTTCAGAAATGCATGAAAATAGATCCTGCTATTTTCATGCATTTCTGAACAAAAATAAATTTTGTTCGCGTTGTTATTCAGAAACTGTTAAATTGCACCCAATTTTCTGGGTTTTCCTAAAGATAGTAGATATTTTATAACAAGACTTCAAAGTTGAAGTTTTTGAGCACATTTCCCGACGAAAGCAGAAAAACCGGTCAAAAAGCAGGAGAAAAACGGGTGATCACGTGATCGAAATAGCTTAGAACTGGATAGGTAATTTAATTATCATAAAATGGAAAACTAATTTCGATTCAAAATCGCTTCCACAGTCAGGCATTCCAATTTCATATCTTTCCGTTAAATTTTTAAATGTGTCAAAACGTTTTGCGCTTGTTGAGGGCAGCAGTTAAGAACACCCTTAAAAACTGCTTTTTCTTTTAGAAAATTAGTTTTATTTTTGATAAAATGTCTCTCAAAATTTGCGGCATCGACACGTTTGTTACTCCTTATGATCGGCTTAAATGTTTAAGTGATCACAAAATCGTATTTTTACATGATTTCTTACAACTTACAATTCTGTATGTGGCATTCAAATCATGCTATTAACTTTTTATCCACTTTTTGTTGAAATGCTGATTCGAAATTTGGAATATATATATGTTCCTGTAAGCAACTAGTTTACAAAGAAATAAAAAATCATTTTTGAAAAACTCGATCATTTACCATATTTTATAAACTAATGAAAATAAAATTTTGAAACTTTATATGTCTACAGTATAACTAAATTAGCAAACATTTATTTATTTATTTATTTTAAAATCGACCGCAAAGGCGTGGGGGTTTCGTCGTCAAGAGCCTTCCGTTTTCAAAATACAGTCGACTCTCGTTAATTCGAAATCGGATAATTCGAATCTTCGCTGAATTCGAACTAAACATGAAGTCCCGAAATTTTCAATGGCAGAATAATGTTAAACTTTTCCATTAATTCGAACTCATTTTCTCTCTACATCGTTTAATTCGAACTAACGAGAATTCCGATTTTTCAATCTTCCTTTTTTTCTCACGGATTTCAGATCATTTGAATAACTTTCTTTGATTTTTGTGAAAATTGTTCCGGACGAGTACACATATAATCCCTTTCACTTGATATCCACTTTCTAAGTTTCCCGTCTGTCCATCAGTGACGCTTTAAATTTTTCTTTCATTGTGGTTGTTTCTTATCTTTTAATTAGTTTATTTACTTTTACATTCTAATTTAATATTAATATCTGAGGATAACAGACGAAATAAATTTAAAAAGTCTATAACATTAATTCCTTTGTAATAATAACATATTAAGCATGTCCTCATTTCATATTTTCCATAATTCGAACATTTCATGTGGTCCGAATTAACGTGGAATTCATGTAGTTCGAATTAACGATAGCCGACTGTACAACAAAAAAGACACTCATAAACTTAATGGTGACTCAATTACAATATAGTTTCTTATGAAAAAAATCAGCATCAGCTACAACGAGGAATATTTGTAAAAAAGTACTAATGGACGCCAAATTTCGTCAATTTGCGAATTCTGGCAAACTTGAAAATTTCGGGGAACTGTCACAAAATTTGATAATGCATTTTGAAATATTTTAATAAATTATATATTAAATATAATAAATTAAATTTTAAAATATTTAAAATCATAATTGATATAAATAGTCTGCTACCTCTTTGAAGTACAATTATAATATCCTATTTTGATAGGCTACTAAAATAAATTTGGTAATAGACTACTGAACTTCCTTCAAGGATCATAAATGCATTTTTTCTGTTACAATTAGCTTTTACTTCAGTTTTGATAAAAAGTGGCTCAATGTGTATTGTATTCATTCGCATTTAAATGCAAGTGTCAACAATTACAAGAAATTTTCAAAAACCAGTTCCAGCACCTAAAGAAAAAAAAAATACTTGACACCTAAAAATGTGACGTTTTTGAGAGATGCCCTTACTGATTTACTCATTAGTAATGTTTGGACTTTGTTTAAGCAGTTCATATAGTTGGCATTAATAGTACGTCATATTTTAAAAAATATATCAATCCTGGCTGAAATCTTTCTCGGTCATTTTGAAAAGATTTTCCGTTTTGGTCAACGCTCATGTGGTAAATCTGTCTACCTATTACAGGACTTAGATAGTTTGACCTGATGCATGTAAGTCTGAGTCTTACCGACGTACAGAAACATTTTGTTCTTATAAAGCGAAAGCACGAGCTTATTCAATAATTTTTATGATGATTATGAGCACGAAAAAAAGAATTTTTGTTGTTTGTCGAGAAAAGAATTGAAAAAATACCTGTTTTCAAATCACTATCGGAACTAAAAAGAATAAAGAGAGAATTCTAAATCATGTTAAACTGCAAGGGCCACCCCACCATTTAACCAACGTGTGACAGAAACTCTCAACCTCTTCTATTTAAAAATAGAAATAAATAAAAAAAAAAAACATTCGGAAATTGACATTGTGGCTTTAAGTGTCAAGTTTATTATTATTATTATTATTATTATTATTATTATTATTATTATTATTATTATTATTATTATTATTTTGCTTGCAATGTGTTAAAAAAAATGAAATTAAAACTATGAGAGCCATGAGGGATTATGAATAACAACAGCCAATTCTGTTAATTTCATGTTGTGCCTCGAGCTTTTCCACTGATCAAGTACCGGCCAAACGTCTAAAAAGGAAGCCTTGGTGTTTGATTCCAAAATAGTCACGCACTAATTTTATTAACCACGAGGGGTTGAGTGAACCTTGCCCATCAATGAGTCGAACTCTGGTCCTAGAGCTAGTCTTGACGTGTTGGCGACTACGCGACTGGGATTCGCTTATATTATCTGAAAAAAAAAATGAATTTTAATTTATTTATTTAATTTAGATATTTTTTAAATATCATAAAATATGTTTTGTAGTTATTATTAATTTTTAGTATCTTATGACAGTTTTAAAAGACATATTTAAAAAATGTGCATTACCTAGGGAATGCTATTTCCTTATAATTAATATTTATTTATAATTATTTAATTATATTTCCTTATAATTATTATTCACTGCTTTAATGCTTTTAAGAGTGACAAGTTATTCTAAATAGATCGTAACTGAGAACAGTTTACTCTTTTAAACAAAACCATGTTTTTCTTTCTAAAAATACAGTTTTCCAGTTATGATTTCTGGCAGTTATTTTTAATATGTAAATTTACTTAAATTTCTAATTTAAATAGATTTCACCTAATTTCGATTTAATAAAATATTTTTTGAATTAATTTAATCTAATTTATACTAATACTGTTTATGCATTTGAAATAGTTTAAATTTAAATTAATAAAAAAATCAGTCCGCTAAATATATTATTATTTTTTAAATTTATTCCTATGTAAAATCCTATTAAAGAAAATCGCATTAGAGATCTCAATAATCCAATTGAAATAAATATTTTTAAAAATATATTGAAGATTATTTTAGCAAGATTATTTGTAATTTTTTTAAATTTAATGCTACTGATTATTAATATTATTCAAAATGTTTTCAAATTAATGAGTTGTAAAATCTCGAGAATTAAGTATTATAACAGGAGATATTATCTGAAATTCGTATTTTAAGTGTATTGCAAATATGTAAAATCTAAAATATTTTGAACACCAGTTTTAGCCCTATACTATCATGTTAATTTGTTTAACTGTGTGCTATTTTAATTTTAACTTTAGAATTTATTATTCTCAATGCGTCTTAAATTAAACTAATTAATTGCATGAAAAATTGTCTTATACTATCTGACTGTTTGGGCAGTCTTATTATAGTCAGATTTGAAGTTGATTATATAAAGTGTAGTATTATAAGTACGTTTAATGAAAATTTTAAAGATAAATTTTACTATCAATTATAATACTAATACAATTATATTTCATGTAATTTAAAAATTTCATTTTCAAATTATAAATTTTAAAGTGAAATGAAAATTCATACATTAAAAAATATATATAAAAAAACAGAAATACCAATGAGTGTAATTAAATAATGTTTTAATTAAATCCAAATTTTTGCCTGTCTATAAAACATGCTAAAAAACATAAACACCAGCAATGCTTTCTTGATGTACATTTATTAAAAATGTATTTGTTTATTATAATTACATATATTTATTGAACATCGCTTACCTGCAATATAAGTGACACATTTCGACAAAAAAATGTACAGGAGAGGCAAAAGAAAATTTGCATGATTTTATTATAACATGAAATTTTATCACTTAGCTCTACATGCAAAATAAAACCGCGTGTAAATGCATAAAACCCTTAAGAAGAAAAACGTAACATGAAGTTTGGAGAGTAGGAAAATTTTACCTGCTTACACAATCCACTCAATATCTGCGGTCACAAATGGACATATAGTGTAATAAAGGGACTTTCTATATGACTGCAATAATAAAATGGTTTGTGTAGCTAGACACATTTATGACAGACCTATTATTGGAAAAAAATTATTTTTTGCGAAATGTGTCACTTTTTTCCGAATGAGCAACATGTTCTGTAAAAAATATGTAAATTCATGCACATTTTCTTATAACTTTAATGAAAATGGTATCTATTTTAAGGTAAATTATGATCCGTTACATTTACTTTATAGAAGCATATACCGGGTGTCGCAAAAACGACTGAGGGATTTTAAAATTGAATAACTTGCAAACGGTGACAGCTATTTAAATTTTTTTTTTCAGGAGAGTTATGTATAATGTCAGGAGTTTTTTTCCGTAATTTTTTATTTTAGTTCGCATCTCAAACAATAGGTGGCGCTGACGGCGATTGAAGGCCAGGTCGACGCTTCACTCAGCACTGATCACCTGGCCTTCAATCGCCGTCAGCGCCACCTATTGTTTAAAATGCGAACTAAAATAAAAATTTAGGGTAAAAAAACTCCTGATTTTATATATAACCCTCCTGCAAAAATTTTTTAAATAGCTGTCACCGTTTGCAAGTTATAGAATTTTAAAATCCATCAGTCATTTTTGGGACACCCGGTATATATAATTAGAATTATGGCATGTTTTATAGCCAAAACGCATTCATCAATGAGCATAACCTGTATCAAAAAAGGCATAAAGGAAAGCTAAAAAAGCCTATAATATCTTTTTCCATGGTGTACTCTTCAATTTTAGTTGAAAGTCTTTTTACTGAGTAATGTTATGTAAAAGTAAAATTTTATTGCGTTTCTATTTGCGCATATTTCAATAGAAAATTATCATTAACAACATAAATAAAAGTACAGTGAATTTTATCTGAAGTAAACTCCGTGTAGGACGAAAATCTGTCTACAGAGGAAAAATTTTAAATTCTCGACGAACACACATTAAATTTTAGTAATGACTGCAGCATAAGGGCAAATATGTGTAATCCGTAAGAGGAAAGGACTACTGAAACCAAAATATTGCAAAAAGAAAATATTTTTACAATGAAACGCATTTTGTTTATTATATTTTAAAACTGTTAAATCAAAACCTGAACATTGAGCATGCTGTGATAAAAATAAATTAAATCCAATTGATTTTTAAATCATCAGATTTTAAAACATTCACCTTTTATATAAACATTTTAATAAATTTTTAATTTTACTTAAGAAAGGTGTTATAATAAAAATAAAAGACATTGACATGTTTCGGAACCGTAAAATAAGTTCCATAATCATAATAATATAATCATAATATTATGATTATGGAGCTTATTCAACAGTTCCGAAACATGTCAATGTCTTTTATTTTTATTATAACACCTTTCTTAAGTAAAATTAAAAATTTATTAAAAAATTGAGCATGCTAGTTAAATTTCTCAACACATTGAAGAAGTTAATTCAAAAGAACAAAAACTGTTTAAATTGAAAGAAATTCTTGCTCATACCTTTTTTTTTTCTTTGCAAAAGTGCATTTAAAAGTTACTACTTCTAGTAGAATGTACATTTATCAAAATATATTACAAGTTAAGACTGTATTCAAATTCAAAATGCTAGCGTTATGTCTCTTTCTCGAAGTTTCTTTTGTTTTTTGTGTGCAAGAACTTTCAATTTGCATGTATAACACTAAAAAATGAATAGCGTTTTTCTCATTCATCTATAAAGACAAAGGGTATTTTGAGAATTTCAGTTTTTATCCAAATTTCGAATCAGGAAAATCAATAAGGAATCGTCATCGGTAAAAAATTTTATTGTGTGTGTGCGTGTTGGGGAGACTTTTTTGCATAACCCGAAATATTGCTACATTGTTAACTACGGAAAATTATATCTGTCCCGACTGATTCTACCTTAAACAGAGTTTACTTTTAAAATGACCATATTTATATTATTCGTGCAACATTTATGAAGGAAATTAAAATTATTTACTTTTATTGCTTTACATCGATATGAATATATGTATTTAGATTTTATTTTAGTTTTCGAAATAATCACAACAATGTAAAAGTATACATTTCATAAATTTCTTATTTCCGTTTATATATGTAAAAAAAAAAAAAAAAAAAAAAAAAAAAAAAAAAAAAAAAAAAAAGTATACATCAAAAATAAAAATAAATGTTCTTTGATACGGCATTTGGAATGATTCCAAATCCAAAGTTTTAGTAATAAATTACAAAATTTGTTGGTATTTTCTAGAAAAACTCTTTGTTTATCATTTTTCTAAAGTTAAAAATTCAAACCTGCTGGCTATCCGAGATCAAAAACGCAAGACTTACATTTTTAAGCAGCACATTTTTTAATCTTTTGCAGACAGTTGCAGATTTCTTAACTCTCCGATGTAACATTTGGGATTGGAAAGTGTAGATGGAGATGGAAGTTGTTTCAAATATTGTTAAAACTTAATGTGGTTTTTTACTCAAGGGAAGATTTCATTCTTAGATATGTCAAAAAAGGTATCAAAAGAGAAATTCAAAAACGTGAATGAAATTAAGTTTCTACCGGTTTCCTTTTCCTCAAAGAAATATTTTGGGGAGCTAAAAAACTTTTTTTTTTTTTTTTTTTTTTTTTTTTTTTTTTTTTTGAGATTTCTACATCATTAAAATTTTTGCATCAATGCTTATATTTTATATGCATTATATATATATATATATATATATATATATAGAACCATTAGATAATACAACAAATCAACATCAATTACTGTAAAAATTAGTTAAATATATATATATGTAATATATAAATACGTACCTGCCATATTTTGTTAAAATTACCTATACATGTAATATAATATATTTAAGCTAGATAAATTGCTTTCAAATTTACATTGGCATTCATTTTTTTTAATTACCTAATATTTTACTGAATTAAATATATGTATTAACATTTATTTTCGTTTTTGAAAATAATAGTAACAATGTAAAAGTAGACATTTAAAAATTTTTGTTTATATAACTACCAAAAATAAATCAACAAAGTAAGCATAAAAATAAAATTAAATGTTCTTTGATAGGGCATTTGGAATAATTCCAAGTCCACTATTTTTTTAATAAATTACTAAAAATTTGAAGTTTCTTAGAATAACTTTTGTATATTATTTTCTTTAAAATTAAAAATTCAAACCCATTGGCTATCCGGAATCAAATACAGCAGGACTTATATTTTTAAAAAGCACATTTTTGAACCTTTACAGACAGTTGCAGATTCCTTAACTCTCCGGTGTAACATTTACTATTGGAAAGTGTAGATGGAAAAAGAATTCGTTTCAAATATTGTTAAAACTTTATGTACTTTCTTACCTAAAGCAATATTTCATTCTTAGATTTCTCAAAAAAAGTAGCAATTTTTTTTTTTTTAAACGTGAGTGAAATTAAATTTTTCCCGGTTTTCCTTTTCCTCAAATAATTTTCTTGGGTAGCTGAAAATCTTTTCTTTTTTCCTACGGTTTTATGCATCATTAAAATATAACCAATGATATTTAATCTTTGTATAAAAATTATTTTAGGTCCCGGACGCATTTTCAGAAAGAATCACGTTTTGAGCACCTTATCGCCAGAACAACGATTGGCGCGGAGATGAAGTCAATGCTACGCACCCTCTCTTGTTTGTGACGTCAAACGCTTAGCGAATAGCAACCCTTCCTTCTGAAAAGAGATAGCGTTTATTGTTCATTTGTTTCACAAAACATCTAATGATAGGTTAACCGCTATGTTCGAAGAAATTGAGAAGTTAATTAAAAACAGTAGTAAAGATTCTCTTGTAATAAATATAATTCTATTAATCATATGTTTTATGACACATTTGAGCTTAGTATATTTTGTGTTTGGCGATGCAACTAGCTGAACGTGCTCGCTTTCGCCAACTCGCCAAGGCTGGTGCTCAAAACGTGATTCTTTCTGAAAATGCGTCCTGGACCAGGGTTCCCCCGTTCCTAAAATTTCCACACTATTCTACCACAATCTTTAAACGGTAATATTTATTATATAATTCTATTGTACATGTTAAACGGACTTTCCATGAAGTTTTTTGATTTAAAAAACTGGTAGCAACGTGCGAAAATTTTAGGAACGGTGCGAGCCCTGGGTCTCTGACATATTTAGTTAAAATTGTCTGTACATAAATATAATATGTTTAAGCAAGTGTAACGTACTTTCAAGTATAATTGTGCATTAATTTTTTTTTCATTTTTTGATTAATTTAACATATGTATTCTATTTCTTTTTAGTTTTCAAAATAATCACAATGGGGTAAAAGTATATATTTCATGAAGTTTTTATTTCCATTTACATAAATAACTAAAAACAAGAAAGTACGCATCAGAAATAAAAATAAATGATCTATGATACGGCATTTGGAATGATTCCAAATTCCAACGTTTTAGTAATAAATTAAAAAAAAAATCGTTGGGGTTTCTTAGAAAAAATTTTGTTTATCATTTTTTTAAAGTTAAAAATTTTAAACCACTGGCTATCCGGTATCAAAAAACCGTAGGACTTGCATTTTTAAGCACCACATTTTTTAACCTTTGCAGACAGTTGCAGATACTTTAACTCTCTGATGTAACATTTGGGTTGGAAAGTGTAGATTGAAATGGAATTCGTTTCAAACATTGTTAAAAATTAATGTGATTTCGTGCTTAAAGGAAGATGTCATTCGAAGATTTTTTTTAAAAAATGGTATACAAAGAGGAATTTCAAAATGTGAGTAAAATTAAATATCTCCGACCTCCTTTTCCTCAAAGAAATATTTTGGGGAATTGAAAATTACTTTTTTAGAGAATTCAACATCAGCATTAAAAGGAACGAATGATATTTAAACTTTATATTAAAAAATATATTTTACGTCTTTGCCATATTTTGTTGATATTGTCTTTACATGTAAATTAAGATATTTAAGCGGGTATAACTCGCATTCAAGTTAATTTTTGCATTCATTTTTTTCCAATGTTTTGTTTAATTAAATATATAAATATCCAGATTTATTTTTTTTTTAAATAATCACAACAATATGAAAGCACATATATCATAACATTTTTATTTCCGATTACACAAGTATTAAAATGTCAGCATCGAAAATAAAAATAAATGTTCTTTGATACAGCATTTGGAATAACTCCAAGTCCACCGTCTTTGTAGTAAATTGCTAAATACGTTGGAGTTTCTTAGAATAAATTTTGTTTTTCATTTTCTAAAGTTAAAAATTTAAACCGGTTGTATATCCGGGATAAAAAAAAATAGGACTTACATTTTTATCCTTTACAGACAGTTGTAAATGCCTTAACTCTTTGATGTAGCATTTGGAATTGGAAATTGTAGATGGAGATGGAATTCGTTTCAAATACAGTTAAAACTTAATGTTGCTTCTTACCTAAGGGAAGATTTAATTTTTAGATTTGTCAAAAAAGGTATCAAAAAAGAAACTTCAAAACGTGAGTAAAATTAAGTATTTCCTGGTTTCCTTTAATTTAAAAAAATTATATTTGAGAGCTGAAAGTAATATATATATTTTCTGGTGACACTTTTACCATTAAAATCTACCATAAAACCATAATACCATAGATAATAAACCATAGATAAACCATAAATACCATAAAACCATTAATATTTTATCTTTATATTTAAAAAATATCTTACTCTCTTGTCATATCTTACTAAAAATGACAATACATGAAATGTATATTTAAGCAAGCATAACTTCAACAAGCACATGTCCCTAACGAACAGCTCCCCAAAACTGTAATCTATTTCAACTATTTATTTATTTATTTTATTTTATACTTATAAAAATAAAACAATTAGTTGTCTATAAAAATTTTTGAAATTAAAGCGGGACGCCAAGTAAAGTCCTTATTCATTGTAAAACAACTTTTCAAAAAAAAAAAAAAAAAAAAAAGATTAAGATGTGTCTAAGAAATTGGTTTATATAAAATATACAAGCTTAAATTACTGTACTTATTCCGCATTTTTCATTAAAAATTTAGCAAATGCATAAGGGGTATCTACGTATACGTTGATAGAAAGCCTTTTTCCTCTTACTAAATACACCATAACATGTTTCTGAAATTTTCCATTAAAAATAATACATATATACATTAATGTATTGGCATCCATTCATTACTATATTTTGGAATTCTTAGTTTAAAAAAATTTAACTAAGAATCTAATACTATTGAGTACATTTGAAATTCGATAATTTTCGTTTCCCAATTTTAAAAATACAATTCACGTCGCTTGTTAATTTTTTTTTTTCATTTAGTTTAATGTTTTGCTTACAGGTTAAGGTGATATAGTTATCTTTACAGTAAGTCGTGTCAGAAATTACAAACAAAACAAATGTGCTAGATCTCTCTGAAAAATATTTAAAAAGTGTATGGCACGAGATATATTTGAAAAAGTGGTGCGAATAAAATAAAGAAAAAATCGCTGAAAAACCTGTGTTACAACCCTGTCATCCAAGGTTTATGATAAATAATTATTATAAAATAATTTTCAAAAGCAAATACTCCCACAAGCAATTTTTTCCAGGAATTAAGTGTAACTTTTGTATTAGACAATCATACTTTACTTATTTATGTGAAACATCTAAAAAAATTATTTTTCTAATAATTTATCATTTTATTTGTCAATTTTCTGGAAATTTTGTGTGAAGTTACAAACAAAATGTAAAAAATTCTTACATTGTGTTTTGTATTTGCTGAAAATGTCTGTTCTTATGCTTGTCACATAAACCTCTATAATATTATAAAGAAAGATTTTAGAGCAGCATTAACCCCCTGACAGCCGAGCAAAAGGGCAAAAATGTAATGTTGTTTTCTCTAATTTATTTGAAATGTTAATAAAAGAAGGAATTTCTAACATGTTATAATTTTTTGTTGCGTATATTCTTATAAGCCTTGAAAGTATCAATCATAACTTAATTTCTTAAAACTGAATTATATTTGTTTAATTATATTAATTTAAATAAAGCTTCAATTACAGTGAAACCTGCAGCCTAGTGAACGGATATATCCGGTCGCGGCAGTGGGAAGGTTAACAAAACTACAACTACTTATAAAACAAGTAGAAAAATACAAACATAACTAGAGGATTGGTAAATTTAAAAATTAGATTGAACAATTTTCCAATATTACCTTTACCGTAATTTACTGAAATCAATCGAAATGAAATTATCATTTCCAAACGTAGCTGGTGTACATTTAGAATTTCAGGAATTTGTGATATAAGTTTCACAAGTCTAAGTAACTGAGTTTGTTAAACAAATACTAAGGTTTGATTTATTTCAAAAGAAACATCTATAGCGTTCGCAATGGAATAATTCTACAATGTAATTGTATTATTTTTTTTTTCGAATATAAGATTCGGCACATGATAAATTAAAACAGAATGAAAATTTTATTTAATAGAAAAAAGGAATTATTTTAAGGTGATTAAGTAATTTACTACCTAAAATATCTTCAGAATAGAAAATTTTATGTTTGGTATGAATTTGAAGAAATAGAAAGGGATTTGTTTTCATATGAATCTAAAAATAATGAGTACATTTGAAGTTTTTAGTTTACTTGTCCCAGTTTTAAAAATCTAATTCACTCAATTTGTTCAAATTTTCTCAATAAGTGTAACCTTTTGCTTACAGGTTAGGGTAACATAATTATTTTTATAATAACTTGTGTCACAAATTGAAAAAAAATATATATTGTGCCAGATTTCCCATGTAAATATCTTATAAATGTATACCACAGGTTATATTTGAAAAAGGCGGTGCGAGTGATATAAACAAGTAGTCGAGTGTAAGACATATTCCCCAAACCCATCATCAAAAGGTTATACTAACTAAAAAAATGTGTAATTTTCACAAGTAAATATTCCAACAGACAATTTTTTCCATGAAATTATACATGACTCCTTCTATAAAAAATCGTATTTTACTTGTATGAAACATCTGAGAAACAAATGTATTTTTATAGTAATTTATCATTCTTTTTGTCGGTTTTGTTTGAAGTTTCAAACGAAGTTTAAAAAAATTCTTATGTTATATTTTCTATTTGTTGAACTTTTCTTTTCGCATGCTTGTCACATATATCCTTATAATATTACAAATAAAGGTTTTGGAGTAGCATTAACAAAACTACAACTGCACATAAAACAAGAAGAAAAATACAAACATAACTAGAGGATTGGTAGATTACAAAATTAGAATAAAGAATTTTCCAATATTAACTGTTCCGCATTTTACTGAAATCAGTTGAAATGAAATTATCTTTTTCGAACGGTGCTGGAGTGCATTTAGAATTTCAGGAATTGTTGATATAACTTTTGAATATCTAGGTAACTCAGATTGTTGAACAAATGCAAAGTGTTGATTTAGTTGAAAAAGAACTTGTATAGGCATTACAATGGAATAATTCCAAAAGCCTGATTTTTTTTTCGAAGTTAAAATAAAGCACGTGTCAAGAAAAAACAGAATGCAAATTTTATTTAAAAAAAAAAAAGAATTATTTTAAAATGATGAAGTGATTCACTTTTTAAAATATCTTTAGAATAGGAAATTTTATACATGATATGAATTCAGAGCAGTAATAACAAAGTTTTGTTTAACAGAATAAAATTTTTAATTCAACAAATATTCCTATAGAAAGATCACATAAATCTGTCACAATGTATAAATTTCAAGCTAATTTCTATGATTTAGTGAATGTATATTTGAAAGTAGCTACTTTATAATTTTTTGTGAGTATAAAATTGTATTATTTTATTATTTCTATAGGGTTTAAAGAATGGCTTATATAACACTACATAATATCTGAGTAGAAAAAATTTCCAAACTGATGACATTTTTGCTTTTAATGTGAACATAAAAATCTGCGTGGTCAGATATCATTACACAGTCTTGGTACTAAATTGAATGATGAGTTTTTATCATTAAAATGTAGGGCGATGAATATTTTTGTAAACAATTTTGAATTTGAACTCCAGATAAAATTAGGTCGGATTGTACATTAATAGTTATGATTTTACATTAAATTATGTATACGTGCGTCCCTGTATACTATCAGTTTTTTATTTTATAAGGAATTATTTGTACTAAACCTATGCACAGTATATAAATTTCATCAAATGCGAAATAATTTATTATACTTAAAATTGGCTCTATATGATGCTTCGTCCCCATTCCATAATGTAATGGAATACTTATAGGTGGCCCTGTAAATTAATAACAAATATTCTTTGCACAACAGATTGTATAGAATGTATATTTTAGTACATACTTCATACATGCATATCGATTTTATTATGTTCGAAAGAATATAACATCATTAAGATATACTTAAAGGTAAATTTCCCATGACGTAATGGAACGGAATGCTTTTACTTCCCTGTAATTAAAAAATATCTGATTTTAGTAAAATTGGAATTTCCCTACGACATCATGCAAAAATTATATATTTTAAATTTTAAACGATTCGGTTGGGTAGTTTTTGCTCTGTTATCTGCGGACGATCAGACAGATGGACGGAATGAACGGCGACTATAGGTGCTAATATGCTATCTGCATAACGTGGTTTACATATTTGTGAACGCACCTAGAAATGGGAGTGCTGGTTGTTCCTGTGAAGTTATCTATAGTTCGATTTGGTAAATTATAAATGATATGTTTTATTTATCAATCAAACAGTTGTATGAAATATTGACGTGATTTAAATTTGACATTTTGCAGACACTTGTCTTACCTTTTGCAAATTTCAATTTAAAAGCTTATAAATAAATATTTCATATTTGACATTTACTCTGTCTACTTCTCCATTTTTTATAAATAATTCTCTTACTATACTTTACATACATCTCCATATTTAATGGACGTATTGCATTAGTAAAACTAATCTCCATTTGCTGTAATAAGAAAAAATGTTTTATTACCTAGAAAAATATAGTATAACTACAAATAAAAATTTGAAAAGAAAAAAGATCAGAGTTACCCATGATTTTGAAAACAGTTCTTTACTTTTCAAAATCTCAGAAACAAATATATTTTAAAGATTGATAAAAAAAAGTAATAAAGCAAAGTTGCGCCACTAATTTTCAAAGACGTTTTCGAGTATTTTTATTGTTATTTAAATAGTTTCTTTACTTTACATACATAATATTTAATGGAGATAGTACATCTGTAAAATTAATCTTCATTTTGTGTAATAGGAAAAATCGTTTTATTATCTAGGAAATTAAAGAATAACCGCGAATAAAAATGTACAATAATTTTTTCACTGTTGTCCATGATTCTGAAAAGAATTTTTATCTTTCAAAATCTCAGAAATCAATATATTTTTGTGACTGATTACAGAAATCAGAAAAGCAAACTTGTGCCACTAACTTTCGGAGAAGGTTCCGAGTATTTTCATTGTTATTTAATTAGTTTTCTAATCAACTAATTTACATATTTTTATTCCTGCTACATGCCCTTATACGTTTATTGTATTCTATCAGTTCATATATTTTCAAATTGAACAAATATGTCTTTTGAGAAGTGTATGAAAAAATTAATCTTTAATATTAACATAAAATTAAATTTGATTTTGTTATCCTCACATGTGTAAATTCAATCACGCAACTGAAAATGTTTCATTAAAAGTTAATACCATTCGGAAAAAAATTGACGTTGAAGAAATTTGATTAATTATAAAAACTCTCAAAGACGTTTTCAAAATTCAATATCAGCAAAAAAAAAAAAAAAAAAAAAAAAAAAAAAAAAAATGCTTGTTTTAAAAATGATTATTTAAATCTCATTTTTATGTGCATTCGTGATTATGTAAATACGTGGCACCTATTGCTGTCGTTCAGTCCGTCCATCTGTCCGTTTTTCTGTCTGTCTGTCCGTCTGTCCGCCCGCATATAAGAACATAAAAACTACCCACCCGAATCGTTTGAAATTTAAAATATATAATTATTACATAATTTTGTCGTGTCATTTGAAATTTTACGAAAATAGGATGCATAGATCAATTACAGGGACAATCAAAAGTATTCCATTACACGACAGTCAATGGGGAAAAAAGTTTGAAATGCATTTTAATCATTTGAAATTAAAAATACATAATTATTTCATAATTTTGTCGAGTTAATTCAAATTATATCAAAATCGGATGAATAGTTCAATTACAGGGGCAATTAAAATTATTCCGTTACATTGCGGTCAATGGGGGAAAATGTTTCACATGCATTTAAGAGTACAATGAAATTTCAAAATCGCAAAAAAAAATCAAATTTTCGAATTTTCATTTTTTGCATAATAGTATTATATGAACTTCCTGCTGTTAAAAGCAAAAATAATTTTTCAATTCCGACTTTTTACTTTAGTTATAAGCATTTTGGTCCAATCAGCTGATTCTGCCACGCGCCTTTGTTTATTTTTTCGCCGATTCGTAGCCGTAAAATTTAGGATATTTTTTTGTTTTACCTTAATCAATGTTATTATTTTGCATTCAATGTTTTTAATTTTGTGATTTCGCAAAACAGTACTTTAACTGTAACTTTTAACTGCTTCTTTTAGAGTTTGTTTACAATGTGTTTAGAGGAATTGTTTTTGCCCCCAATCTTTTTAGCGTAAAATAAAACAAAAATCTATTTCGCAACAACTGTTTAATATATTTTGTAGATTAAGAGGTATTTATATCATGAATATTTCCAGATAAATTTTAAAAATTTCATCAGAAAAAAAGTGTTAATTTTGAAAAGATTTTTTTAAATTCAGATACTTTACGTCCTTTGCATGAGTTACTGTGGAAGCCACACATTTTATATGCATTTACCATAAAAAGAATAAACACTTACATACAAGCTAGAAATGACATTATATCCCTTATATATAACTGCAATTGTGTCAGTAGGAAAGCATTAAGCAATTATAACCATTGTATTTACTAAAACCTGTTTTTCTCAAAATGAATACTTTCTTCGTTTTCATGATTACAAAATGTTTCATGCGAAATACTTTATGCTCAATTTTTCTGAATTTTTTTAAATGCTCTCTATATATGTGTTAACAAATGTTACTAGAAACAAAATTATTTAGACGCATTTAAATTTTTAAAATTTCAGTTACATGGAATTTTTAATGATTTTTACGAAAAATCGAAAAAAATAAGTTAAAATCATTTTTTTAATGTTTTACAAATAATATGCTAAGAATGCTTAGTAACATTTATCTGTATGTATGAAAGAGTTATTATCGAAAACTTTTGAACAAGTATGTGAAAACTAATTTCGCAAGGAGCACTATGAAATATTGCCACTTTTCGTTATTTAAAAAAATAATAATAATAAAAATCTGTATCTCAAAAACTATTGAAAATTTACTTTATTAAAACTACCAAATATAGGCATTAGTTTTAAATCCTTTTTAAAAAAACCTTAAGATAATTTTATATATCACAAAATACATTGTCACTATCACTATAAAAAGTTTGTATAATCCGAAAGTTAAAACTGATAACGTTTTCGTCCCTTCTAGAACATCTTCAGTCAGCGTCCTAGAAGGGACGAAAACGTTATCAGTAATAACTTTCGGATTATACAAACTTTTTATTATGATAGTAAAAATGTATTTTATAATATATAAAATTATCTTTGGTTTTTTTTTAAAGGATCTAAAACTAATGCCTATAATTGGTATTTTTAATAAAGTAAATTACATATGAAGGCATTATACTTGTGATTGTAGTTATCTATAATTTACTGACTATTGAAAATATTAAAAAAAAATATGAAATAAGAGATATATATACCATGACTATTTCCAGAAATTTAAAAAAAAATCATTGAAAATTTAAAAAATTAGTTTTGAGAGTCCACTGTACCCTTAATGGTATTACAGTCATTTGAAAATAACAAAATTGATATGCATCTATCAAGTACATACTATAATATCTATTTTGCGCAATCTGTGGTGAAAAGAACGTTTGTTATTGATTTACAAGGCCACACAAAAATATTCCATTACATAGTGGTATAGGGAGAATGTTGTATGGTGCTCATTTTAATTTAATTAACTATTTACAATTTTATGAGATTGATATTTTTAAAACTTCGTTATCGTACGAACGCACCTCATTTGTTACGCTTCACGTGCAATTTTCAACTTGTTTTAAATATTTTTAAAGATAAAGCAGGTTTTTAAGAATATTACATAACTAATAACTTTTGTTTATTTCCTTCCGTGGTTTCATCAATTTTCATAGATATATAAACTTCGGACTTTTTCTTCCTTTTTTAACAGTTATAAATTCTTATTTCATAGTACTGTGCTAACAATCAAAAATGTAAATGATGCGTTTGACTATTTATTAATGAGCAAATTTAATAAAAAGCATGTTTAATAACCACAGATTAATAATATAAGACTTGTTAAATATTTAATTCGCACCTGATCATCTATATACTCCTTTTGATTTTCTGAAAATGTTTCCTTAAAGATTAATAAATAATATTTTACAATATGTATGTTCTTTTTACAATATTTCACTTAATAAATGATATTTTCACACTTCGCTGTGTTTCATTATTTAATGCGGCGAAATTAATCAACGTATAAACAGTTACATTTAGCAATAAACTCTTATTTGGCAGTTTCATACCATTCATCAAACATGCAAATGATGCATTTGATTGCTGATTAATGAACATTTTGAGACAAATGATTCATCACGGAATTTCATAATCGACATCATTTAAGGTATCGCGGAAATATTCCGTGCAAATTTCAAATTCTCTTCATTATCGCTAACCATTATTACAGCCCTGCTTATGACACGGCCTTATTATATTGGGATCTCTTAACAATTAAATTCCTCATTTCAGTAATGCACTTCCTTAAGGAGTGCATAATTCATCTCTTTAAAAGCAGCATTACAAATCTTCATTTATTTTTCCTTATACATTCAACTAACTAAAGACAACTAGAATTACTGAGCCCGCACATAAAACTTTTATAGTAGTAAAATTATCGGAGCATTATCACCTTCATTTCAGTTTAGCTATTAACAGTTTAATGCGTCATACCTAGCAAGGCCATTAGAAATATTGCGGTAGAATTATCAGTCTCCCTATGCTAAGCAAAGTGAAAGAGATATTTGCTAAAAATATATTACTCGGAGCACTTAACATAAATGTGTTAAGGCTAAAAAGGATTAATCAAGTGTAATTTTGATGCTTTAGATATTCCAGAAAGGGAAACATGAATAGATTTAAGATTAGTTTCATGAGCTTACTGAAATTGGTTTATTATAATGTTAGGTTAAAGCCCATTACAATAATTCCAATTAAAGTTTTTAAGGTTTAATTATAAACGAAAATTTAATAGATAATAATTATATTTTTAGAACACAAAAGTAACTTAATATAAACGTTATTTGAATTTTAAATATTGCATTTGATTTTGTTAGATATACTAAAGTTTAATGCATATATTTAACAAAAAGGAATTGAAAGAAAATAAAATAAATAGAAATGTAAAATTTAAAATGTTTAAAAGCTTAAGAGTTATGATACAGAATACTTTTAAATATTATAAAAGAGCTGAATATTTACAAAATAAAAAAGTTCAGCATTAAATGGGAAATAAAGTTTCATAAATGGGGTATACGTAATCTTCTAAAGTCAAAAAATCTAAACAAACATTAAAATAGTATTATAACAATCGGTGTTTTCCTCATTATCTACGGCCATTTTCAGGTTTAAAAGGTTTAACGAGTAAAGCCAAAGTATCATTATTAAAATTCGTTAAATTCCAAAACGATAGGTTCCAAAATCTTTGCATTGATCATAAGAATAGCATACATACTTGCATTATCTATTTACGAAAGCAGAATAAATGTTTATACGAATTAATGATAGAATATACAATGGCGACTATTACCACATGAAAATCAAAATAAGTAAAATCAAACAAAGCATACTGTAGTATGTATCAAACCGGGAGGTGGCAGCAAAGGCAATCACTTCAAAATCTAGAATTAATAAAAATTGGATTGGCATAGAAACACGCAATTGGTTTGCCTGGTCATATATCGGCAGAAAACACTTGAAAACCCGATTTTAGCGATTGATTCATAGATTTACCACTACGTTTTCCTGCTCCTATTCCTTCATGTTTTTATATCTTTGAGGACTTGAAAACACAATAATAAATCTACAAATAAACAGCTAAAATCAGTTTAACAAATGTTTTGCTCCAATATATGACTTGGCAGATGAATTGCGTCTTAATATGCGAATCTAGTTTCAGTTAATTCAAGAATCTCAGCCATCAACTAGATGAAGTGATTGTTCTTATTGACGCTTCCCTGTCTGTATGCACTGACGGTATGTAGTGCAAAATGATGAAAATAAATGTAGAACAGAAGAAAATAGAATATAAAGAGATAAGTTTTGCTCGAAACGTAATTAGATGTACTTGAGCAAACGTTAAAATCATCGTCCAATAAATGACAGATAAATCTATCTGTAATCTGACTAAAAATGGAATATTACAAAAAATATTTTATGTATATATATATATATATATGTTGTATTGTGGCACATAAAGCAATCAACATTCAATCGAATGCATGGCAATTTCTTTCTGATATGGTGAACTCATTTCATTTACACCGACACCTTTTCGGTCGTTAATACAGGACGTGTAGTGGTCAGTCACGCACTGGAATAAATTCGACAAGGAGTTTCTGTTTGCTAAATTTAAAGCATCTTATTAGCATTTAATATTTGTTAATATACATATCAGCTAAAAAATAGTTCCCACCTTAATTGTAAAGCTAGCTCAGGTCTTTCTGTGACAAATAGTGGGTATTAGAAGAAATTTAGAACGAAGAAAGCTGTTGTCATAAGAGAACCTCCAGATAGCGTGAGTTATTAACAAGTTGAAAATCTCAGTTTTCACCAAGTGCTGCTGCTCTTTGATCAACATCGGCATGGTACAAACCATGACGGCCGAGCGTGTCTGAATGGTAAGGAACAATATGATCACATCTGGAAGATCATGAGAATAATTCTGCAAAGAATTCTCTCAAAAGTGCGTAATGAGCTAAAAATATGAGAAGTAAAAAATATCCCAGAGTGCGAAATGTCTCCGAATAAAATAAAAAGAAGACAAAAAAATGGTTATTTTAGAAACATTCGAATTCACACTAAATAATAGAAATTAGACAAAAATGCTAAGGCAGTTTAGGAATAAACTAAGAGCTAATGTAAGCTTTTAAGTTAATTGAGTAAGATAATAATTAATTTAAGAAAATATAATACAATCAATGACAAGTATTGTAAAAGAATAGGAAATTAGTGAATATACCGGTATTTTAGCACAAAAATAAAATAAAAGGAGTTATCGTAAAAAAGAAATGAATAATATAACATATATTATTTTGTAATAAGTGATATCATTGTACGTCTAGGCAGAACTGCAATAACTTTTAAAACAACATTGATAATGTAGGAAGAAAAAAAATGGTACACCATAAACATATGCTAGATGAATCATTAAATAAAATAGTATTGGGTGCTTAAAAAGTCTATTCAATTAAAAGAGAGCAAGCGTGTGAGAAGCACAAGTTTGAAGATTCAGAAGAATTCCTCAATTGTCTTGACAAATTATTGCAATTGTTGCAGGAAATTGTTGCAAGGTTTAGCCCTATATACAAAAATGTAGGACCAATTTGTAGTTGCAGCGGATACTGTTTTTTACTTTGTACAGGAAATTGGTAAAAGATGAACAAATGCATAACGATTCGATTCAGTGCTTAAGTTATGAATTACTGATATTTATAGTTTCACGCATTGCAATTATTAGAATACTGCGAGAATTTAACCCTCTCATGCATGAAATATTTCCCATTATTATTCATTATCTTTCATCATTATCTTCTTATGATAATTGAAAAATCATTATAAAATAATTTTATCATTGTGTTCCATGCTAGCTATTATCTATCCACAAATAAGTTCTCCATAAATCAATGCTGCTTTTTTATGTAAGATAATTTTTATTTGTCCTCACTTGGGGTCCATATGCATGAGAGAGTTAATGGCTCTCTAACTTTCAAGAACTAGAACCAAAATAACATAAAAAAAACAACTGGTATATTCGTTCTAATATCTTAAAAATTTCTGACAAAAGGACATACTTTTTTAATAGAAATTCTTTACTTTACGCACAGAATCCTAACAAGCGTAATTCAATAAACTAAAAAGATATGTTTGCATCCAAATCGGGAATAATATGGAAATAAAACTGCCGTCTACTTCAAGATCTTGACACAAAATGACCAGACGTATTGTCACAGCTTCAAGTTACAAATTAAACATTTCTATTTAAATATATATATATATATATATATATATATATATAAAACAAAAATGTCTTTCTTTCTCCCTTTTAAATTTATAAGTTTAAGCGATGTTGTTTTTCAAGTGGGAAAAAATCAACCCTTTTCGGATATTGAAAAATTAATTTAGGGAAGTCACAATTTTTTACCGACGCTATCGGTAGAGTACACAAATTATATGAGTTGCTGTCTTCAACATTTATGATTGTAATTCTTTCTTATATGATATTTGTCTGCATCCGTAGTTTTCTATATATGTGTATTAATCTTTTTAATATATAGTGCTGTGTATAAGTATCTTAACGAATGGGTACGCAGAATTTAACCCTCTCATACATAAATTATTTTTCCATTATTTTTCATTAATTTGTCATTATCTTTTTTGTGATAATTGATAATACACTATATACTTTCTTATTGTGATGCATGCTAGATATTATTTGTCCACAAATTATATTTCCATAAATGAATGCCGATTTTTTTTGTTCTTTAAGGCGATTATTATCGTGTCTCATATGACGCCCGTATGAATGAGAAGATCTATGGATCACTATCATTCAAAAATTAGAAACAAAATAAAATCAAACAACATCTGTATTCACTCTAATATCTTAAAACTTTCAGACAAAAAATTAATTTTTAATAGAAATTCTCAGTTTTACGTACACAATCCTAACAAGAGTAATTCAATAAACTAAAAAGATATGTTCGCAACCAAATCTGGAAAAAGATGAAAATAAAACTTCCGTCTACTTCAAGATCTTGACACAAAATGACCAGACAGTATTGTTGCAGATTCACATTACAAAATAAACTTTTCCGTTTGGAATAAACAAAAATTTATTTTATTCTCCCTTTTAAATTTATAACTTTAAGCGATTTGTTTTTCAAATGAGGAAAATAACAACCCTTTTCGGATACGGAAAAATTAATTTAGGGAAGTCACAGTTTTTTACGAAAGCTATTGGAATGGTACATAGATTGTATCACTTGCTGTCTTCATGTTTTATGATTCCATGTATTTCTTGTATTAGATTTGTTTGCGCCCACAGTTTTCTATATATTTATACCATAAATATAACCCAAATGAATAATTAAATTAAATACTATACGATGATTAAATAAATACTCAGTTAAAAGGAAACAAGCATGTCAGAAGCACAAGTTTGGAGATGCTGAATTATCTTAACAAATAAAAAGAAAATGGTTTCATGGTTTAGTTCTATATACAAAAGTATGTTACTATTTATTAGTTGCAACGCATATTTATTTTACTGTGTACTGGAAGTTGGTAAAAGAGGAAAAAATGGATAACGATTCGATTTAACTGTTAAGTTATGAACGTTGTTATTTAAAAGTTTACACAATGCATAAATTAGAGTACTAGCAGAATTTAATCCTCTAACGCATAAATTATTTTCCATTATTATTCATTCTTTTTCATTATAACTTTTTTTTAATAATTAAAGAATCGTTATAAAATATTTTTTATTGTGCCGCATGCAAGCTATTATCTGTTTACAAAATGAAATTTCCATAGATAAATGCTGATTCTTTTTTTTTTACCTGTCCTTTTATAAGTCCGGTATAAATGGGAGGTTTGATGGATATCTAACTGTGAAAAACTAGAACCAAAATAAGATCCAACAACATTTGCATAAACGTCAATATCGTAAAACATTGAGACATAAAAATATATTATTTTATAGAAATTCTCAGCTTTACGTACACAATCCTATAACAAGCGTAATTCAATAATTTAAAAAGATATGTTTGCATCCATATCTGGAATAAGATAAAAATAAAACTGTCGTCTACTCTAAGAGATTAATACAAAATGACCAGATAACATTGTCGCAGCTTTACATTTCAAAATAAAAATTTTCATTTGGAATAAAAATTCAAAATTTTTTTTTCATTCTCCCTTTTAAATTCATAACTTTAAGCTATTCTGTTTTTTTAAGTGCGAATAAAAACAATTTTCTTTGGATACAGAAAAATTTGTTAAAGGAAGTCGCAGTTTTTTACGAACGTTGTTAGAAGAGTACACAGATTGTATCACTTGCTATCTTCATGATTTATGATTCTATTTATTTCTTACATTATATTTGCTTGCTTTCACGGTTTTCTATATATGTTTATATCATAAATTTAACCTAGATAAATAATTAAATTAAATACTATAGTTGCTTAAAAAATCTACTCTGTTAAAAGTGAACAAGCATGTCAGAAGCACGAGTTTGGAAATTCTGGATTATCTTAACAGACAAACAAGAACTGGTTGCATGGTTTAGCTCTATATACAAAAGTATGTGACCATTTATTAGTTGCAACACATATTTATTTTTACAGTATGCAGGACGTTTGTAAAAGAGGAACAAGTGGATAACGATTCGATTTAGCGGTTAAGTTATGAACATTGTTATTTATAAGTTTACGCAATGCATAAATCAGAATATTAGCAGAAATTAACCCTCTCATGCATAAATTATTTTCTATTATTATTCATTGTTTTTCATTGTTACTTTTTTCTAAATAATGAAAAGTCGTTATAAAACATTTTTTTATTGTGCCGCATGCTAGCTATTATGTGTCTACAAATCAAATCTCTTTTTTTTTTAATTTGCCCTTTTATGAGTCCAATATGAATAAGATATTTGATGGATCTCTAAGTTTCAAAAATTAGAAACAAAATAATACAACACAGAAACTATATTCGTTCTAATATTTTAAAACTTTCAGACAAAATAATGTATTTCTTAATAGAAATTCTCAGCTTTACTTACACAATCCTAACAAGCGTAATTCAATAAACTAAAGAGATATGTTTGCACCCAAATCTGGAAAAGAATAAAATAAAACAGTCTACTCCAAGAGCTTGATACAAAATGACCAGATAACATTGTCGCAGCTTCACATTTCAAAATAAACCTTTCCATTTGGAATAAAAATTCAACAATAATTTATTTCATTCTCCCTTTTAAATTTATAACTTTAAGCGATGCTGTTTTTCAAGTAAAGAAAAAACAGCTGTTTTCGAATATAGAGAAATTAGTTTAAAGAAGTCACATTTCTTAACGTTCACCATTGATAGAATACACCGATTGTATCACTTTTTGTCTTTATAAATTGTGATTCCATTTGTTTCTTTTATATTATTTTTTTTTTTGCATTCACAGTTATCTATATGTGTTTATCATTTTCTTTAATATATAGTGGTGTGTATAAGCAATTAAACGAATGGGGGCTTAAATTTATATAATTAAAATACACATCATTTCTAGAAATTTTATCAAATACATCCCATTGCTTCCTAACGTCTGTTTAAAATTTAACTTTTAGTTGTACATATATCTTTTTCATGTAATTGAATGTTTATATTGAATCTTTATTAGAATTTTGAATAGGTGAAAAAAAGATAAAAGTGACTGAATCACTCAAAGTATTTTGTGTGTGTGTGTGTGTTAATAATAAAACTTTCATGATCCTTGACAGAGGATTATGATTAGAATTTTAATAACCAACGAAATCGTGTCACTAAATATCCATGTTACCATTTTTAACAAGTGAAGAAATTTAAAAGAGTTTTATTCACGGAAAATGTTTTAAGCCTATTTTATTCTTAATTAGTAATCATTTATATATTTGAAATAAGTATTATCTTCTAGTAAATTTTGAAAATTACATAACTTTATTATTCATCCATTATTAAATTATTGTTTTACATTATAAAAGTAAATATATAAAAATGTCTAATTTATTTCATCTAGTTAATAAATATGCTATGATTTTAAAGAGCTTGCATTGGTTTAAAAATCAAAGACGCTAGAAGCAGAAAACATGTAATCGATTAGAAAAGTAACATAACACTATGTCCTATACCTATATGTCCTATAGTAGCTATAGGACAATATTTGAAATTGAAATATTAGATAATAAAATTCACAGAAAATTTTATAATTCATTTAAGTATGTTAATTTATGTACCAATGTAAATATCGGATAACTATTTGCTTGAAGTATTGTATTTCCAGAATATAATTTTTAAATCAGAAATCGATAACACTACTTAAACAATCGTAATTTAATAAATTTTAAATATAATATTTACGCGAAAATTTGGAACAAAAAAACAGAAAAAAAGACATTTTAGTGTAATAAGAAATTAACAAACCTTTTCATTTGATGAAAAATAATGCGAAAACTTATTTTAGTCTCCCTTCTTTAAGGTATAGATTTAAGCAATTCCGCTTTTAGAGTGGGAAATCAATCAGTGGCTTTTTCGATGTGGAAAAAATTGTGAAATAGCACCTTTCACGGGGATAATTTGTAAAATACACAAGTGGTGTCATTGATGATTGACAATTTCATGTTCTCATAAACATGCTTTATCTCTATAGGGGCATAGGGAGAAACAATGTTAGGGGCGCATTTTCGTTATATTAAATTATTTCATATTTTACGAAATTGATATACGTTGTGGAAGTTTACTACGAGTTAGTTTCTGTATAACAGAAAACAGATATTATTTACAGGAACACATAAAACATTTCGGATACTCTATTGCATCCAAAGTACTGTACAATATTGCACCAAGATCTCAATATTTTAAAAACTTCCTAGCAGTAGAAACGCATCCCCTTTTCTATGTTTGACGTGAAATTTCCGACTTCTTCTTTTACGTACCCCTTTCTTAGACTTTTTCATTTCGGAGTATACCATTTCTCATAAGCACCCCCCCATCTGTACCTGCTTTAAAACAATTAATAACGTAAACTTGCTTTATCCAGTAGTTACTTTCTTATCTCAACAATATAATAAATCGCTGTAAATTACTTTGACATTCCTAATATTTCTGTAACCTTTGAAACTCGTTCATGTTTTCTGCTATTACCGATATTATTTTCACGTACCTCTAGCAGACACGCTTCGGATATCTCGGGATACGAGTATCCCAGTTTGGGAACATTTGCTCTAATGGATCCCAATCCTCTATTAACTTAAAGATAATATCTATATTTGATATAGGATTTAAAAAAAAAACGAATTATAAAGACTTAAGTAATTCACTTCAACGTATTAATTTATGTAGGTTAATTCTAGACTGATGGCCATCTGTCCTAGATTGCAGCATAAATTTTGTTCGTTGGAAATAGCTCAGCGAGATCATGTATTGCGACAAGCAGCTGTGTATTCAGAATATAAAAAGTAAATAACACTTCAATGTTTGTTTAATGTAGCGGTTGAATATCTTTTGCCGAGTTAGATTTGCTTCAAATTTTGTTTATTCAAATTCTATATGCTCATTTTTCGAAATGTAATTGCATCTTTACAAATTGCTATTATTTCTTTTGATTAACAATATGAAATGCGTTTTTTTTTTCTATTTTAACTTCACTTATTCTTTCTTGTATTGAATGGCCATCTCTCTTCCAAATTTGAAAAAAAAATGCCCAACAACCATTTTAATTTAAATTTTGTTTCCGGCATTTTGATCCCAAATACTTAATTATTCTTTGCCTCTCAGTGTATTAAGTATACCTATAAATTTTTGAATTTTAAATATGCAAAAATATTTCTTACATTTACATGCTAAGAGGTTTTATTTAAGTCTGTAAATACCGCAGTCATCTATCCTAAAGCTATCCCATGCATTTCAAAATCGGATATATTCTCTTCAGTACTGAGAAAAAATTTCGTGGCAAAAAAACAGTTTAAAATTACTAGAAACTATCTCCAAAAATTCTTAAATCTACATATAGATGCTTCTAATATGTACGCATCATTAAAAAAGTTCAGATTTAATTTTAACAATTCTAGAAGCATTTAACCCTTTCGGGTCTGGTGTACTATTAATAATACATGTTTTTTTAATGGAATATTATTTTGTTTTAAGAAAAGTTTTTGCTACTATTTGCATGTAGTAATTTTATTATATATGTATGCATTTATTATATGCCTTCATTTATGCTTAGGCATTTAGTAAAAAAAATAATAATAATTGCTTGAAATGAAAAAAACTTCTTTAAACACCATAAAATAAGTTAACTGCGCAATGCCTTTCGAAAGAACTTAGTCTTTCATCGTCAGGCGCAAAAAAGACGTGCGTCCACAATGAATGTAGCGGCACGACTGAAGGGGAATGCGGGAGGGAGAGGGAGCAAGCAGAAGGCACAGCCAATAGGAAAGAAGAAGGCAACAGCCAATCACGGAAGAGCATAAACAAAACTAGATAGACAATGAAGGAGAGGAAAGGAAGAAGGGGGGAAGGGAAATGGGAAAAAAGTGGGGTAAATTAAAAAATTAACTAAAAGGAGAGATTAAAATGAAATAAAATGTATGCAAAAAATATATAAATTAGTAATAATAATAAAAAATAAATAAATAAATAAATAAATAAATAAATAAATAAATAAAATAAAATAAAAATACATAAAAATAAAAAATAGTTTACAATTATAAACACACATGAATATACCTGAAAAATAGTATACATAATATATAAATAAAAAAAAATAATAATTAAATAATAAACTTAATTATGAAGCAGTGCTGAAAAGTTTCTTCCAGGCAACGGCGAGGGTTTTAGAATCAGATTTATCATTAACAATAATATCACGATTAATATAAATAGCTAAATTTTCAAAAAAGTCTAACTCAGAGGAACTATTGGCATTAAAAATAATTTTAGCAGTTTGAAAATTGAAACTATGGCCGGAATCCCAAGAGTGTTTAGCAACAGAAGATTTAGAAATTTCTTGATTAATGACATACCGAGAGTGTTCTTTTAGGCGTTTTTCGAGATTTCTTTTAGTTTGACCAATATACGATAAATCACAGCCATTACAAGGAATATTATAAATACCCCATTTTTGGAGGTCAGGGACAGGACATTTCATGAAAGGAAATTTTAATTTATTGACTGGTTTAAAGATAACATTAAAATTGAAACGTCTTAAAACTTTAGCTAATTTAAAACATAAAGGAGGATAAAAAGGGAAGACGACCAAATTATCAGGTTTACTTTTATCAATATTTGAAAGAGTGGAATTGTTAGGGGGTCTATTAAATTTGCTCACAGCAGTATTAATGATAGAAGGTTTGAATCCACGTTTTACAGCAACAGATTTTAAGTAATTGAGTTCATTCTTAAGAGAAGCAAAATCGGAACAAATTTTGAGAGCACGATAAACATAAGTATAAAAAACACCGATCTATTGATTGACAGGATGATTTGAGAGAGCATGGGGTGGATTAGAGACAGAAAAAGGTTTTCTATAAACACAAGTTTTGAAAGAAGACTCACATTTGGTAACTAAAACATCAAGGAAAGGGAGTTTATTACAATTCTCTAACTCAAAAGTAAACTGAATATGAGGATCAATAGAATTGACAGTTTGAAGAATTGTAGAAATATCAAATGGATTATCCAATAGGACGAAAGTATCATCAACATAACGAATCCAACATTTAAAATTGATCAGATTTAATAATTTATCTTCAAAGTAATGCATATAAATATCACAAAGAATGGGAGATAAAGGATTACCCATACTTAAGCCTTCTAACTGTTTGAAAAATTTATTATCGAATTGAAAAGTAGTAAGAGTTAAGCAAATTTTAGTTAAACTAACATAATCTTTGACCTCAATATCCGAGAAATGAAATTCACGTAATCTTTTTTCCAAGCAAGAAAGAGCGCCTTCAATCGGGACATTAGTAAATAAAGATTTGACATCAAGAGAAAGCATAGAACAATTCGATGGATTAATACTTTTTAATTTACTAACGAAATCATAAGAATTTTTTACAGTATGAGAATTAGCAATGCATAAAGGCGAGAATATGGAAGCTAAAAATTTGGCAAGAGGATAAGTAACAGTACCAATATTAGAGACAATAGGTCTTAAGGGAATATTGGTTTTGTGAACTTTGGGTAAAGGATAAAAACGAGCACAAATGGGTGCAGAAGGAATAGCACAATGTTTAGTGTTGTCATTTAGAACAACAGAACTCTTAACAGCTTTAGTGAGAGTGGCAAGATGCGAATTAGTGGGATCTTTTTTAACTTCAATATAAGGACCTTCAGATAAGAGAGCATGAACTTTATCAGAATAATCATTTTTATCCATAAGAACAATTTGACCCCCCTTATCAGCTTTAGTAATAATAAGATTATCATTGGACTTAAGCTCATTCAGAGCAATATGCTGAGGACGTGAGAGATTAGGTTTATATTTAGAAACATTAGAAGAAATAGTATCAGCAAGAATGTGACGAAGGGTTTCTTTTTGAAAAGGAGAAACTTTACTATGTTTAAAGGAAGACTCAATAGGAGCAATAATTGTTTGCTTAGTTCTCTTTGCACCGTTTGAGATTCATTTATTTTAAATGTATATTTTACGCTTTAAATTTAAAATGAAAGTTACTTATCTGAAAGAATCATATATAATAAAGTGCAAAAAGTATTAGAAAGTCGTCATATAACATGAATCTTATGGTATTGCAATATTTTCTAAACATCTTCAAGAATTCTTCCTTAACCTATTGTCACATAAATATTACTTGAACAATATCCAAAACAAAACATTCGTTATCTTTCAGGCATTGAAATATTCGTTAAGAACTAATTAATCTATTTGGATAGCTAGTATTAATGTTAATAATGCAAAAGTAATTTTTAATAAAAATTGGAAAAAAATCGGACACAAAAGGGTTAAATTATTTTCAATGTGTTTTATTAGCGTTGCAGCATCAGGACGAGGAAGATATGTTTGCATGAAAAATTGCACTTGCATTTTTACAGACAAATTCTTTTCAGTCTTAGACAAACTTCATTGCATTTCCAGTTGTCAAAAAAAATACACAAAAAAAAAAAAAAAAATGAAAAAGAAAAAAAAAACTGTGTTCACATTAATTTAATAGAATTTCGATCGAGGTAATAGATTTCGTGCAGCAGAAATTTGTAGCTTTAAGTGAACAAACGTAATAAATATAATTTAGTAAACGTAAAAGATTTATTTAAATGCAAATCTGGAATAAGATCGAAAATAAAAGTGCTGACTATTTCAAGTAGATTTTAATGCAAAATGATGTGTCAGTTGCTGCATAATTTTTTTCAGTTAAAATAAACTTTCAACGAAATTTTTATTTCAAACGGCCTTTTTCAAAATATAATTTTATGTAAATCTATTTTTTGAATGAGGAAACAAACAATATTCTCTGGACGCGGAAAAAATATTTATAAGAATTCACTTTTTTATGACGACAATTGATAAAGAATATAAGCTGTGACAGTTGCTGTTATTGATGATTTATAATCCCATTTCTTCACGATATACTTTTGAAAGAATGTATATTATTCAAAATGTGTTTATTATCGTCAATACAGTAAACTCTGCGTAAAGCAAAATTGATCAGATCCGAGATTTTTTTGATTCAAATATCTTGAGTGTACGAATAAGAATTCTAAATATGCATGAATATTTTTTGAATTTGCATGCTAAGAATTTTTTTAATCTTTAAAAATTACGGTCATCTATCCTAGAGCTCTCAATGGCTTTCAAAATCAGATATATGTTTGATTCAAAAATTTCATTTGCATTTTTACAGACAAATTCTTTTCCATCTTAGACAAAATTTGTTACATTTTAATTTGTCTAAAAAATACAAAAAAAAAAAAAAAAAAAAAAAAAAAAGTATTCGCTTTAATAGAATTTTAACGGAGGTAATAGATTTCCTGCAGCTGACATTTATAGCTTTACGTACATTACTTTAATAAATAAAATTTAATAAACTTAAAATATTAATTTAAATGCAAATCTGGAATAAGATGGAAAATAAAAGTGCCGACTGTTTCAAGCAGATTTTAATGCAAAATGATCTGTCAGTTGCTGCATAATTTAATTTTTTTTCCTAGTTAAAAACAATATTCAACGAAAAATTTATTTCAGACGGAATTTTTCAAAATATATTTTAAAGTTATTCCAGTTTTTGAATGAAGAAACAAATAATATTATCTGGAAGCTGAAAAAATACTTAAAATAATTCAATTTGTTATGACGAAAATTGATAAAGAATGCAGGTTGTGTCAGTTGCTATTACTGATGATTTATAATCCCATTTCTTCTTTGATTTATTTTTGAATGAATGTATATTTATAAAAATATGTTTATTATCCTCTTTCAAATTACAATAGACTCTGCAGAAGGCAGAATTGATCGAGATCGAGGAAATTTTCCGCCATAGTCAATTTTCCGTCGTGCAAAAGTTTTCCTCCTGCAATAAATAAATAAATACATTAATTAATTAATAAAAAATAAAATAAAGTAAAAGTTAAGTAAATAAAAATAAAGTCTATGCACATGACATACATATATATATTACGTTTTGCTAACGTTTTGTTTTTGTAACTAAGTGAATGTTCTATCATTCCAATAAATATTAAAAACATACTAAATCTATGATTCACATTACAATAATCACTTTTGTTTTAATGTAAATAGGTTTAAAAACAGAAATTTGAACCACATTGCGTCAGTTTTAAAATTTTAAATTAATATTTCTAATTATTTTCCCCTTAATTTCTATATACCAGAACATTTTTTATATCTTTTACGCATAGGTAGATTTTGATTGATTTGCAAAACTTTTGTTATGAGTCGCAAACCATATACCAAAGTTAAATCTTTTACCATTTTTTCGAAACTCCGCCCCATTGCGGCAATAATAAATTTTGAAATATATATTTTTTAAATTATATTTCAGTTAATTTCCATCCCATAGAACATCGTTCCCGTATAAGTATGTTTTGATAATATAAAAAAAAAATAATAATAATTTGATGCAACCTAATATATAGTACTCTAAAAATGCATATAATTTCATAAATGCCCATTTTATTTAGTGTAAATTTATATGAGGAATAATAGCAGCAAAATATCAGTTCTTAAAGATTTAAAAAGTTTTTCTGCTTACAATTAACAGTATTACTCTATCACGAAATTCATTTAACTTGTCTGACTTATTGGCATATGGATATCAGTTTTAAAGTCTCATAAACCATAAAAATATTCATAAAAATAAAAATCAGAAAAATATTTTTTTCCACCTTACGCAACATTTTAGTTTTTATGGGACCCTAAGAAACTTTCCGTTTCCGAGTTAAGTAGATTTCGGCTTACGCACAATTTAATATAATTTGCTATAATTTCTGCGGGACTTGAAAAATTTTTGTATTAGATAGATTTCCGGCTTCCACAGATTTTACCTTAGATAGAATTTAGTGTAATTTTCGGGATTGGTGGCATTATTTTTTTAAATAAAGTGCACATAAGTTTAGAAAATTCCACATATCTGCCATCTTTATCAGTCTTATTTTCTAATATCAATTTTTGTGTTTCTATATCATTTAATTATCTAATTGTTCGTATGTGAAATTTCGCTATTAGAATTTAATAAGCATAAAATTCTAAATTAACTTTTTGTCACTCAAGATATGTTAAAGAAATTTTGTTCTAAATCATAAAATTATTCCCAATTATCTTTTTGAAAATTATAATTGTCTTTTTATAAATTAAAACAAAGTATGAACAACAAAATACCGTGTTCATTTCAAAATCAATCTAATAATTTAAACTATTTTATTATTTAATAATAATAGGTTGTTGCCTGGTGTAATATGGTAAAGTTAAAATTATTTACAACGTTAGAACACCAGAATATTCGAATTCCAAGCATACCGGTTTCGGTAGCATATAGCATACCTTCCTCAGTGCTAAAGATAGTGGAGATTTGCTCATATATATATAGGGAGGATGGGGATTCAAGTGATAAGTTGTATTTTATTATTTATTTAATGGTTTTCCATTACTGAATGTTATGATTGAGAAACTATAATTTAAGAAAATAAAGTAAAAAGAAAGTATTCGATTAATGCAATTATATTACTTATAAAAATGAAAAGATTAAAACAGAAAAATTGCAAACGCTTAAAAAATGTAATATTTTATTTTAGTTACACAACGCTCTATTAATTCCAATATAATAATTGGAATCGAAATTGCAGATAATAAAATTCACAAAACAGATTAATGATTCGTTTTAGAATTTAAATTCATATTTCAATTTCTGAAATCGGATTATTGTTTAATGCAAATGCTACGTTTAAATTTTTATCTTTGAAATACTTTTAAATTTTATAGAAAAAAATATATAACTTTATGCAATAATAATAATAATAACAATAAACTATGCTCACTTTAATACAATAGGCAGCATAATTTATTAGACAGCGTATAGTTATTTTTGTCTTATACAATTCCATATATTTTCCTATGTAACTTCTGAAAGTATAATTTAATAAGTTTAAAATATACATTCGCAAATTCAAAATGTAAAGAAGGTAAAAATAAAAATATCGTCTGCTTCAAGAAGTGCTTCCTATAAAAACGATCAATTGGTATTGTCACAATATTATGTTTAAAAATAACTGGACTTGAATAATATGTAAAATCGTAAAAATGTAAATATGTTTTAATCTTCATTCTTGAATCTACAGGAGGGGGATATAATTTAATTCTGGGCAATTAAAGTTAAGAAAAATCATAAAGAATCAATAAGAAAAATACAGCAGAGAAGCACCATCTGCTGAGCGATTTACACCAAAATGGAAACAACATAAATTCATGTCATAACCTAACTGAATATGAAATTTGATGGGAATCCGTGCATATTGAGATACAGCTGTTGCGCAAAACTTAAGGAATACAGCATAACAGCGCCATCTCTTGAGTGATTTGCATCAAAACTAATCGGACTCAATGTCTATCAGAGGCAACCTGAATATAATTTGTATTAAATTCCGTGCATTATTTCTTGAAATAGAGCGCCCACAAATTGTATGTTACATATAGCGATCGAGAAAGACACAGTGAGTCACAGACTCACAGACAGACATTTTGTGAGACGATGTTACTCGAATTTCTGACCGCTAAAATGTGAAACCTGTCAAAAATATGGAATTCGAATATTTTTACGAATATAATATTTTCTTCATGTGAAGATAGACGAAAGTAATAGAAAATAGTTTATATTATCAGCTTCAAGTCTAAAGGAAAGGTTAATTATATGCTCATAAAAAATCTTTATTTTGAAAAAAAGTCACAAAAATTTATAAAAATTTGTCATTAACTTTGTTATTTACAAAAAAGTTGCATGAATGTGAATTGTATTTTACTTTCTAAAATGAGCATGAAGGCAGAATGAATTTGTTCCTAGTTTTGAAAATGTGAAAAATACTTCTGTTTATACATTTTCCCCCGTCAGTCGTTTAATTATGATATGTGCGAAAAGATATTGCATCTATCCAAATGTATTTTATCGGATACAGTACTGTATCTGAAGTGCATTCTGTTACCGAATATAATGGTACGTTTTCGGTTATTGTATGTGCTCTCAACTATTTTTTTTTCATACAGCCTGGTATGTATATTTCTTACAGATTATATGCCGCGGTATACAAAATATTTCGAATATATTAATTTGTATTAGCATTAAATATTCAAATTGTATATTTAATTAAGCTAGGCATTGTTAGGCTGTACTATATTTTGTGCATTAACGGATATTAGTAGAATGTAAATAAAATCATATACAAGGCCACGTAAAGAACTATAAAAGATCCACTTGCATCCGTAAGTGGAACTTTTATAATTCTTTACGTTGCCTAGAAAAATTTGTGTGGGGTGATTTCAGCAATTTTGAAGCATGTTTAGGCCTAAATTAAAGTTTAGCTAATTATGTGGCGTGTGTAAAAATCAGTGGATAATATGCAGACTATAAAAAAATTAACATCCATAGATACATGAATGTCCATTTTTAACTCATCACGCGTGTTGCTTAATTCTAGCATACCATGTACTATGTATATAATCTAAATATAAAATACAGAGCTGCATAAATAAAATGTAAAAAAAAAAAAATCGGCTACGGGTGGTAAATTCTTAATTAAAGTTTAGCTAATTATGTGGCGTGTGTAAAAATCAGTGGTTAATATGCAGACTATAAAAAAGTTAACATCTATAGATACAAATTTCTGAATGTGCATTTGTAACTCATTACGCGTGTTGCTTAATTCTAGCATACCATGTACTATGTATATAATCTAAATGTAAAATACAGAGAGAGCTCCATAAATAAAATGTAAAAAAGAATTTCGGCTACGGGTGGTATATTCTGTAATTTGGTTTACAACAGTGTGTGGTTAAAGACTAGACAATGCATCGTATTCAAGGTATAATTTAAGCGGACTTTTGATGGGACAAAAGGTGGAAGCATAATGAATGCGTCGAAGACAGCGATTAGACGCTACCTTCCGCTGCGTCTTCGTTCGTCTTATTGTTGCATTATTTATGCAAATTCGTTCCCAAAACTTTGTAATCCAATGAAATTATTATTGATATTATTTAATTTCAGTTTGTTGCTTTTTATGTATCCTTTAAGTGTTCAATTAATACGTATTTTTTTTATATTTCATTTATATATAATTATTTTATGTACTCAAATTGATTTTTTTGGAATTTTGAAATACGTCTATGGGTGACGGACGTGTCATGTGTGCCAACAACTAGCTTAGTATGTAAAATTTTAAAATATATACATATTCAATTAAAATAGTCATTCGATTATGTTTTTAACACAGCTAACCCTTTCCGATGCAGTGGCCTCACGTTGGGTTCATCTAATTTTAACTACAAATGGCACCAAAAATATTTATTTTAACATTGTTTTTTTTCTTTTACAATGATAGTTTAAAGTAACGAATTTTTAACTTCTAAAAAACTCGTTTGTAAATTCCAGAGCCAATCAATCATTTCATCCTTTTAAAAGAGATATTTTCTACCCCAGAAAGGATTAATTTTTTTGTAAAAAAAACTATTTTTAATTTGTTGGAAATTGCAGATCTGGCGTAAAAAAATAAGGTGCGGTTTAGAAGTTTTTAAAGTAATAGTATACAGTACTTCGAATACGTTAGACTAACCAAAATAGCTTGTGTATCTCTGTAAATATTATCTGCTTTCTATTATACAGACAGTAACTTGTAGTCATCGATGTATATCAATTTCATAAAATGTGAAATACTTTACTATAAATAAAACGCGCCCTAACCAATGTTTCCGCTATACCATTTTATAGTGTAATACATTTGTGTAACCTTGTAAATGAATAATTAAATATTCTTTGCACCACAAATTGTACAGAATATATATTGAACTATATACATAATAGATAATACTTAATAGATGCATATCAGTTTTATTATGTTCGAAAGAGTGTAACACCATTAAAATGCACTTGAAACTTTTTTCCCATAAGCTGTAATGCTACGGAATAATTTTAATTGACCTGTAATTAAACTATAAATCTATTTTATAAAATTTGAAATAACTCTATAAAATTAGGCAACAATTATATATTTTAAATTTGAAATGATTCGTTTTGGTAGTTTTTGCTCTGTAATACGTGGACGGACGGAATGATGCATTCAACGGTGAGTATAGGAGCTACGTAATTACATAATTACGAATAATAATAAATTTAATAACGAGTTTATTTATTTATCTTTTTAATTTTCTTTTGAAATAGTTATATAAACTCTTTATTAAACTACTCTGTTAAAAATAGAGGTGAAAAACCGGTGCCATTTGGGACCCGGAGGTGAAAAGGCGGTGCCATTTGGAACCCTAGGGTGTCATAGGAGCTTGAATATGTGGTTGGGGTAACGACAGATCTGTTCCTGGATGATGGGAGCTAAATAAGGTGCCATGCACTTCGTATCGGTAGCAATGTACCACCTCATCGGGTGACTGGCAACTTGCGCATGCGCTATGACGTGTGTCTTCCTGCTTTCGGTGTCGGCAAGTAAAGTTTACGGGTGTGAGCAAAGCAAAACATGGCGGTGTGTAAATTGGCTATATTAATTGAGGATTAACCACTGAGCTACAATAAAAAAAAAACAATGAGGACTTAATGATCCGATTTGCGCGACCAGTGAACCGGGCAAAGTCTGATTAAAGGTAAGATTTAATTTTATTTAATTTAATTTTATTGTTACGTTAATTTATCGTACATCCCTATATGTAATGTCATAAGAAAACAGTAAATTAGATTTTTTTTGTTAGTATGATTGATTGGTAAGTTTATTATGTGAAGCTATAAGCTACACTCTCACCAAAATACCTGCTTGCTAATATTAAACCTATGAGGCAGTTATTTTACAATTTCTCGTTTGCATGTCAATATTTTTAAATGATTTATCAAGGCCTTAGCTACCGAGGAGCAATTGGAGCAAACTGCTCTAGGCACGGGAATCCTAAGGACGCACAATTAGAAAGAGCGAAATGAAAGATTGTAAAAATATTTACATATCTTTTTATTACAAATCAGTTATTATAGACGAATCTTGTTGCAATCGGAATACTCTATGACCATTTTACCTTGCGTTTAAACTCAACTGTTTAGATTTAACCCTTAACTGCTGTTAGTGGTCTCAGACACCGTGAGTGTTTCAAGTTTCACAGTTTAACTTGTAATTTTTAGTTTAACTATAGATACTGGTCAATTTTTTTTAGTTTGGAGTCTTATTACTACCTCTAAATATTTTTGAATAGCTGAATTTGATTTATAATATTCTTGTACATAAAGTTTAATACATAAATAGTATTCTGAGAATTAATGAAACATTTTATTCATCTTCAGATTAAATGGTCTGACAGACAGGTCACAGTAGTTATGTAACATTTTTTGTCAGAGCAGTTAAGGTTAAAATATGTTTTTGCGTCTATATACAGTTAAAAGCAATTAATTTTATTCGCGAAGTTTTAATTTTAACCTTTACACGGGATCTCGGACAGCATCTGGCCGGCTTTGCATATATTGTCGGATAGATGCTATCCGAACCCCTCCTGTAAAGGCTAATTCCCACCATATTGCAGCCTCGCGTAACTACTCTAATATTGTTTCAGTATACCTGATTTGTCTTTATTTGAGAGGGGAGGTAACTTTTTCATTTAAGATAATTGAATACTTGCAAATCTTAAAGTAATCAAAACTTATTTACAGGGTTTTCATTATTAATATTTTCCTTATTAACCACCATTATTTCCAAAATAATCTTCATAATAAGATTAGATCGTGGGGGGGGGGGGCTGTAGCACGGACAATCATTTAGTCTCATTTAAAAATAAAAATCACGGATAAAACATCGATTTGCATATTAAAACGTTATTAGTCAGCCAAGTCATACCTTGGTGGGAAATGCCTAAAAACCCGAATTTAGCGGTATCTTCGGTTTACCATTATGTTTTCTTACTCCCAATTTTTCATATTTTCATACTTTTGGTTTCATTTTCTTTCAAAAAGGTGAGAAAATGTTAGGGAATTGAAATGAATATACCTTATGATCTGATTATTGGCTATGCAGATTTACACCCACTTTTTTCCAAAGTATTCTTTTGCTTTAAACCTTATTTAATAGCAGAAATTTATGGTTAAATAAAATAAAATATTTTTTTTTTCAATAATAGTTATTTAAGTTTGATTAGACCGTAATCAGTCTCCCCCCCTTTCTCAATCATCAACATCATCCGATATGACAAATTTTTAGTCATGAACATTCAAAATATAAAAGGAAAATAATCTGTATTTACTCCACTAAACTTTCAGAATAGTTTACAGAAATAGTGTGTGTTCAAATAATATAACAATGAATAAAAACTTCTATCGTAATTTTACACAAATGTAAAATTTTTCCGCAAGTGATGAAGATCTCGTGTTTTAAAGGCGATTTTTGCACTGTCATTTATAAATCTTAAACATTTTTCTAATGATATAATTTTTAACAATTTTTCATTCCACTCGTTCTGAAACAAGACCAATAAACAGGGTTGGCTTTTTACCGGTAAAAACCTGGGGAGAAGGTGGTAAAAACCTAAGGATATACAATAAACTGTTAGCCCTTAAACTGTATTTTAATACAGTTTAAGGGCTAACAGTAAATAAAAAATTCTATAAAATAAAAATTCTATAAAAATAATTCTACAAAAATTCTATTTTCATGTAAATGGTGTATTAATATATAATATTTATGTAGGGGAGAGTGGGGTGGTGTGGGACTTTTTTTACAAAAGTAAGATTTTTTTTTATATATACAAAAAGAAAAATTTCAATTTATAGGATGCAAGGTAAAACACTTTTTAATCCCCCTGAACAATATAGAAATATAACGTACAAATACCATTTTATTTTAAAGAGAACGTAAGTTTCAAAATGTGTCCCATACCTCCTCATTAAGAGTTATGGGACAGCAATAATAAAAAAAGCTATAAGGCACAAAATACCTATAGTGTCGGTAAGATAAACAATCAAACAAAGGTTGTAATTTGATAATGTATATGCCACAATCTAAAATTCCAGTATCTTCATGACTGGAATGAAAATTCAGGATTCTCTGTCATAGGTGTCATTAAGGCCCCATACTAGGCACAGAAAGAGACCCGGATGATAATGTAAAAGTCTATAGGAGCGTTCTTTTCAAATACCTAACTTAAATTTTAGTATTTTTTCATGATTGTTTTGAACAAGACAGCTGAAGATGATCCATAACCGGCCTAGTTTTTATTTTTTTTTCGATTTTGCTTTTATATTTTTTGTATAACGATAGTTTCAATTTCAGAACCAGTTTAAACCGATTTCGTAAGTTAAAGTAATTTTTTTTAAAAAAATCTGAAACCAAAACTTAAAAAGTAAAAACTACGTCGGTTGCGGATCGCCCTCAGCAATCTTGTGCAAAACAATCACGTAAAAATATTAAAATTTGGGCGAAATATTTGAAAAGAACGCCCCCATAGACTTTGCATTATCATCCGGGTCTTTTTCTATGCCTAGTTTTGCGCCTTATATAATCACCAATTTATTTACATTTTGAAGTATGCATATATATATTATCAATGTTATAATTAATATATCATCCTCTAAAAATATTTGCATGTTAGCAATTCACATTATTATTAATTTAAAAAAGGAACTGGGCGCGTCCCATTCCACCCTTTTCTGGCATGTCCCATTCCTCGCCACTTCCTTATTTGTGTTAAATTTCTTGTTCAAACAAAAATGCTGTCTTAGGCTTAGTTTAAATTATGGATAATATACAGTATAATGTTCCATAAATAGGAAAACTATTACATTTATACATAAACAAGCCTTTAATATATTGAAAGCAAATAAATTAAATTTAAATTGGATTTTTGAAATAATTTTTTCTTTCATACATTTGCAAGTCTATGCATAACAATATTTTTTGTAAACTGAAGAATGGATTACCATTGCTTCATCTTGTGTGCGATCGATGAAAAGTTTAGAATAATGCACAAAAAGAAAAACCTACCATCCCATTCCACCCGACTTTACCCCATATAGCAAAAGGGGGAAATAAAGAATTAGCCAGTTTCCTAAAGCTCCTGATATACATTATATGGCCAGAGATGACCGTCCACTTGCGATTTTAGACATTTTGTTAAATATCTAGAAAAATGTATGAGGAATTATCCTGAAAATCTTAGTGTATAAATATAATACACTACCTGGCCATTGATTATCGTCCACTTGCGATTTTAGACATTTTGCAAAATATCTAGAAAAATACATGAGGAATTATCCTGAAACTATCAGTGTATAAACAATATAGTACATGTCATATATTTCCGTGAAGATTTTTTCCAGAAACTTTATAGGGGACCGCCAACAAATTAAACAACGTATGAATGTAACTCTGTCAAAGTAACTCTGTCAAAACTAATGCATCAAAAGCGCTCAAACTGTAGATTGTAATTAAGTGGCTTATTGTTATAAACTGTGTCCATTTTTATGTTGATAGCATGTATACTCGTAGAGAAATTAAGGTTTTTATAAAAATACTCCCCAATTTTCCCAAGATTTTTGCTTATAATTTGCAGAGTTCTTAATATAAAATAATAATATTTTCTGAAAATGTGACAAACAACATTGCACATAAAATCCTCTAATCAAAATTAAAAAATAACAAAAATTATATGAAAAATGAGTAGGTTTACTAAATAATTTTTCACTGCGCATGCGTCAACAATATCGAAATTTCATTTGCATATTATGTTAGCTAAATATATAGAACAACTTTTGGGAAAGTTGCAAAATCATAGCTTGAAAATTCTGAAAATAATGTTCAATAGAATCACTTAAAAATCCGTTATTTCCAAAATGAAGCAAACACAAGAGCGGTTGTATCCACATATTCCTTGATTAGTGTCAATATAGATTACCCATTACACAATACGGAACTTACTACTATATGTGGATAAAATCCCTCTTTTTTTTTTTTTTTTTGCTCCATTTTGGGAACAACGGATTTTCAACTTATTATATTGACCATTATTTTTAGAATTTTCAAGCTATGATTTTGCGACTTTCACAAAAGTTGCTCTATACATTTAGCGAACATAATATGCAAATAAAATTTTGATATCGTTGACGCATGCGTAGTGAAAAACTATTTAGTGAACCTACTCATCTTTCATACAATTTTTATTATTTTTTAATTCTGATTACATTACACAAATTTTTGATTACAGGGTATTATGTGCAATGTTATTTGTCAGATTTTCAGAAAATATTGTTATTTTATATTAAGAACTCTGCAAATTATAAGCAAAAATCTTGGGAAAATTTGGGACTATTTTTATAAAAACCTTAATTTCTCTACGAGTATAGATGCTATCGGCATAAAAATGAACACAGTTTATAACAATAAGCCACATAATCAAAATCTACAGTTTGAGCGCTTCTGCTGCATTTGTTTTGACAGGGTTATAAAGATATTCATTCTTTTTTAATTTGTTGACGATCTCCTGTAAGGTTTCTGGAAAAAATCTTCACGGATATATGACCTGTCCTATTATGTTTATACACTGAGAGTTTCAGGATAATTCTTCATGTATTTTTCTAGATATTTAACAAAATGTCTAAAATCGCAAGTGGACGATAATCAATGGTCAGGTAGCGTAATACAAGTTATATATTTCCAAGATTTTATTCCGAAACTCCAATAAGGGACCGTCAACAAATTAAAAAAGAATGAATGCCTTTTGGATATCTTTTGGATAACCCTGCCAAAACTAATGTAGCAAATGCGCTCAAAATGTAGATTATGATTAAGTGGCTTATTGTAATAAACTGTGTTCATTTTTATGTCGATAGCATGTATAGTCGTAGAAAAATTAAGGTTTTCTACTAATCCGAAAAACAGTCTCAAATTTACCCAAGATTTTTGCTTATAATTTGAAGAGTTCTTAATATAAAGTAACATTCTTTTCAGAAAATGCGACAGGCAACATTGCACATAATACCCTGTAATCAGAATTAAAAAATAATAAATATTATTCGAATATTGAGTAGGTTTACTAAATAATTTTTCACTGCGCATGTGTCAAAGATATCAAAATTTCATTTGCATATTATGTTAGCCAAATGTATAGAGCAACTTTTGTGAAAGTCGCAAAATCACATCTTGAAAATTTTGAAAATAATTGTCAATAGAATACGTTGAAAATTCGTTATTCCCAAAGTGAAGGAAAAACACGAGGGGTTGTGTCCATATATTCATTGATTAGTGCCAATATAGGATACATAATAGGGGCGTACTAATAAATTTGAATAAAATTCCTTATTTTTTTATTATTATTACTGGTATGGAATACCTGGACATGTTAGGGAAATTCGTTGCTAATCTGGAATAGACACTGTTGTAAAATATGTTTTGTAAATATGGTTAATAATGTAAATAGTTTGTAACTCTTAATGATAACACAGGAAAAGAATAACTAAATAAGTATGAGTTATGTAATTTTCTCGTGCTGTCCGAAAATAGGCAATAAAGAGGAAAGTGCCCAGTTAAACTGATGGCATTGAGCTCTCAGGCTATACATACAACTGTATATTATACTCTTATTTCACAGAATAATGCCCTTCCAAAAATAAAAGAAATCAACTGTAAGTTATTGGACAGTGGATTAACTACCACCCCTCTTTATACTTAACCAATGAGCCCCTAAACTAATCAGGGAAGGGCCTTATCAGAGTGAACCTATTAACAAAATTTGAAGAAAATTTGATAATTCTGCATGATTTCTGCATATTTATATAAATTAAGGGGGGTAGCACTCTCTTCTCCCCCCTTCATATTTAACCAATGAACCTCCAATGCTAATCAGTGAAGAACCATATCAAAATGAACCTACATATAAAATTTAAACCAAATATGATATTTATATAAAGAGTTATCACGTTACATACAGAACATGCGGGCACATTAGATGCCAGGCTTTGATAGCCTTGTGAGCTATAATTTAAATTTTATTTAAATTTATTTAAATTTTATTCATTCTTTTTTTGTTCATCTACCATTTTTGCTGTACTTTGATGATACATTTTAATTGGACTATCTTGTTGTGTGTTTTCCTTAATGTGTTATTATTATTATTTCAGATAGTGAACTTACATTTACAGTACTTACATTACCATGTTTGATACAAGAAAAGTTTCCGACTCTTTATCACGAAGAAAATGCAGAAATTTCTGTGTTTCAACCTGTTATTGTGCTCCACAACTCAAGCAACTTGTTCAATTACTCATGCTATGTATTAATTTTATATAAACAGTTAATTACAAAAACTGATAATGTTATAAGCTTAGTTACTTGGCGGTATGCATTATTTTGGTTGTTTAACGTTAACTATAGCAAAAGCCAATTTAAATTTTTATCATTTTTATTAGATACTTATGTCTTCAAAACTTTCTTAGTGGCATCAGTTCCACATAGTGTCACATCTTTGTTTAATAATATTTAATATATTCTTAGCGTTTACAATAAAAAGATTATTTGAACTAAAAGGTTGTTTTTTCAATTCAGTGTTTTATTCCTTTCATTATAATTACTCTTTGGATTAAAATTTCAGATGCAATAAGTCAAAACACAAAAACAATTTGGCAGAAAGTGTGTTGATGTGGATACAGGACTAGAAATCAGCAGTCGTTAGTCGTCAAATGAAACTAAATTATAGAAAAATCATTCCTAGTCGTCAAATCTTGATAGCTAGACTTCTTTAACTTTAATTTTTGTTTGGCAAATGCTTTCATTTATATTTTAGCATGCACCCCTCCCTCTGCACCATGACATCAGCACGTGTCTTAAAAATTTTGAACCTGCCAATAACCTCTAAGTTAACTTCACTTTAAACAATGACTGATAAAACTGGTCCTTGGATATTACACCCCTGTAAACAAGATTTTCTTTTATTATGAGATATTTCTGCATCCTTATATGTTCCTAAAATAAGAAACTCTATTAAAATTGTTTTAAAATTTTTGTTCTCACTTCCTCAAACAAACAAAAAAAATATGTGTGATTTGGAAATGTTTTAAATGCCACACCATAATTGACAATCAAAGATTCATTTATTTGCTAACTTTTTATTTTCTGATGTACTGTTAGTCTCAGATTTTTTAAAAATTTGTTTATCCCTAGTTATATCTAAAGCTCATATTTTCTTTCTGTTGACATATTTGCTTGATTATCTGTTTTGTATGCATATTAGCTTTATAAAAAGAATAAGTTTTTCCAGAATCCAAATATTGTAGTTTAATCAGGTTTCATACTTATGCAAAGTCAGTTTTTATTTTGTTTAGTAAGAAAAAGTGTTTAATATATAAAGTTTCCTCTCCACTTCCCTTCAATACATTAAAACTAAATATGCAACAATATTATTACTATTAACATGGTTGTGAAAAGAAATAAGAAAATATGAAATGCAGTTGACACATCGAAAAAAATTTTTAGGCATTATTTTGACAGCTTACATACAATTCTTAATTTCTAATCCTGTGTGGATATATGCTATAAAATAAGGATTTGCATAATTTCACTATAAAGGTAAGTACTACATATATTGTAAAAATGTTTTTTTTTTTTTTTTTTTTTTTTTTTTTTTATTAAATTTTATCTGTGATTTTACCACAACTATAAAATGAACTTATTTTCTATAATTCATTTCATTGCTTGATGGCTAACTTTCTGGAAGAATTTTAAAGAATATGAAATATTCTTACTAATTTAAAAGTTACACAGCATTTATTACATATTCTTTTCTAATTTGTGTTTTACATTTTTTTTAATTTGATACAGCAGGGATCTGAAAAAATATCGGTGCGTTGTTTGACATTTCACAACTAAAACCTGAGACATGCTTATTTTAAAATTTTGTAGCATTTCTTCTATTATATGAAAATTTTAATCCTTCGAAAAGTTCACACCGTCAAAATGATCAGCGACTAATATGTTCAACGAAGTGTTTTCCTCATGGAAGCAAAATAATTTTAATGGAACATCCACCAGTATTGGGGCCTTCACATGGAGCAAAAACAACATTGACCTTCAACGCCCATCTGCATGGATATTTAATAACAGGTGTATTGCCTTCGAACAATCAGATCTTAACTCACTTGACTTCTGTAAAAAGTTAGAAATAGAAAATCCCCAGTTTGTATTGTATGTGATGCGAAATTATCAAGGCATATAATGATTTAAATCAGAATTATCTGCAGCGGACTGTCAATTCTGTGATCTTTCGTTTTCAAACTTGTGTAAAAAATAAATATCAAGCCAGTGAACAATTTGTTAAAATATTGTTATTTCTTTTCTTTTTTTTTATTAAAATATGGCATATATTTTACAGGATATAGCTTTTTCCTGTGTCCCCATACTTTTCAGTTGCCCTGTATATAAAATAATGAAAATACATGTCAAACAATATACTATGTGTCAAAAAAGATGGTTACAGATTACTTCTGAAACTATAAGAAAATTATAAAAATATTCATATGAAGATAGATAATTCAATTTGTACTTTCTCTTATTTTAGAGTCAAAAAGCATCAAATTTTTGTAATGTTCCTGCATCTAAAAATGCCCAATCACAAAAATAGTTACTGGCCCTTTCTTAAACATAGCCAAAAAGTTTGATCCAAACATCCGTGTTAGAGACAGTCAAAAATCATGATTTATTTCATTTTACAAGAAATTCAAAACATAAAATTGAAAATCAGGCTTCAAATTGCATGACAAAGTCACAATATTTGACTCTAACTCAGTGATTTTTAGAGGCAGAAAAAAGGTGTTGAGGTTGTGTAAATTTTGCGATTTATTCTAACAAAACCTTTTGGCTATGACAAACAATGCAATAGTGATGACTTATGATTGGTGATTTTGAAATGCAAAGACTATATAAAAGTTAAAAATTTTGAATTTTTCTTAAAATACTCTCCATGTAAAACAAAGTACAATTTGAATTCTCTGCCTTTCTATGATTATTTTTGTAGTTCATATTATCCCTCTCTGAGTTACAAAAATATGCTACAATTTTTCTTTGGATACCTGATAATGAGTTTAAAAATGTAATATTCCATCAATCTAAAAGAAAAAAAGACTCAAAATATTGACTGATCATGATAATTTTCTCTGCAGAATTCAATTTAAAAATGGGTAAACACTTTGTATTTCATGATTCAAACCAATACAATTTCTTGACAAGCGGGGTGGGGGGGAGGGGGTTGCAACTGTGGGCCATAGATTGTGAGTGTTATTTTTGTAGGATGCCACAGGGCACACTGGATTATCTGTGTCATCCGTTCACCCTCTGGGGAACCCTGGATAAGTGGTATCATCATTCTCCCCTGAGATGCCATTCTTTCACCCCTTAAGGTATCCTGGATGAGGGGTGCCATTACTCTCCCCTCAGATGCGATCCTTTCACCCTCTGGGGCACCCTGGATAAGGGGTGCCATTACTCTCCCCTGAGGCGCCATCTTTTTACCCCCTGTGGCACCCTGGTTAAGGGGTGCCATTACTCTCCCCTGAGATGCCATCCTTTCATCTCCTGGGGCACCATGGATAAGGGGTGTCATTATTCTCCCCTGTGGTGCCATCTTTTCCCCCTATTGAACACTGCGGATAAGGGGTGCCATTATTCTTCCCTGAGGTGCCGTCCTTTCACCCCCAGCAACACCCTGGATTAGGGGTGCCATCCTTTCACCCTAGTTAAGGGTGTCATTTTAGCTCCTCTAGGGGTGTCACCAGTGAGACAAGCCTTTCACCCTTAAAAGGTGCAATGTGTCACCATTAGTTTTAACAGTGTACTTGATTCCTATTTTTTATTCACAAAAAATTAAAAGCAAATTCAGTTTTAAAATAGTATTTCTATCTTTACAGAAAAATAATACATTCAGTGAAAAATACGAGAAATGAATTGATAAAAACGCAGCATCTGTGAATAAAAGAATTAACAAAAAGAGTATCACGGCAAAATTCAGATTATTGCGCAAATACAGCAAAATCTCATCATTAGACTTAAATTGTATGCTATTCAGTTTCTTTCTTAAAGAAAAAAGAAAAAAATGAAAATTTCTAAAAACCCACGAATAAGTGAGATGAAGGATAAATTTTCATACTTAGATAACTTTTCATTTTGCTGTTTATTTTATATATCTTTTCAAGACCCAGATAAAAGTTCTGATCGATAAAGCCTTTTTTTTTGTTGTTGTTTGTTTGTCATTCAGATATAAATTTATATGCTGAAACAAATTATTAAATTTTCTTAGGAATTCGAATATATTCATTTTCAATTCCAATCATTAATTTGGAGTTAAAAGAGTGTTAGTATTTTTTATGTATTTTTATTTAAATATGTAGTGCGAGTGTCCTAATTGGAGCTATTTTTCTCGATATATATTGCGGAGTCCTAACATTTTTAAAATTATATTTAATTTCTTTTAGAAGATAAGCTTAAACTAATGTTAAACTGAAAATAAGGTGTAAGATTGATGGAAAGTAAAATTATTAAAATATCTTTTCTGCTGCTATAGCGCGTATATTTGCAATAATTTACATGTTTAAAATAAAAAAAATATCTATACATATATATAAATATATACATACGGGGTGATCCAAAATGACGTGGACAAAATGATATGACAAATCAAACATACAACAAGGATAAAAAATCACATAGGAACATAGGGTCGCAAACTACTTATTGAGTCACAAATACAAGGTGTTTCATTCTAGCTACACCCGGTTTAAAACTAAAGATTTCGAGGAAAATAAAAATATTGTAATGAAAATGCAACAATATGTACCTTATTTTGTGTGAAATGAGATAACGTTACGCAAAGATCTATAAAAATATATTGCTCAAGCAATCGATGATGCTGTATAAACTGAATGTCACAGTCCAAAATGTGAGGTGCCAAGTGCATATTGCCGGTGCTCGTAATGCAAGTTTATGCAAGTTAATGCAAGGCTAAAACTTTTGTTTGGTGTTATCACATTTAAAACAAAGGTGAGAATGTCTGTAAAATGTTTTATTATAATATACTTCATTTTTTCTGAAATTTATTATCGTCAAACCAAATTGAGTTAGGTTGAAATTCTCTGTATTTGTGGTTTAAGAAGTGGTTTGCGGCCCTATGTTCCTATGTGATTTATTATCCTTGTCGTATGCTTGATATCAATTTGTTCACGTTATTTTGAATCACCAAGTATGTATACATACATATATATATATATATATATATATATATATGTGTGTGTGTGTGTGTATGTATATAACTATTTCAAAAGAAAATTAAAATTAAAATTAAATAAATTCTACAGTGATTCATATTTTTTATTGACTAAAAAGTAAAAGAAATTCAGTTTTAAAATAGTACTTCTATCTTTACAGAAAAGAATATATTCGGTGAAAAATACGGGGAATGAATTGATAAAAACGCAGTATCTGTGAATAATAGAATTAGTAAAAAAAGTATCACGATAAAATCCAGATTATTTTGCAAACACAGCAAAAACTCACCATTAGACTAAGATTGCATGTTATTCAGCTTCTTTGTTTAAAAAAATGAAATTTTCTAAAAACCTAGGAATAAGTGAGATGAAGGATGAATTTTCATACTTGGGTAGTTTTACATTTTGCTGTTTATTTTATATATTTTTTCAACCCCCAGATAAAAATTCTGATGAAAAAAAAACTCTATAACATTTCATCATAGATACCGCGCAATTCCAAAATTTGTTTCTTTTTCTATTTTTTTTCTCATCCATAGAACGCTGTTTGTTTTTTAACTCGAAAAAACTGTATTGCTTCAAGATATAGCTTCAAGAATGCAACACAGAAATAAATTTAGCATCGGATTTTTATTCCAGATGGAAAGGTTTGTTTTGAAACATAATACTACGACAATACCGCCGGATCATTTTTGCGTCAAGCACTCCTCCAGGCAGTGGGTACTTTTATTTTCATCTTATTTCAGTTTTACATGCAAATATATATCCTTTAAATTTATTAAATTACGCTTGTTACGGTTCTTTGACAAGTAGCTGTACGTTTTAAAATGTATATTTGCTGTGACGGAAAAATTTATTAAATTAAAGTAAATACAGTTTTCAGTTTTTTTGTTTCTTGTTCTGTTTGAATGTTAGACGTGCATTAAATTTGCTTTTACTGTCAAACTGAAATGCATTTCAAGCGTAAAAATGCAAACGGAAAATTTGAAGCAAACAAATATCTGATTTTGGCAATCCAGACATAAATTTATATGCTGAAACGAATTATTAAATTTTCTTACGAATTTGATTATATGCATTTTCAATTCCAATCATTATTTTGGAGTTAAAGAGTGTTAGTATTATTTATGTATTTTTATTTAAATATGTAGTGCGAGTGTCCTAATTGGAGCTATTTTTCTCGATATATATTGCGAAGTCCTATCATTTTTTAAATTATATTTAATTTCTTTTAGAAAATAAATTTAAACTAATTTTAAACGGAAAATAAGATGTAAGATTGATAGAAAGTAAAATTATTAAAATATCTTTTCTGCTGCTTTAGCACCTACGGTTGCAATAATCTACATATTTAAAGAAATAGTATATATATATATATATAAATATAATTATATATATATATATATAACTATTTAAAAAGAAAATTAAAAATAAATAATCTATTTGTTAATTTATTTAATACAACCTACAGTGATTCAAATTTTTTATTCCCTAAAAAGTAAAAGCAAATTATTTTTAAAATAGTATTTCTATCTTTGCATAAAGAACATATTCGATGAAAAATACGGCGAATGAATTGATAAAAATGCAGCATCTGTGAATAATAGAATTAGAAAGAAGAGTATCACGATAAAATCCAGATTATTTCGCAAACACAGCAAAAACTCTCCAGTAGACTAAGATTGTATGTTATTCAGTTTCTTTGTTTTAAAAAAAGTTGAAATTTCTAAAAACCCAGGAATAAGTGAGACGAAGGATGACTTTTCATACTTAGATAACTTTTCATTTTGCTGTTTATTTTATATATCTTTTCAACACCCACATAAAAATTCTGATCTATAAAGTTTTTTTTTTTTTTTCACTTCCTACTCTATACGATTTCATCATAGATACCGCGCATTTCCAAAATTTGTTTCTTTTTCCATTTATTTATTTTTTTGTTTCCCCATCCATAGAACGCTGTTTGTTTTTTCACTCGAAAAAACTGTATCGCTTCAAGATACAGCTTCAAGAATGGAAGACAGAAAGAAATTTAGCGTCGGATTTTTATTCCAGATGGAAAGGTTTGTTTTGAAACATGATACTGTGACAATACCGCCGGATCATTTTGCTTCAGACACTCCTCCAGGCAGTGGGTACTTTTATTTTCATCTTATTTCAGTTTTACATGCAAATATATAGCCTTTAAATTTATTAAATTACGCTTGTGACGGTTCTTTGACAAGTATCTGTACGTTTTAAAATGATATACGCTGTGACGAAAAAGTTTATTAAATTAAAGTAAATACAGTTTTTAGTTTTTAATTTTCTTTTTGTTGTTGTTGTTTCTTATTCTGTTTGAATGTTAGACGTGCATTAAATTTGCGTTTACTGTCAAACTGAAATACATTTCAAGCGTAAAGATGCAAACGGAACATTTCAAGCGAACAAATATCTGATTTTGGCAATTCAGACATAAATTTATATGCTGAAACGAATCATTAAATTTTCTTACGAATTTGATTATATGCATTTTCAATTCCAATAATTATTTTGGAGTTAAAGAGTGTTAGGATTTTTTATGTATTTTTATTTAAATATGTAGTGTAAGTGTCCTAATTGGAGCTATTTTTCTCGATATATATAGCGAAGTCCGATCATTTTTTAAATTATATTTAATTTATTTTAGAAGATAAACTAATGTTAAACGGAAAATAAAATGTAAGATTGATGGAAAGTAAAATTATTAGAATATCTTTTCTGCTGCTTTGGCGCCTACATTTGCAAAAATCTACATATTTAAAGAAAAAAATATATACATACATATATATATATAACTATTTCAAAAGAAAATTAAAAAAAAAATAATCTATTTATTAATTTTTTTAATACAACCTACAGTAATTCACATTTTTTATTCCCTAAAAAGTAAAAACAAATTATTTTTAACACTAGAACCGCGGGAAATTCTACCCTAGTTTTATAAAAATAATTCGCATCAAAATTTTTATTTAAGCCTACTTAACTTATTTATTATAAATAATTTTTGTGCAGTTATAAGTAAATTATTTCAAGAAGACTTATCTGGATTGAATCGACATCTTTTCACTGAATACGGGTCAAAATGACCCGTCTCCGCGGTTCTAGTGTTAAAATAGTATTTCTATTTTCGCAGAAAGAATCTATTCGATGAAAAATTCGACGAATGAATTGATAAAAATGCAGCATCTGTGAATAATAGAATTAGCAAAAAGAGTACCACGATAAAATTCAGATTATTTCGCAAACACAGCAAAAACTCTCCATTAGACTTAGATTGTATGTTATTCAGTTTCTTTATTTAAAAAAAAGTTGAAATTTTCCAAAAACTCACGAATAAGTGAAATGAAGGATGAATTTTCATACTTAGATAACTTTTCATTTTGCTGTTTATTTTATATATCTTTTCAACACCCAGATAAAAATTCTGATCGATAAAGTTTTTTTCACTTCCTACTCTATAAGACTTCATCATAGATACCGCGCATTTCTAAAATTTGTTTCTTTTTTTATTTATTTATTTTTTTGTTTCTGCATCCATAGAAGGCTGTTTGTTTTTTCACTCGAAAAAAGTGCATTGCTTCAAGATATAGTTTCAAGAATGCAAGACAGAAATAAATTTAGCATCGGATTTTTATTCCGGGTGGAAAGGTTTGTTTTGAAACATGATACTGCGACAATACCACCGGATCATTTTTGCGTCAAGCACTCCTCCAGGCAGTGGGTACTTTTATTTTCATCTTATTTTAGTTTTATATGCAAATATATCCTTTAAATTTATTAAATTATGCTTGTTACGGTCCTTTGACAAGTAGCTGTACGTTTTAAAATGTATATTCACCGTGACTAAAAAGTTTATTAAATTAAATTAAATACAGTTTTTTGTTTTTTGTTTTTTGTTCTGTTTTGAAGGTTAGACGTGCATTAAATTTGCTTTTACTGTTAAAACTGAAATACATTTCAAGCGTAAAGATGGAAACGGAACATTTCAAGCGAACAAATATCTGATTTTGGCAATTCAGACATAAATTTATATGCTGAAACGAAATATTAAATTTTCTTACGAATTTGATTATATTCATTTTCAAATCCAATCGTTATTTTGGAGTTAAAAGAGTGTTAGTAATTTTTTTATGTATTTTTATTTAAATACTTAGTGTGAGTTTCCTGATTGGAACTATTTTTCTCGATGTATAATGCAAAGTAGTAACATTAAAAAAATTGCATTTATTTTTTTTTAGAAGATAAACTTGAATTAATGTTAAACTGAAAATAAAATGTAAGATTTATGGAAAGTAAAATTACTGAAAAAAACTTTTCTGCCGTCATTGTTGTCAGGTATGCCAGATGTACAGTATAATAAGATTACTTGATTGTACCCACCAGTAATTTTAATCTGAAAATTCATACAGTGTTCCTTTTACTGAACGAAATCCCTATTTAACGAAGTTTTCTACGTAAGTCAATTTCCTGCAGAACCTTGATTTTGAAAATTATTAACATATAAATTAATCTCCTTATTACGAAAATTTATTCGATATAACGAAGTTCATATCACATTCGTGCTTGTATAATTTTTAACTACAGAGATTGATGTTACGATGCTTGTGTGAATTTATTTCAGTGGATTTATGCAAATGACATCATGTATTTGTTTCCGATACAATGAGATTATGTCAGGTTAGGAATTCACGAAAACATTAGATACAATGTTTAAATACTTACATATGATTAATATTTTTTATAATTAGTGTATTTTTAGATGTGTTTGTAATTATGTGCATGCATAGCACCTATAGTCGTCGTTCGAACCGCTCATATGTCAGCATATAATAGAGTAAAAGAAACACAACCGAATCGTTAGAAACTTAAACTATATAATTTTTGAATAATTTGGTTGAGACACTTTAAATGTTATGAAAATTGGTTTTATAAATTAATTACAATGAAAAGTATTTCGCTGAATTATGGCCCATGGGAAAAAATAATTTCAAATGCATTTTAATGAAGTAATATTCTTTCGAATGTAATAAAGTTGATATGAATCTCTGAAGTACACACTAAAATATACATCAAGAACAATCTCTCATGCAAAGAATATTTCCATCAGAGGGTTTATTTTGGTTAATTTACATGGTAACTCAAAAATAATCCTTTAGATAATGGTATAGAGTGAATCATTGTCATGTGTACGTTTTAATTATATTAAACTATTTCATATTTTATGAAACTGGTGTACATTGCTACGGTTTACTAAAAGTTACTTTCTGTATAATAGAAAACAGATAGTATTTACAGGGAGACACAAAAGTTTTCAGGCCCCACCAGTGGCCGAGAGGTTCGGACCTCTCAACTGGTAGACGGCAGGTGCTGGGTTCGAACCCAATCGCGGCTGTCGGCCTAACCGTTCGGAGTTTTTCGTGGTTTTCTTCGAACCTTGCGTAAATACAGGTTAGGTTCCCTTAGAAAGACCCCCACGAAGGGCACTCCCCCCTGGTCCTATATCCCTTGCGCAGATAATCGTGTAACGTTACATGCATGCTGAGTGTCATTTGTAACGTTTGGTTGGTCGTGGTGGGAGTTAAATGCAGACATACTCAGTACTTAAGATAAAACAACAAAGTTTATTAAAATGATGAGGGCTGAAGGGAAGTGGAGCAAGTCTTAATTTTACACAACTGAGAATACTATGAAAAGGCTAAACACATACTCACAAGCTTCGGCCTAGCTCAATCGTGGCACCGTCTAATACTTCTCTATATCTCTTGGCTGAGCTGCTAGATAAAGCTTAATTAGACAGCCCGTGGCTGTATGTATTTCTTTATTCACAAATAATCAAAATGAAACTACTATAAAATTTCTTACCCCGGCCAACTCTCAAGTCAACTATCAAAACTCCTGTACACTTCACTGGAGGCTCGCTGCTACTTTTCAATTTGCTAGCACTTCGCTGAACAATAATTCACTTCGATATCTAATGCCAGAGATCCTCGCTCGCTGGCTACCGTCACAGATGCTCTCTCGCTGGCTAATGCCAGAGACACTCTCTCGCTGGCTAGTGCCACAGACACTCCCCATTCACTCAAACCCAAGCTTTTATATGCTGCAAACTGAGCGAAAGAGCACACACACTCTAGAAAGTTAAAGTAAAAGAGAGGATAGATGTCGCTTTTACGCTTACACTTGTTAAATTATTGACGTCACGATCTCAGAAATACTAGAGTGCCTTTATGCAAAGGTCACTCCCTCACAACCCCCCCCTCGGATTCCGCAGAGAAAAAGGACTGGGCCAAATGCATGCCCAGGACTTTTTCTTGTTATAAATTTCGAACCGTAAAAAACACAGTGATGGGTGAAATTTAGAACCAAACATAACTTTCAAAATATTAACTTTAACCCATCACAACCAAAAAACCTCAGTTTGCCTCAAAAATTCACATATTCAATCCAATCATTCTTCTATCTTACAAATAGCCTCCGTAAAACTTCCAAAAACTCGTAAAACTTTCAAAACTAATTACTTCTTCTTTCAAAACAGCCCACTCCACTGGGAGTGCTAAAATTTCTCAAAACACTAAACTTCCGAAATTTTCCTCAATATTGCAATACAACTATAATTTTACCAAAAATCTTTCCATAACTTTCCTAATACTAGAAGTCCAAAAAACCCAATGCGCAAAAATTTTCCTCATCCAAATTCCGAACTCATCTAAAATTAAATTTACTTCATACAAAAATAACCCTGCTACTACGTAATACCTACATACCCATTAGCCAATGAACTAACTCCCAAAATTCTTCAGAACTTAACTCCACTTTAACAATAATCGGGGCACATACGTACAGCGTCACATCGCTGTGCTTATGCAACAATAAAAAAAAATATCAAAAATTTACAAAATGACGTCATCATGCTCTTCATCTGTATTAACTAAAAGAAAAATAGCAGAATCAATACATAAACCAGGTATACTTCCCTGCAAGAAAATCACATTAACATTCAATTTTAATACAATACAATTTCAAATTCAAACGCAGCTTAAAAATTCGCAACTTGCGGAAACCATTCCCAACTAAAGTACAAACGCAACACATAAAACACTAACGATAAGGAGAAAGTTAATTCATTAAATGTTAGTATAAGAGATAGAAACGCGTGTCAAGGACTTCTTGACCGCAAAACACGTGCGCGCCTGACTCGCAGCGCGTGTACAAAATAACCCAAATTACTATCTATACTTTTCTGAAAATTAAACATACATTAACATACATTTTATAACACATGAACAGTATAACAATATAATACCATTTTTAACAAATAACATAACAATTTAACAATAGATCCAGAATTTTTAAAAGCAGTTAAGACCAAAATCTCAAACATACATAAAACTAACAATTTTGCAAACAAATTTTGAACACAATTAAGCACTAATCGTGAGTCCGTCAAAAAATTCCAAAAATGGCCAAAAGTACAAAACATTCTCTCTGCTTTCTATTCCTTCACATTGCTACCACATATATGCACTCTAATAGAAATTTAATAAAGAACATTATCACCCAATCATAGAGATGATTCGCTGCTGGCAGGCTTCATACTACAGGATGGCTTTCTCCTCTTGTCCCAGAAACCTTGTACGAAGGATCTTTCGTCATCGGAACTGTATGGTGACGCCACAGTTGACTGTCGTGCCTGCAGCCTGGTTCTGAACGGATGCCGTGGGATACTTGTAGGTTCCGCTCGACGACTCTGCTCTGGCCGGTTCGCTGGGGTCACTCCATGGCGAGATTCACACTGTTGATGCCGGTAATCTGAGCGTTGTCTCCTCTTTCTAGATGCACCCGAAGTTACTGAAGATCCTAGACCACGTTTCGTTCCGGACCTATGCTGTTTTTTATTGGGCAAAAATTCCGACTTTAAAGTCCTTTTAACAGTTTGGCGAGTGTCCATCTGAAATCTTTTCCGGGGATTAAGTACCGAAGATGGTGAACTATTAGATAATTTGTGTTTCTGAGGTTGCTGTCTAATAAGTGGAGGAACGGGACAGTTTATAATCTTTTTCCGTTTATGGCACACAGAATCTGATGTTTTTGATACAGCTCTCTTATTTTTATTATCATACTGTGCTCTCGGATTGATAGGCTTTCTACTTTCAACAACAGTTTTTGGAGCTGTTTGACCAAATTTTCTTCTTGAATATTGATGAAAAGAATTAGATGAAGAAGTGCTGGACTCGGGACACTCATTGGATCGGGAATTTCGCGAAACACCACTCGACACATGAGAACCTTCACTACCATTTTCTCTAAACTTATAAACTCTAACCTGATCCAAATTAACTGTCATTCTTTCACCATTGACATCAACAACCAAATTATTATTTCGAACTTCTAAAACCTCGAACGGATCTACAAACTTCGGACCAAACTTAGCTACTCTCTTTTGACGACTTGAACTTAACCAATGCTTTTCTACTAACACAAAATCTCCAACTTTCACTTCTAACTCCCTCCTACGCATATTATAATACTGAGCCTGCTTTTCTTGCGCTTTTCCCATCTGAACTTGAGCTTCCTTAACCAACCTCTCAATATCCTGACACATGTACTGACTTTCCGCATCTGACACCATAACTAGCCTTTGGAATGGAGTAATGACTTTTCTACCCAAAAACAATTCAGCTGGCGTTTTCCCTGTCGACTCGTGAACTGCTGTACGAAGTGCGTACGCAAAATGCTGAAGAAACTGGTCCCAATTTGCGTGATGAGAACCAACATACGAAGAAATCATTTGAATTAATGTACGATTTACACGTTCAGCCATATTAGACTGAGGAAGTTCCTTACCGTCCCCAGTCTCCAACTTTTCACACAAAGACTTAAAAATATTAGATATAAAATCATAACGAAATGGTTTACTAGCAACTAGTGCGTCAAAACCAATATGAATTTCATTCCTTAAACTCGGTTTATCTGAAACAACTTCACCAAAATCGACCAAAGACTTATTAAATCCCTCTTTCTCGACTTCACTTAACCCCGACTCCTCCAAATTAACTGACACTGAAACAGGCTCTTTCTTACTCACATTCTCATCATTATTCACTATTAACGACTTTTTAAAGAAATCCAAACTAATTCCTCTATCCTTCATATAATCCACACCAACTATACAATGCACTGTTAATCCATCTAACACACAAAACTCCGAACATGTCTTAACCGAACGAATTTCAACTTCCAATTCTACTGAACCTTTATTATCGCAAGCTACTCCCTGTGCCGACTGAACCACCAGACTTGACCTCTTCAACTTCTTATACGAAAAATATTTCCGATAACAATCAAAAGAAATGAACGACTTATCTGCCCCTGTATCGAAGACACTTTTAACGACAATACCATCTAACACAATTAACACTTCAGGTAACTCAACCGGATTAATGGTAATTTTATTCAAACTCACCGAAGACATTTCCGACCTCTGAACACATTTGTTTTGCAATGACCTATTTTCAACATTCTCCTCCGAAGTTAATCTCCTTACTTGCGAAGAAACATTCCTGTCCCGTACTCCCCCTCTCTGATCATAACCACTATTCTGTCTATTTCCATACATATTTCTCTCACCACTTCTAAAACTATTAGCACCACCACAATTCCTATTACCATTATTCGTATTCGACAAATCCATCATTTCTATTACGCAAATTTTTATTCGGAAATCGCTGTCCCCCTCTCACAAAATTACGTTCCCCCTCATTTCTCAAATTACTATCCGCGACAGGTCTCTGACGAGGGCTAAGCAAATCCCATTGATCCGAGCTATGCCGAGTCTCATACTTCGATAATATCTGATGCATTTCTGCAAAATTCTTCGGTGCTCTAACTTCAATAAAGTCCTGTATATTTGGACTAAAAAGAGGAAAAACAATGTCCAACAATTCCTCAAATGTGATATCTAAATCTAATTTATTTTTTAGTTCAAGCTTACGAAGATAAAATTTTGACGCCGACTCATAAATATTCTGCTTATTACAATAGAACTCTTTTCTCAAAATACTTTTATCTTTAATGGGAGGAAATGCCTTCTTTAACTCAATCACAGTTTGTTCAAATCTTTTCGCTTCATCAGTAATCAAAAACTTTCCTATATTCTCTAACCACAAAAGTGCTTCGCCCTTCAATGAGCATTTAAGCACTACGTATCTACTTTTCTCAGGTATATTATTGAACAAAATATAATCATCTAATTTAACTAAAAATTCACTAATATCACCCTCACCGGTGAAATACACACGTGGCACAATCTCACAATGTCCGACATTTCGTTGGGCGCCATTTGTAACGTTACATGCATGCTGAGTGTCATTTGTAACGTTTGGTTGGTCGTGGTGGGAGTTAAATGCAGACATACTCAGTACTTAAGATAAAACAACAAAGTTTATTAAAATGATGAGGGCTGAAGGGAAGTGGAGCAAGTCTTAATTTTACACAACTGAGGATACTATGAAAAGGCTAAACACATACTCACAACCTTCGGCCTAGCTCAATCGTGGCACCGTCTAATACTTCTCCCTATCTCTTGGCTGAGCTGCTAGATAAAGCTTAATTAGACAGCCCGTGGCTGTATGTATTTCTTTATTCACAAATAATCAAAATGAAACTACTATAAAGTTTCTTACCCCGGCCAACTCTCAAGTCAACTATCAAAACTCCTGTACACTTCACTGGAGGCTCGCTGCTACTTTTCAATTTGCTAGCACTTCGCTGAACAATAATTCACTTCGATATCTAATGCCAGAGATCCTCGCTCGCTGGCTACCGCCACAGATGCTCTCTCGCTGGCTAATGCCAGAGACACTCTCTCGCTGGCTAGTGCCAGAGACACTCCCCATTCACTCAAACCCAAGCTTTTATATGCTGCAAACTGAGATACTTCACATTAACATATTACTAATAACCGCGAGCTAACTGCAGAACCCGAAAGAGCACACACACTCTAGAAAGTTAAAGTAAAAGAGAGGATAGATGTCGCTTTTACGCTTACACTTGTTAAATTATTGACGTCACGATCTCAGAAATACTAGAGTGCCTTTATGCAAAGGTCACTCCCTCACAATCGGACGTCAAAAATCAACCAACCAACCAACCAACCAAAAGTTTTCAGCTACTATACTGCATCCGAAGTACTGCATACTATTACACCAATATTTGAAAATTTTTAAAATTTTCATGTACTACGAAGTTCAATATAGTCAAGTGGGTACTTACGTATTAACGCCACGCAGCAGAAGTTGTGGTAATGCGCCAATAAAGAGCAATGTTGTTTTTCGCCCCCCCCCCCCTAAAAATGACGCCAAAAATGAGAAAAAAAACTAAGGCGCTAAAAAGGCGTTAAAAATGAGCAAAAAAAGAAAGCACTAAAAAGCACGAACAACAAGATTGCTCTTTATTGGCGCATTACCGCAACTTCTGCTGTGGTGGCGTTAATACGTAAGTACCGTCAAGTGTCATTTGCTACGATTGACATAGAATTTCCATTTTGTGTTATAAATGACAACTGCACAGAATCTTAAGGATTTTTTTTTTCAAAATTTAGGAAATGGGGTATTAAGTGGGAAAAAAGAGAGAAAATACGCTACGCTTCAGTTTTTGTTTACCTTTCTTTATTATGTGTTTTTTAGACGTTTTGCCGAATTAATTTTTCTTATATGTCTACATTGCATACATAATTTATTTTAACCTTCCGTCGGGCGCGTCGTTGTAAAAAGTACAACATTCTCATCTTTTTACTTTAAAACGAAATTCAAGTTGTAGTGGATTTTAATAATCGTTTGTATTCGTTTATAGGATCTTTTTATCCAGTTCCTGAATTTATTTGTATTTCAGATTTCGCAGTTAGCTGCACCTATCATTTTAATCTGTTAACAGTGCATGCAATTCGCAAGGTTTTTATGTAAACACCCTTCAAAAAAGTAAATCTTATGCTTGATATGGGAAGCGACTAATATAGATGAAATATAGGATTAATTCTGTAAATCCAAAATTACTTAATTATTGTTTAGTAATTCATCATTATTTTTTATTTTTTATGATTGTAGTAGCAAGTAGCTTTTAATACATCTCAACTTCTGCTTTAATATGTTGTAACAAAATAAGTGTATTTCGGAATACTTTCATAAATTGTGATCAGAGATAATTTATATGATATTTGTAAGTTAAATTATTTGTAAAATTAAATTAAAAGCAATAATAACTGATTGTTTTTCGTCTGTTGTACAATTTACAACGCGCGCCTGCTCATGTAATAAAAATTTCCGCACCCGCCGAGAGGTTAACTTTATTATTAATTTATTTAAAATGAATAATATTTTCCCTTTTTCCATATGCGTTTGTTTATGGAGTATTACCAGTAGTAACTATGTACAAGGTGGCGTTAGTTTGGGGCTGAATAAGTTGATAAGCAGTTAATAAGCTGACAATTATCGGGACATTTTTCATTCATAGACTTTCTCCGGATTGTCCGGATTCCAAGTATGTTATTCTGATAAAAGGGTCTTCGTTTAGAAACATGAAATGTCTCACGTAAATATATTAAACTTTTTCTATTATTGTTGTATGACTATTTTAAATATGTCGTTTTTTAAGTTACGGCGGTTAGCGCATTTTAATAAATTCATTTTTTAATGTTTTCTTTTACTTCTAATATTCACATGTAATATAGTTTTATGACGTAATTTTCAATATTTTCCCACTCTTAACTCATAATTATTCAATTGTCATTTGAAAGTTTTTTTTTCTATTCATGAAAGTCACGTGTAATTATTTTTTCAGTTTGAAAGATATATCAGTTTATAATTATTTGGCAACAATTTAAAATACACATTTTCTAAAATAGGTAAAAAATGTCTCTCAAAATGTTGAAAGTGTGAATTTGAAATGGAAATAAATCCGTAAAAAAGAGTGAAATTAAAAAATGAAATGCGGTCTGCACACCGGTATGTTCTAAAGTAGGGGTGCACAACCTGTGGTCCGCGGGCCAAACTGATACCAGTAAATTTAAGCAGAATAATTGTGCTTATAATAATGACGTAAACTTTGCTATGAAAGAAAACAAACGTCACTTTTCAAATGTTCTGGTTTCAAACGATTTTCTGGCAAAAAGGTTGTGCATCGCTATTCTAAAGCATAAATTTATCTATAATAATAAAGAGACAAGTATGTGTGGGTCAGCGCTGTTCTGAAGAGACCACTGCAATTAGAGTTACAAAATTTGGAGGGAAGGTACCTCTTGTAGTAAAAACAAACTTGTATACTTGTAGTTGTGCATCTCGAAGCGCGATTTTTGATTTTTTGATTAGAATTTTTTAATTTAATTTTTTAAGCGATTTCTCAATATGAGTAAAAGGAATACGGTTTCATTCTTTTCACTCAATATAGTATTTTTTTTCTTTTTTCAATAAAAATTATTCGGAATGCGTGCGGTGGTTTTTGAATTTTTAGCGAATTTTTTAATGCGATTTATAGTGTTTTTTCACATTTTGAGGCTATTTTTTGACAATGATAAAAACAAAATTGATTCAAACTTTCAGCCTAATGAGCTAAATTTTGTCTGCTACCGTAAAATGGGGTGAATAGGAACAGCGGGGTGAATAGGAACGAAACTTCCCGGTCATACAAATAAATTCATTATAAATATATGTGATGATATTTTTAGTTGCCAATTTTTTTATAAGAAGGTTTATTTTTTACATGTTGGCACCACTACTGAGATATATAAAAAAAAAACTTCAAGAGGATCCTCAAGAACCTCATTTTTTCAATGTCTTCAAAACTTTCTATGTAACTACAGTATTTTTCGTATTCTAAACCTAAGAAAGGGGATTTTTAATTAATGATAGACCTGTAAACGATATGCTGTAGTAAATTCTACTTATTTCTAAACTACATAATGAAAAAATGAAAAATGGCTTGTAACATCAGAGGTTAAAGATTTACGGGGTGAATCGGAACACGTTTTCTCTCATGGTATATTTTTCTACGCAATAATAGTTTCATGTAATATATGAAAACATATGTAAGAATATGCATTGTAACAAAATTTTGTTTGTTCTAATTACTTGAAGAGTTTAAAGGTGCCAAGAAATTACTTGGTTAAACAAAAAAGTCAACGCCTAATCCAACATACATGGAAAACACAATAAAAGAATTTAAAAATAGCAAATTAGTTAGAAAAATTGCACCGAATTATTCTCTGACATCCACAACATTACACAAACATCTCAAAATGAAAAACCAATTAAAAAAGAGAGGGGTGCACACAGTACTAAGGGCTGAGGATGAGGGCTTATTAGTAGATCGTATTAATACATGCAGTGATTGGAGCTACTGAATAGATTCACTTATACAATGACTACTAGTAAAGGATAACACAGAACAGGGCTGAATTTGTATTAAATTCTACTTCTGCAATTCGAATATAATTTCTTAAAATACATTTTAATTTTTCTTGATTTCAAAGTTGTTTTGTAATTTTTAAAATGACATATCTTTACTTGTATAAAAAATAAAGGCTTGGTTTCACAATAACTACGTGTTCCTATTCCTCCCTTATCATTATTATCTGTTTTTATTAACCCTATTAAAGTTTGAATCGGAATAAGTAAAGATTATAACATTTATTCCGATTCACCCCTATTTGCGGGGTGAATCGGAACACCATTAAAAATTAAATAATATATATATAAACAGTAAGAATGTTTCGTTTTTGCTTAAAAAGAGAAGAACAAAACAAGACCGAAGTTTCTAGTAGAAAAATAAAAAAATAAAAAAAATCATTTGTTGCTTTTTTTAAACGTTAAAGTTGAAAAGTGTTCCGATTCACCCCATTTTACGGTAGGTTTATATAGAAACTTTTTTTCTCTTTTCAATAAAAGTTTATTCGGAATTCTTTCGGCAATTTTTGGAACTTTTAACGATTTTTTTTGCGATTTTCGGTATTTTTTCTCATTTTGAATCTTTTTTTGAGAATCATAAATATAAAATTGTTCCAAAGGCTAATTAAGTAAATTTTGTCTCGTATGATTTTTCAATTTCAGTGATTTTTTGCATTGCGGTTTTCAGTACGATTTTCGACATGGTTTTTAACGAATTTTTGTGCGTTTAGCATTGGTGTTTTGTCAATTTTGTTAATATTGCAGACTTTTCTACGCATCATGGTCTCATCTATTTTTAAATATCATGCAAAAAGGCAAAAAACATAAAACTAATGAATTAGCAGTAAAGGAATCATTTTGAATATCCACAGTAACCTACAGTAATAAAATAACTGATGTGTGCATGTATGATTTTGTGCGATGGGCACTTACGAGGCTCAAAACTTTCTTGAAAGTACCCCAAAGTCTCTCCTGTTCTATCTGACATTGAGATTTTCAAAATTCTAATTATTATTTGAGTAGTTTCTCTTCCGTTTACCATTGCAGTCCTTTTGAACATTTTTACCGCTAAATATTATTTGTTCATTTTTTAAACCAATTTTTCACACAGTCAATGACTGTGTATTTCAGACAACGTAATTTCACATATTTCGAGTTAGAGAGAAAATCACAATTTTCATGTTCCTTTATTATTATTATCTCGGAACTGTGGAACGCCGGGCAGGTCAGCTAGTCTTATTTTTGAAAAACAATAGGCGGTATATAGCAGAGGTTTTGCTTTCCTGCTTTGAGTTCTATATATATTCATACCTTTGGATGCAGGAAATCAGAATGTTATACCAACCGGTCAACCGCTGCAATTGAGTTTTCAGGTGCTTTCGAACAAGATATGACATGACAGACAAATTGCATTTTAATACGTGCATTGAGTTTTAAATACTTCAGGAATTTTACGACGTGAACTGGATGAAGTGCTTGTCAGTGCTGCCGCCACCTGGACTATTACGACGCATAGTGTATGACTGGATTAATCTCCACATAATCTGTATGAAATGTCAGAAAACTACATTGTAAAGCAATCAGTGCATGCTGATTTTCCTAGATTTGGGCCTAATGTATTTTAATCTGTAAGCCTTTTAAATTTATTTTAATCTCTTAACGTACAAAAAATAGCCAATAGAGGGCTAATTTATATATAGTTTGAATATAAGACACATACAGGATGTATCTAAACTACTGGGCAAAACTTTAAGGGGTGATAGTACACATCAAGACAAATAATATTAAATGGGAAACTAAGGGTCCCAAACGTCTTCCGATGGAGATAGGCGCCATCAAAGTTTAGGGTCCAAAATTTGAAATGATTATAAAAAACGGAAAAATTGGTTGATTCGTTTGCAGTTTTCACGAAAACTATTCTGTATGTAAGTATTGTCTTGAAAATAAATTATAAAAATAGGTTTCAAAAAATGCCGATAGAGGGTGCTTTAGATTTTGGAGTAAGGAACAACTATCTTTTACCGTTATTTTTTGCATCGCATTAAATTTTTTTAGCAGTTCAGACATAAACTTAAATTTTGAGCTCAAAATCTGTGGTTAAGTAGCGCAAACGGAACTGTGTTCAGTGGGAGTGGGTAGGTTCAAATTTCAAACGATTATAAAAAACAGAAAAATTGGACAATTGATTTGTGGTTTTAACTAAAATTGTTCTTTATGTCAGTATTGTCTTGAAAATAAATTATATAGATAAATTTCAAAAAATGTCGATAGAGGGCGCTTTAGACTTTGGAGTAACGTACAACTATTTTTATCGTTATTTTTTGCATCTCGTTAAATTTTTTTAGAAGCTTAGACATAAACTGAAATTTTGTGCTGAAAATCTGAATCGTTGAGAGTGGTTAAGTAGCGCTAACTGAACTGTGTTCAATGGGGGTGGGAAGGTTCAAATTTCAAGTGATTATAAAAAACGGAAAAATTTGTCGATTCGTTTGCGGTTTTCTCTAAAACCATTCTTTATGTCAATATTTCTTTGAAAATAAATTTTAAAGATAAATTTCAAAAAATTCCGTTAGAGGGCGCGTTAAATTTTAGAGTAACCAACAACAAATGTAACTATTATTTTTTTATCTCATTAAATGCTTGCAAAAGCTTAGACTTAAATTTTGAGCTCAAATTCTGAATCGTTGGGAGATGGTTAAGAAGCGCAAACTGAACTGTGTTCAGGAGTTGAAATGTTACCTTGCCCAACCTACGAATTCAGTTAAATTTTTCGCTATTTAATTATTCACAATGATTCAGATTTGGAGCTCAAAATTTAAGTCTAAGCATTTAAAACATTCATTTCGATAAAAAAAATAACGGTTAAAAATAGTTGTTGGTTACTCTAAAGTTTAAGGCGCCCTCTAACGAAATTTTTGAAATTTATCTTTAAAATTTATTTTCAAGGAAATACTGACATTAGGAATGGTTTTAGAGAAAACCGCAAACGAATCGACCAATTTTTTCGTTTTTTTATAATCATTTGAAATTTTAACCTCCCCACCCCCATTGGATACAGTTCAGTATGCGCTACTTAACCACTCTCAATGATTCAGATTTTCAGCGAAAATTTTAAGTTTATATCTAAGCATCTAAAAAAATTTAATGAGATGAAAAAAATAACGGTAAAAAATAGTTATACGTTACTCCAAAGTCTAAAGCGCCTTCTATCGACATTTTTTGAAATTTATCTGTATAATTTATTTTTAAGACAGTACTGACATAAAGAATAATTTTAGTGAAAACCGCAAATCAATTGACCAATTTTTCAGTTTTTTATAATAATTTCAAATTTGAACCTACCCACTCCCATTGAACACAGTTCAGTTTGCGCTACTTAACCACAGATTTTGAGTTCAAAATTTAAGTTTATATCTAAACTGATAAAAAAATTTAATGAGAGCCAAAAATAACGGTAAAAAATAGTTGTTCGTTACTCCAAAGTTTAAAGCGCCCTCTATCGACATTTTTTGAAATTTATCTTTATAATTTATTTTCAAGACAATGCTGACATAAAGAATAGTTTTCGTGAAAATCGCAAACGAATCGACCGATTTTTCCGTTTTTTATAATCATTTCAAATTTTGGACCCTAAACTTTAATGGCGCCTATCTCCTTCGGAAGACGTTTGGGACCCTTAGCTTCCCATTTATTATTATTCGTCTTGATGTGTTCTATCACCCCTTAAAGTTTTGCCCAGTAGTTTAGATACACCCTGTATATCTTAATGGATGCACGTTATACCTATATTTAATCAACCACGTGGCAATTTGAGTATAGAAATTTTTATTTTATTATTATGAAGTAATAAAACGGTAAATGAATTTTAAAATTATTGCAATAAATTGCTTGAATGAAACCGTAAAAAAGAAAACACTATCATCCGAAAAAAAATGTAATATTTTAAACATGCATGTATATGTTTTTTATATCGACAGGTGTAATTTGATTTTTATCTCGCAGATTATTGAAAAGTTGACAGTGTTATTTTAACTAACTAATATGACATACTGATGCTTTTTTCATATAACTTATGTAATTCATCAATGTACATAAAAAGACGTTGTCACATTTTATACCAGTATCTGGTCAAAATCATCGAACGTATGCATGCCTATCGGTAAAAGTAATGTGTTGTGAAATTTTTGGGCTTCAAGCCAAATCGTTTTCAAATGTTTGCAAGGAAAGTTCTAAATACAGGAAGTTTGACGTATTTGACTAATTTGCATAGTGACAGAAAAGAAAACAGCTTGAATATATTTTGTAAACGTAGAAGTTGTTTGTTCAAGTATTTTGAGGCATATTATAAAGTCATATTCTACTTTTTTTTAAGAATTATATAAAAAATATTTCTGGACTGATCATTTGTAAATCGGATATGAAAGTTTGATTAAAATATGTGTTTATCGGGAATATGGCTTGTTAAAGTGATGATGAGAAAGAATTAAATTCCTCAGCATTGCAGATTTTGCAAAAGAGCTGTTAATGTGAAAATTGAATGTGATGAAATGCTTTGCTTTTGATTTTCTTTCCTCAGAAAGTTTGAACAAAATGCTACTTTCTTAAATTTTAAATTGATATGCACTGTTAAAACTAATGGTGACACATTGCACCTTTTAGGGGTGAAAGGCTTGTCTCTCTGGTCACACCCCTAAAGGAGCCAAAGTGGCGCCTTTAATTAGGGTGAAAAGATGGCGCCCTTAATCCAGAGTGTCCAATAATAAAAAATTAATAAACATACAAACCGACTTTTGGCCGTCGAAGGACACGAACTCAAAACGTCTGATTACAAGCTCAGCGTTCTAACCGCTCGGCCATCGAGCTCACCTTCATTCCAACAAATCCATAGATTTTACTTGCCGTCACAGAAAACAGAAAGACACACGTCATAGCGCATGCGCATGGTTCCAGTCACCCGATGAGGTGCCACATTGCTGCCAATACGAAGTGCATGACACCTTATTTAGCTCCAATCACCCAGTAAAAGACCTGTCGGCACTGAAACCACATATCCAAGCCCCTATTGCACCCTAGGGTTCCAAATGCCCCGGGTTCCAATGGACCCTACGGCCTTTTCACCTCCGAGTCCCAAATGGCACCGGTTTGTCACCTTCACTTTAACAGTGTGGAAATGTTATTTTATTTTATTTTTTATGCACAAGGGTGCATTATTGTTATTGTTGAAAACTAAAAAGCATTAAAGAGAAATTTATGTGTCCTAAAATTGCTTATCTTTTCATGTTAGAAGAATAAAATATAAAAAGAGAATTACTACATCTTGATATTACAATTAATAAGAAGTAGAAGCAAATTTTCAATTTCTCGAGCTGTAGAGTTTAAAACTTTAGAATGCGACAACATACATGTCATTATTCCATCTTATTTTATTAATTTCACTTGCATTATATTCTTTTAAATATTGGTAAATTTTGTTTAATAAACTCTAATCAATTAGTATATCGATTTATCTAATTATTTGAGTCGCGAAAAGTTAATAAACAGGATTTTTCAACAGTACACACATAGGTAGGAATAACGTCAAATGCCATTGCTCATGAAATTATGCTGCTATTTTTTTATGAATGCATGTTTGCTAAAATATTCTTATTTATATACATACTCAACAATTCGCTGTACCAAATCCTATATACATGGTGTATCTAAACTATTGGGTAAAACTTTAAGGGGCGATAGTACACATCAAGATAAACAATATTAAATTGGAAACTAAGGGTCCCAAACGTTTTCCGAGGGAGATAGGCGACATTAATGTTTAGGGTCTAAAATTTCAACTAAACATAAAAAACGGAAAAATTGGCCGATTGATTTGCAATTTTCACTAAAACTATTCTTTATGTCAGTATTTCCTTAAAAATAAATTACAAAGATAAATTTCAAAAAATGCCGTTACAGGGCGCTTTAGATTTTGGTGTAACGAAAAACTATTTTTTGCCGTTATTTTTTGCATCTCATTAAAAGTTTTCGTAAGCTTAGACTTAAACTGAAGTTTTGAGCTCAAAATCTGAATAGTTGGGAGTAGTTAAGTAGTGCAAATTGAACTGTGTTCAAAGGTTCAAATTCCAAATGATTATAAAAAACTGAAAAATTGGTGGATTCATTTGCAGTTCTCGCTAAAACTATTCTTTAAATCAGTATTCTTAACAATAAATTTCAAAGATAAATATCAAAAAATGCTGATAGGGGGCGCCTTAAATTTTGGAGTAACGTACAACTATTTTAACCGTGGTTTTTTAACCTCATTGCATTCTTGCAAAAGCTTATACTTAAACTTTGTGCTCAAAGTCTGAATAGTTTAAAGTGGTTAAGTAGCGCAAACTGAACTGTGTTCAGAGGGATGGAGATGAGCTTGAAATTTAAAATGATTATAAAAAACAGAAAATTTGGACTTTGGAGTAACGTACAACTATTTTTAACCGTTATTTTTTAATCTCATTAAATACTTGCAAGAGCTTAGGCTTAAATTTTGAGCTTAAAATATGAATCGTTGGCAGTAATTAAACAGCGCAAAATTGAATTGTGTTCGAGGTGGGGGTAGGATTAAATTTACACTCCTGAACACAATTCAATTTGCGCTACTTAATCCCTCCCAAGGATTCTGAATTTGTGCTCAAAATTTAAGTCTAAGCTTTTACAAGCATTTAATTAGATACAAAAATAGTTGTTAATTACTCGTAAGTTTAAAGCACCCTCTGAGGAAATTTTTTAAAATTTATTTTTAAAATTTATTTTTAAGAAAATACGGACATAAAGAATAGTTTTATCGAAAAAGGCAAACGAATCGATTAATTTTTGTGTTTTTATAATCATTTGAAATTTGAATCACCCCCCACTCCTTTGAACACAGTTCACTTTGCACTAATTAACCACTCCCAACGATTCAGATTTTGAGTTCAAAATTTAAGCTTATGTCTAATCTCCTAAAAAAATTTTAATGAAATGCAAAAAATAACTGAAAAAAATAGCAATTTGTTTTTCCAAAGTGTAAAGCGCCCTCTATCGGCATTTTTTGAAATTTATCTTCATGAAAATATTGACTTAAAGACTAGTTTTAACGAAAACTACAAACAAATCGACCAATTTTAACGTTTTTTATAATCATATGAAATTTGAATCTCTGAACACAGTTCAGTTTGCACTACTTAACCACTCCCAACTATTCAGATTTTGAGCCCAAAATTTAAGTTTAATTCTAAGCTTCCGAAAATAATTAATGAGATGCAAAAAATAACAGCAAAAAAATAGTTGTTCGTTACTCAAAAGTCTAAAGCGCCCTCTATCGACATTTTTTAAATTTTATCTTTATAATTTATTTTCATGAAACTACTGACTTAAAGAATAATTTTAGTGAAAACCGCAAATCAATCGATTAATTATTCCCTTTTAATGTTTATTTGAAATTGTGGACCCTAAACTTTAATGGCGCCTATCTCCTTCGGAAGACGTTTGGGACCCTTACACTGTCAGAAAAATTCGTCAATATACACTAAGTTATCGTTATTTTTTCACAAATAATTTCTGTTCTCCCAGAAAACGTATTTGTTCTGTGAGTTCATTCCGAGCGTCGAAAAATGAGGAAAAGTTTCCGTTTATATCCAGCACGCATGCGCATTGGGTCTGTTAGTAATAAGTTCGAATTTATTTTTAAAATGAAAAACAAAAATATTCTATTGATTAAAATGTCTAATTTAGTTTTAAAAGACAAAAATGTTTTCGAATTTAAAAATAAATAACAATTACTTTCTTTATTCGTTCAAAAATTCTCACAAATAGAACATCCATGTTTTTTCTCTAACATTCTACGTAATATATTTAAAATTCACATTTTTATACTATATTAATACTAAACGTAAAAAAAACCCAGCCACAGTTTCATTAAAGATGAAATCTTTCCGAGATTAACTGCATAATTAAAAGTTTTTTAACGAAATACACCAACCCACACCATATGAAATGAACGGTTCTATTTTAACGCACAATGATCATGAGCAGTCGTAGCGCCGTGGATTAGCGTTGGTCTGGTAATCCTGGGGTCCTTGGTTCGATCCCCGCCTCTTCCGCATTGATTTTTTCCAAACTTTTTTCAAGTGACGGATATTTTTCCTCTTTTGACAGAGAAAAAAATAAACAGAAAATCGTCAATATACAGACAATTTCTGGCAGCAGTGCTGCCAGTGCATTTTCTGTGAAAAGACGGAAGTTTTTTTGAGAGTGTATAGTTTCCCATTTATTTTTTTTTCTTGTCTTGATGTGTATTATAACCCCTTAAAGTTTTGCCCAAGAGTTTAGATACATCCTGTATGTTTAAAAAAAAATCTAAAACTAAAATATGAAGATTGGTAAAAGATTATCTCGGGGTTTTGTAGATGACGCGTTCAATCGGATTAACTCCATTTTTTTAGAAATTCAGATAATGACATGATTCTGTTGAAATATTTCTATATATCTATACAGAGATTATGAATTACTCTTGATTATAAAACAATTAATGAGTATAATCAAAATATCGTAACCAATAAAAAATACAGATGTACTTCAGATTTCCTAGTTCTCTAGCGAGGACAATAACTATTTTCCAAATGATTAATAACAGTAATTTTATGTTAAATCCGTTTAATGGTGGAAAGATTTTAAAAATCAATTCTTGTTGTATAAGTTTCTGGGTCTTAGTAGCAATAAAAAAAAGCCTGTTTATTAACTGTTTGCATAAATTTCGTGACACAAATTGTTAAATAAATCAACATACAACTTGAATAAAATTTAACTAAATAACATTTACCAATACAAAAATATAAAGAATTCAAATTACCAGTTCTAGAGATTTTATTAGTTTTGATTTTTTTTTCGTGTGAAGTACTAAAATATATAAATGAACATAAAATATATTGTGGCGAATAACCTTAGAAAACTCGATTGTGACAAAATCCTGTTAGAGAAATATCTTTGAACTGATTCGTAAAATAGACAGATAAATTTATCAACGTTGACATATTTGTTTAAAAAATTCAGTATCCAACCAAATGACAACTGAATCTGCCTCCTTGAGATTCCTTTATCAGCCAAGTTTAGGAAAGGAATGAAATGATATTTTATATAAATACGTTATAGATTTAACTTGGAAGTAACCTGTATTTCAATATTTTTAAAATATCATTTTTCGTTTAAAATAATACTACCAGATAAATTTTAAACTGAAATCGACAAATCTTTAGATAAAATTTCGTAATATTTATTCTAGTAAATCAATGAAACTGTCTTTAAATGAAGCATTTGTCTCTTTTTATTAAATGTGTTCGTATGTAAATACGTAGCACCTAAAGTTGTCGTTCAATCCGTCCGTCTGTCTATCCATGTGTCCGCATGTAAAAATCAAAAAATAGAACACTGATTCATTTGAAAATTAAAATGTATAATTATTACACAAATTTGTCGAGTATTTTCAAATTTTTCGAAAATCAGATGTATAGTTCAATTACAGCGACAATCAAAATTATTCCGTGGCATTACATACAGGTCTACTTAAACAGTCATTCTACGACACTCCTTACCTGTGCTATTTGTCATGTTACTAGTTGAAATGGAGCAAAGACGGTCTTTTGAATCCACCAGAAATGAGAAAAATTTTCGACACTTTGATTAGGGTGAGAAAGATTCAAAATTTTATGTGCGAATGCGATTTTTTAAACCAAAGATAAAAATTCTTTAAATAGGATCATTTTGCCACTATTTTTGTCTGAACAGAGATAACATCCATTAAATCGGAGAATTTGTTAAATCAAAGTACATTAAATCGAAGTTCAACCGTATAAAGAATTCAGATTAATTGTTTTAGAGATTCTATTACTTTTTGAAATCTTTTACTCACATGAAGTACTAAAATAAATAAATAAACATAAAGTATGTTATGGCGAATAAACTGATAAAACTCGATTGTGATAAAATCCTGTTAGAGACATGTCTTTGAGCTGATTCGTAAAATAGACAGATAAATTTATCAACGCTGACATATTTGTTTAAATAATTCAGTATCCAAACGAAAGGCAACTGAATCTGCCTCCTTGAGATTCCTTTATCAGCCAATTTTAGGAGAGGAAGGAAATGATATTTTATATAAATAAGTTAAAGATTTAACTTGAAAGTAACCCTTATTTCCATATTTTAAAAATATCATTTTTCGTTTAAAATAATACTACCAGATGATTTTTGAAGTGAAATAGATAAATCTTTAGATAGAATTTCAAAAAAAATTATCATATTGGATCAGAGAAATTGTCTTTAAATTAAAAACATGTGTCTCTTTCTATTAAGTGCGTTCGTATTTATGTAAATACGTAACACCTAAATTTGTCATTCAATCCGTCCGTCTGTCTATCCACGAGTACGCATGTACAAAACGCAAAAACTACAACACCGATTCGTTTGAAATTAAAAATGTGTAATTATTTTACACATTTGACGAGTAATTTAAATTTTATGAAAATCGGATGCATAATTCAATTACAGGGATAATCAAAATTATTCCGTTACATTACGGTCTATTACGTTGAGGTCCATTTAAACAGTCATTCTACGACATTACTTACCTGTGTTCTTTGTCACCTTACTTGTTGAAAAGGGGTAATTTTGTCCTTTGAATCCCCCAGAAATCAGAAAAAAAATTAACACTTGGATTATGGTATGAAAGAGTCATAGGTTTATGTGTGAATGCGAATTTTTTTCAACGGTCTTTGCTTTTTAAATTAAAGATAAAAATTCTTTAAATCAGAGCATTTTAGCACTCTTTTTGTCGGAACTGAGAAAACATTCATTAAATAGAGGTTCGACTATATAAAGAATTCAGATTACCTGTTTTAGAGATTCTATTAGTTTTATATTTTTTTCCTCACGTAAAGTACTAAAATAAATAAATGAACATAAAATATGTTGAGGCGAATAAACTGAGAAAATTCCATTGTGACAAAATCCTGTTAGAGACATATCTTTGGATTGATTCGTAAAATAGACAGATAAATTTATCAACATTGACATATTTGTTTAAAAAATTCAGAATCCAAACGAAAGAAAACTGAATCTGCCTCCTTGAGATTTCTTTATCAGCCGTGTTTAGAGGAGGAGAGAAATGATATTTTATATAAATATGTTATAGATTTAACTTAAAAGTATCCCGCATTTCAATATTTTTAAAATATAATTTCCTTTTAAAATAATACTATTGGACAATTTTAAAGTGAAGTGAGCATATCTTTAAATAGAATTTCAAAACATTTGTTCTGGCGGATAAGAGGAGAAGCTGAAATCATCTTTAAATAAACTCTTTGTGTCTTCTTTTATTATGTGCAGTGTTTTTATATCTTTACAAAATATTACAATTAAAATTAATTAATCTTGAAAGATCTACAGTTAAGGGGATAGTGGACAATAAAAACAAAATTCCTCTATTTTCAATGGATTCCTTTGAAAATTAGCACACGTGTTCTAATGTCTGAAAAATTAGCACATGTGTTAATGGCAAGATAAGCAGTTATATTCAAAATTTAGTGATAAAATAATAAAAAGTTTTTTAATTATTCAATTTTTAAATTTTTTTTAAATAACGAAAAAATAACATAATTTAAAATGTCACATGCGCATTTTATTTGTATGAAATACGATAATATTTATTTATGAGACTAGGGGGCTCCGCCCCCCTGAGCAACGAGCTAAACTCGTCAACCCGAGTTGAGACACTAGAAACTCTAAAAACAGGTTAATTTGATCAGTTTTTAAAAGATTACGAAATATTGAAATATATATTTTTAAAGAACGGGCGATGTCCCTGCAAGCGTGTTTCGATTCATTTCCCTTTGTTTGGGGAATTTTAAGGAAGAATCAGCTGCTGTTACATATCTACTGGCCATTTACATGATTGATTTAACAAAATCAGGTAAACAGTGAAGTACACAAAATCTTTGCCTCTTGGTATAATTGCACAAAAACCGCCTTTGGAGGTGAATTCTAGCACAAATGCTGTAGATACATACCATGAAATTATTTGTTAAAAATGTTAGTGTTCAGTCCGCGGACCATTTGGGAGCCTGTTACACATCAACTGACCATTTACAAGATTGATTAAACAAGATCAGTTAACCAGTGAGGTACACAGAATTTTTGCCTCTTGATATAATTGCACAAAACCGCCTTTGGAGGTAAATTCTAGCACAAATGTTGTAAATACCTACCATGAAATTCTCTGTTTAAAATGTTGGTGTTCAGTCCGCGGACCATTTGGGAGCCCTGAATCTATCAACACCAAATAAATTAAAGATTGAGCGATTGAGAAAGATTTTTAAATTCACAGTGAATGCCAGAACTGCACTGTACAATCAGGGTATTTCGTAAATTACTAATCTTAGTACTTACAAAAGTACTTATTTTAGGTAGATTTCGTAAGAAATACTACCTATTGCAATCGCACCAGTTTATATATCTATCTATCTATCTATCTATCTAATACATATCTCACTTTTTTATGGACACGATAACTTCTATAATTCTTCACCAATCTCCACCAAACTGGTACATAAAATCAATGGGGATAAAATCTTGGCTGAGTTCGTTAATAGGCAAAATCGGACCAAGGGGGTCGGAATAGGGGGCGTTTTTGTGAAAACCAAAAAAAGCCATAACTTCTTAATTAAAGTAGATATCGAATCGGTTTAAAGTTTATATTACTTCTTAAAAATGGGCCAAAAGTATATACATGGCAGATTTTTGATAAATTTAGAAGTGGGCTCAAGTGGCGAAAAAAACAGGGATTTTGAAAGAAAAAAATTCATAACTTCGTCAATTTTCAAGATATCAAGCCCAACTAAATTTTTTATAAATGTTCTTAAAATTATCTAAAACTTTTGTATTCACAAGTTTTTGATAAGACCAACTTTTACCGATGAAAAAAAATAAAAACGAAATGAAAAAGGGCGCTGAAAAAAGAGAAAAATCCATAACTCCGTCAATTTTTAAGATATCAAATCTGATTAAATTTATTTTACATCTTTTCAAAAAAATCTACAACTTTTATATTGACAAGTTTTTCATAGGACCAATACGTATAGCAAAAAGGAATTAAACAAAAATAGGAATTGGAGAAAAAATCCTAAATCCAAACGGCTTATATTCTGACTCATTTTTAAATTCATTTTTGATTTTAAACGCATCCAAATGGTAGATTCTCTTATTTAGAAACTGTATAAAGTGACGCATTGGTCAATTTTCTAATAAAGACAGAATATATTTCAAAAAAGGCTACCAAAAAGGGTATTTTGAACAGAATTTCCGAAAGTCATCGGGACTGAAAATTGAAGGAAGTATTCAAATAAGAAATTGCGTTTTTTTCTGACTCGTTTTTAAATCCAGTTTTGTTCTCAAACGCATCCAATTTACAGATCCTCTTATTTAGGAGCTATATAATGTGATGCACTGGTCAGTTTTTTGATAAAGACGGAATATATTTCAAAAAAGGTTACCAAAAAGGGTATTTTGAACAAAATTTTCAGAAATCATAGTGACTGAAAATTTAAGGAAGTGTTCAAATAAGAAATTGCGTTTTTTTTCTGACTCGTTTTTAAATCCATTTTTGCTCTCAAATGCATCCAATTTACAGATCCTCTTATTTAGGAACTATATAATGTGATGCATTGATCGGTTTTTTGATAAAGACCGAATATATTTTGAAAAAGGCTACCAAAAAGGGTATTTTGAACAGAATTTCCCGAAGTCTTCGAGATTTGAAAATTTAAAGTTTTCACATAACAAATTGCGTTTTCTATGACTCGTTTTAAAATCCATTTTCGCTCTCAAATGCATTCAATTTACAGATCCTCTTATTAAGGAACTACACTGTTAAAAATCTTGTTCTATTTTGAACCAAAAAAGATTGTTTTTTGGTGCTCAATATCTGCCACCGTAAGATGGTGAAATCTTGAACCAAAATTTGGAGTTCCCATTGAAGCATAGTTCCAATACTTGGAACAAGGTTGAACTAGGAAGCTCCAAATGTTGCTACGAGATTTCACCGTCTTATGGTGGCAGCTATTGAGCACCAAAAAACAAATTTTTTGGTTCAAACTAGAACAAGATTTTTAACAGTGTATATACTATGACGCATTGGCCAGTTTTTTGATAAAGATAGAATATATTTTTAAAAATTCTGTCAAAGTGAGTATTTCGCACAAAATTTTCCGAAGCAATCATGATGAGCAATAAGGATGTATTCAAACAACAAATCGGTTATTTTATGACTCATTTTTAAATTCAATTTTCTTCTCAAATGCTTTCAACTGACAGTTTTTTGTTATTTAGGAACTGTATAATGTACTGTTTTGGTCGATTTTTTAATAAATTTAGAATCTATTTCAAAATATGTTGTCATAATGGGCATTTGAGCTGAATTTTTCTTAAAATGATTCTGATAAAACCAGTTTTTGCAAAAAAATGAAATTAAAAAATTTTCATAAACGGCCAAATGAAGTTATTAAACTGGGTTTATCTCTAATCATATTTTTGTTGTTGTTGTTGTTGTTGTTGAAATGAGCACTCTTCGAAATCTACCTCCGCCTATAGGCCCAGCCGACAGGGATTTTTTTTAAATGAAGTGCTTTTCATTACATGCAAGTTGCATTACTTTTTATACAAATTCTATATATTACGCTTTTTTTAAGTTTATATGTGTGACTGTTTGTTTACATTAAGTTGCACAAAGTTTGAAGCGGGATTCAATCTTAAAGCTTTTTCACTGTAAAATTTGTAATATTTTAGCTATCGTAGAATCCAAAGTGCAATTTGTAACACTATGCATGCGCACATATCAGACTATACTTTTCTGTCTTTATGTATATTCCTCTAATATGCGTACTTTTTTCAAAGATACTTTGATGAGGCATACAACATAAAAGAAAGTTAAGAAAATTGCAAAGCATAACAGCTAGTACAAATACATAGAAAATATGCAGATAGAAACAGAACAAATAAGTTACTGTAAAACTTACGTGCTTGAATCGCTCGGAATCATACTCTCGTTAGTGATATTAAATGTTTTATCTGATTTTGTCTATTTGTGTGGATATTTCTCGTAATACGCCAACCCCTTTTTAGAAAAGAAAGCTTTATGATATATATTACAGCATTCAAATACAATAAAGAACATTAAAAAGTATAATAGCTAATGCAATGAAGAAAATACACTAAAGAAGAGATATACGCTACTCCAAAGCTTACCTGCTTGAATTCCTCCCTCATAGCATGCATGGTCACAGTGACGTCACTGTGAGTCACTTTGGTCACATCACATCTGTGACGAAAATGCCACCACTCAGTGACGTCATATTGTGACTGAGATGTGACTTTCTTAAAAATTTTTAGAAAATTACAAATATTCTTCAAAACATGTTATTTACTTTAAAAGACATGTTTCTGGCAATTTAAATATCGTCGCTTTTGTCACAGTTTCGTCACAATGTTAATGTCAAAGTAGTCACAAATGACACAGTTTTCACAAATTGGTCACATTGTGACGTCACAAAAAAGATCTATAACGGCCACAACGACTTTACATTTTAGTCACTGTGACTTAACATCGACAATCGATAATCACAAAGCCCCAATGTGACTTCACAACGACGTCGCAGTGACAAACTAGCTTGTTTAAAAAATGAACGTTATACGCTGTAATGTATCGCATAATTTTATTTTAGAAGTCAGGAATTTATCATTGTTTAAAAGAAAAACTTAGTAAATTCGTCTTTTAATTTCATTGTAATTCCGACGTTTTGTCACCTACTTATGACAATGCTTTTTTTATAATGTTTTCGTGAACTCTTTTTAAATTAAAATGCAACCTCAAGATATGTTTTACTATTAAAAGTTCCTGTTTTCAGTAAGGCTACGAATTACTGTAGAATGGCAGTGGTATTATTACCTTCTTCTATCTTTAAAAGAAGAAAGCTTTGGATTCAGAAAAAAATTCGAATTCCGATTTTCGACGGGTTTACATGTTACAAGGGTCAGATGTTTCATAAAACATGTTTTTACAAAATAAGTGAGACTGTGACTCTGTCTGCACATCTATATGAGATATAAGTTTTGTGAGCGTACTATCGCAAGAACTAATGCACGGAATTCATAAAAAATTATATTCAGGTAGTGCCTGATAAAAATTTAAACCGAACTTTAGCTCAACAGGTGGCGCTGCTGTGGTAATTATTTTTTCGATTTACGCCACAGCTGTATCTTTTAAACTAATTCATGAATTTAAATCCAACTTTAGATTCGGTTAGTTCTTGATATGAGTTGATGCTATATACATTTTGATGTAAATCGTTCACTAGGGAGGGCTGCTATGCTGCATTTTTCGCGACTTAAACAATAATTAAGTTCATGAATTAATGCACGGATTTTCATCTAACTTCAGATTCAGTTAATCTTTTATATGAACAGGTTATTTTTATGTTTTCATGTTAAATGCCCAAATAAGGGGAGCTGCTATGCTGATTTTTTTTAAACTTTAGTTTCAGATATACCTTAATAAATATTATTGCACATTATGTTTTAGTGTAAATCACATAATAGATGGTGCTTTTATGTTATTTTATTTCGATATCCGCAATAGTCTTATTTCAAGAACTAATGTATGGAATTTTATACTTTTAGCATCATCATGATGATCACAGATTCACATTTAATTTTAGCACTGTGGCAGCGAATTTAATCGTATTAACATGCATACGATTGGAATCGCCACATCCGATTAGTTTCAAACTTCATTCTTCATACTGCTGTATCAATAACATTTATCAATGCCCTAAACTGCTTTAATAATACGGGGTGTTTATAAAGTCCCGTACCCATTTTGATGTATAATAACTCATAAAATATTAAAGATATATTAAAATTAATAACATAAATGGTTAGATAGACTCAAAACATTTTATGACCCTTGTCAATGAACTTCCACGTGTGCCCCTTCGTCGCACTGAGAACATCAAGTCGATAGTCAATGTCACGCCAGGTAGTGGCAAGCATATGGGTATCCACAGAGGCTATTGCGGTTGTAATTTTGGCTTTTAAGTCATCAATGATCGAAGCTCTCTTCCTGTAAACATTGTCCTTTACAAATCCTCAAAGGAAAAATTCCAGCGGCGTTATATCAGTTGATCTGAGTAGCCAAGGAACTGGACCTCCTCAACCGCAATAGCCTCTGTGGATGCCGACATGCTTGCCGCTACCTGGCGTGAAATTGACTATCGACTTAATATTCTCAGTGCGAAGAAGGGGACACACATGGAAGTTCATTGACAAGAGCCATGAAACTTTTTGAGTCTATCTAACCATTTATGTTACTAATTCTAATCTATCTTTATTATTTTATGAGTTATTAAACATCAAAATGAGTCCGAGAATTTATAAACACCCTGTATATGCGTTTACAGTCGTAATGATGTAAATCACATTTTCTTAGATTATCAAACAGAAATATTTTATGAGTGCAATAAAATAAAGTTTTTCTAATAAATAATTTAACTTAAACTGTGGTGTCGAAATAGAGAAATCCGTATTTTAAGAAAATCCGGTTAGAGACATATCCATAAGCCTTATTCGCAAAACAGACAGATAAAGTTATCAGCGTTGACAGATTTGTTTAAAAAATTCAAAATCTAAACATGAGACAACGGAATCTTTCTCCTTCAGATTTATTTTATTTTTTTTATTTTTTTATTTTTTATTTTTTATCATTCGCGTTTATAAAAGGAAGAAAATAATATTTTATATAAATACGTTCGGTTTTTTATTGGAAAGTAAGCTATATTTCAGATGCCATTTATCTTTTGATATATAATAATGAAACATTTTTGAGATAAGTGCAGAAAAGGTAAAATTTGAAAATATATTTTTAAGTGATTGATTAAGAAAGTTAAAAAGCTTATTTAATTCACAATTAAGGGGATCCGGGATACAAAAATCTTCAAATATAAAAATAAAATATTGCATTGTATTTTTGATGTTTAAATGACATTTTAATCATGATTCTATCTGAATTAGAAGAGAAAATGTTATATTTTTCGTTTTCGTTTTTTTTCAAAATCTAGCTTTCAAGCAATGATTGTCAAGGAAATGACTTCTTGTGAAAATGTGTTTTTCCTTATGATGGGTTTTTCATAATTTCCCAGATTTAAATTGTTATAATTCAAGATCCATTAAAAGAAAATTTTTGAAACTTGGAACATGTCTGTTTTGTTATTTTGCTCTAATTAAAAAAAGTTTTTTTTTTTTTTTTTTTTTTTTTTTTTTTTTTTTTTTTTTAATAAGTTACATAATTTTTTTTCAAATTTTTATATTAGAAGTTTTTTAATTTTTTTTAAATATTACTTTTAAAAATTTTATATTCCTGTGTTATTAAAGGTTAAAAAAATGAAATTCTACAAATAGTATTTCGAGTTATAAAAATTTTAAATTACTTCGATTTTTTAAAGACAATTTTAATAAAAATGTATGATACTTTTTATAGTCGATTTTGTTTACAAATGATATGTTTAATCATCACAAAAAATTCAAAATTTTACTGAAAAAATAAAATCGATTTTAAAATGTGTCTTGGACCCCTTTAAATATAGCATTCGTGCCATTTATTAGTCGAATATATATACAGGGTGAATCATAAATATCGAAACAATAGGATATCTCCTTAAATAGTTCCTCGAGACCTATACTTTCAATTGCAAAATTTCATAAAAAAGGTGAAATTTCTGATAAGATAAGTTGCAATTCCATGAGGGGTCTATTTCAAAAAATACGAAAACTAAATTTTTATACGGCCAGGGAAAAATGTTAAAATCATAATCCGGACCGGCCTGGAAAAGAGTTTAAATCATAGGGCCGCTCAGCCGTGAATTTCTACATAGTTTTTTACTTCAGTGTAGTTAAAAATTGTTTCGCAGGGAGGAGTTTTGACCAAAAATACTTATTATGGCTTTTCGTTTTTTATATTTATACTTCTTATTATTAAAGAAGCGCCAAAGGCTGTGATATATTTATTTTATCAACGAATCTCTGTTTATATCTAATAGTTTCACTTATGTTTTATTATCGCTAATCCATATCCCGTGAGTTGGAGATATCAAAAAATATTATACAGTAAAATCTTTTAAAACGGAACCACATACGAAGGAAAAAATACGTAACAGACAAATGCCCTTCCAAAGAGGGTTAAGTGGAGTTTATTTTTTCTCAGGTATTATTATATTCATTTTGCATGAATCAACACGTTTTTTGTTTAAGACAGAATTCCGTCATAGGCAGATTTTTTTCTTGTTTTATTGTGTTTGATTTTTTAGAATTTAAATATACTATTCTTAAAAAAAAATAAGTTTTTTTTTTTTTTTTTTTTTTTTTTTTTTTTTTTTTTTTTTTTTTTGTAAAATAAATGCGATTTTAAAATCTATGTGGTTTTTGTACAAATTTTGATTGAACCAAATTTTACTTATTTTATGCACGATTAGTTCAGTCAGAGACAGTGATTTTAATACGGATTGTTCGAGAGCGGGATTGAAAATTTCGTCCAGTGCAGACCTTATTTAAAGTTAAGAATTGTTAAAGAAAAAAGTACAAACTTGAGACATGTCATTTTTTATTATTTTACATTAGGTTTGTTTCGGCCAGAATGGAAAAATTATTATTATTATTTTTTTTTTTTTTTGAAAATAAGATTTTTTTAAGTTATATTATTTTTTCAATAAATATTTTTAATAGTTCTAAAATTAATATTGAAAAACAAAAACCCCGAAGCAAAACCAAAATCATACTTTCATCTTTAATTGAATGAAAAGAAAATGAAATCCGATAAATAATGTTTGGAGTTATAACGATTTGAAATTATGCCATTTAAACCAGTACTAATCATATGAAATTTTATAAATTTTATGATAAAATTTAGGATGCTATTTTCTTAGCAAGTTATATGGCTAACTATCACAAAAATAGAAAAAAAATCTAACTCAAAAGATAGACGTTTTTACACATTTCCTAGAACTGTTAAAGTAACATTGTCTTTAAAATTGCGCACATTTAAATTTGTGTCTAATCCCTTTAAACCTGATGAATTATTCAAACGGCTATGACTCCGCGAGTTTTCAAGATATGAAGATGCAACTTTTTGTGTGTTATTCAGGACTGTATAAGGAAAGTTTTTCTAGTTGGAATTTTTATCCTACGGGGCCGTATAAAAATTTAATTTTCGTAATTTTTAAAATAGACAACCCCATGGAGTTGCAACTTATCCTATAAAAAATTCACCTTTTTATGAAACTTTGCAATTAGAAGTATGGGTATAGGGGTAATATTTAAGGAGATAGCCTATTGTTTCGATATTTATGACTCATCCTGTATATATATATACATATAATTGTTTTTTAAAGCTATTTAAAGTTAAACTAAAGTCTAATTCATATGGAATCATAGACTGTTCCGGGCAATGCAATATTCCATTACCATAAGACTGCGACAACACATTAGAAACGACATCTTACAATTGGATTGTCCACTTAGAAACCACTTCTCTTTGGCATATCCTTCAACTGATGTCTCAGCATGAATGAATGTGAAAAGCATGGTGATTCAACCACGCTTCGTACTCATTTAATCATCTGAAAATAGATGAAATACTGAGGGATTTTTTCTCAAACTCAATGCGAATGCCGGAATTCCAGTATTGATCCAGGGCAGTACACTAACACTGATCGACTATACAGTAAACATCTACTTCATATAGCAAAAATGAAATTTTTAATTTTTATCGCATTGATATCAGATGAGTGATTATCTACTAATGGTTTACAGCAACATTCTTTACTTTGACAATTTTGTTAAATGAAGAGAAATTAAAAGATCTGTACTAAATCTAAAAAGGTATTTTCCTAGCAGATATTTTAACTGAAATTTGTAACTTTGTTGAAAGGAAGTGTTATTTATAAGCAGTTTATCCGAATAATACTATTTATACGCATGTTTTTCAAACCAGCTTACAAAAAAATGTTTCAGATTCATTTTAATTCATGTTATTAATTTCTCAATAAAAATTTTTAAAAAACAACGGCACCATTTATTTCTTGTGTCCGTTTGACACTGTTGTTGATCATATTATAGATTATATTTTTTTACATTTCACAGAACAATTTCCGTGTTTTGAAATATTGCGTTTAGTAGTGTAATAGAATGTTCCTTCAAGAACTACTGTTAATTTTGGTGATATCATATTCAATATTATTGGGGTTTTTATTTCAAGCATTTAATTTAGTTTCTCTCAGAAAAATAGAATTAAAATGATTGTATTTATCGACTTTTACGGCCTTATGAATGTACCTGGCCTAACTAAGAAAACCGTTTGTTACCGCCTTTGTTATTATTATAGATAAAGATTCTAAATCCTATATTATATTTCGTTCAAGTTTCTCAATATCGTGTTTGACATATTAAGTAATTAATAAAAGCATTTCTAAAAAATACTTGATGAAAGTTACAATAAAGGATAATAGGACATGATGAAAGATTAAATAACAATGTCATTATTTTTCTTAATCGTCCTGAGACGACGCGGTAACAAAAATCAGCTAAAAATTATTAACAAATATCACCAAAGATCCACCAGTCTATTTATATATTGATACTTCTAATCTGCACACATTTATTAAAAAATGTCTACATGTAATTTTATCAATTTTATATGCATTTAAACAAATTTAACGGGTGTTTTTTAATATCGTTTCCAAGCGACATCAGCACTGAGGAGATTGAAGCTGTAGCATATTATATAAATTAATAGTTTTGCTTTCTCCCGAATATTCTTTTTCCTTTTTTGCAGTATTTTTCTTAATTTATTTGTGACAATATTGAATTTTATAATCTTAAATAATGCGTCAATTGTTTAATTAAAAATATATTTATATTATATATATATATCATTGTTTTGATTTAAATACATATTCTTATTAAATGTATGTAGATACTTAAAATTGTCTGACTTTAATTTAATAATTCACTATCGTATCAGTAAGACAGTAACATTAAAATCAATACCGAAATACAAATAATATTTTTAAATAAAACAACAAGCACACAAAAGAAAAATTAGCTTTTACATGCTACCTGCATAAATGTTTTGTATAAGAAAATATTATTTTGCTCCATCAAACATTTTCTATATAATTGGTAAAAATGTTATTCTAAGTCATTAGATGGAAACATTTGCTTTTGTATGTGCCATCGAGAAAGATATCATTATCGTTACTAGTAAATGCCACAAAAGGCGGGTCTTGTGCTATTTTGGAGGAAACGTTGATTTTCGGCATCATCAAGTAATAAATATGATATTTTGATGTATGTATTATTATTACTATGTTGCTACAATGACTTACAAATATTACTAACGAAGAAAAAACCTATATGATATATTTGTGAAAAATATATTTTAAAATGATATAAATCTGATATTTTTAAAAGAAATATTCGATTATATTTAAAATGTTAACATTATAAATTTAGGGAGAAATATTTTTTATCGTTTTTCTTAACCCATTTTATTTCTGATTAGTTTGTAACAAGGGATTTAATAAAAATTTTGTTTTGTGTGAAAATACAGACATTGTCTATTGCATACACGCACTATACTTCTTTTGGTATTATTGAAAAAGCTGCCCAGTTAGCAAAACATGGTGTTGTTAAAGGAAATGTTTAATTTTATTAAAATGTTGACGGGATGCCAGGCCCGAGTGGCCAAGACAAAACGCTGCTAATCGCTATAGAGCGCAGGAGGTTGTGTGTTCGAATCCCGCTAGCTCTATTGCACACTCTCTTTGTTTAGAGCTCCCGGCTGTATTGCCTTCGTGTTGTAGCATTGTTGTTGTAGCATGTGCTATCTCTTACCTGTACATTTACTATGACTTATAAGCAGTTTTTCATGTCGAGCACAAAAATCAAATTTATGTGTTTAATAAAAAATCTTGATAACGCAAATACATATTAATTTACTTTCATAATAAAAATATATATATTTATGAACCATTTTTCTCCCATTTAATTTTGCTAAATAGTTTAGACGTGCTTAGATTTTAAAAAAAAAAAAGTGTTTGTGTGGGAATATAGAAACTAAAAATCGATAGAATCAGGTTTTTAAGACAAAGTCGACATCTTAATTGAATTTCAGTAATTTTCCTATTTTCGGCCGAAAACGAAAACAAAATTGTCTTTACATACCTCGATTGTTTTTAAAGGATTTTTGTAGCTCGTCATCTATTGTACTAGAACTTTCTGAAAAAAGCATCCGAAACACTGCTGTTTCAAACTAAAACTTTCTGTTACTGTTAATTATTACAATGTTACAATTATTATTACTCATGTAAAAAGCGTCTTTATACTTTAGTCATATATGCATTTTTATAATTAGTACTCTCGTATTGTATCCTAGCAATTATAAACATTAAAATTCTTAAACAGTATATTTTTCGAGTCTTTACAGCTCAGATGAATGGGTAATGTTAAAATTTTCCGGCAAAAGAAAGGGGATTTTTGGAATATATATTGTTTCGGTCTTGTTTAATTTTTTAAAGATTGTCACCAAAAACAAATTTTTAGTGAAATTTAAATTTTTATCTGAAAACAAGAACAAAATCGAATTTTCGGTTGACCTCTTATAGAACTTATCATTTTGTTAATTCATTGACGCAGCATAATTGTTTTGATGGCAATAAAAAAGATTTTCATACAGCAGAAAAACAAACATCAAACAAAAATTACGTTACAAAAGAAATGGAAAAATTAGATTTTATAGCAAAATAAGCATTTTATAAGCACATTATAACTTAATAAAAGCTATGGGAAAAACTCTCAATATTTTAAGAAATCAATACTGAAATATGTTTCAAGTAACGGCATTCAATATTTCTTTTTCCGCAAATATTTATAGAGGAAAATATTTGCGATATATTTTGGAAATAACGTCGATTTATATTCCTCCTACTTTATCCAAAATTGTTTATTGTATTCATTTATAATAGTGAAAAATAGCAAAGATTTGCATGCACCGAGGCATATATTTTGCAGCATAAATATTTGGAAATATTAGAAACATATTTTTTTCGTGTGCAGAAAAACATATTAGCGTTAGCACTTGTTTCTCTTTTATATATATACAAAATTACAATATTAAAATCTAGCAGCCGCGTTAAAATATCATTTCTTCTATCAGTAAACTAAATTGAAGCAATAACAAGAATAAAGACTTTATACAACTGTGCATGATCTACAAATATTTAAAAAATATATATTTATTGTAAAGTACTTTTGTTAAATAAATCTGAAAAAAAAGTTATTTCTTGGCAACATTGTTTTGAAAGCATTTTGTAAATTTATATCGAAATGACACATATATCATGGCAAAATCTGCAAGCATCAGAAATGTCGTTTGTTAGTTTTGTTTTAAAGCAAATTCATTCATTTATATTGAAGTAAAGTAAAATTAAGCATAAAAAAACCCATTTTTTATAAATGGAAAAGAACAGGGTACCTAATAAGTGTACCTTAGGATCGAAGAGAATTTACGAAGTGTGTCAAATAGATCATTTTCAAGACATTTTTAATGCATAAACGTTTAACATATAATTCTTAGACTACCTCAGAAACTTATTAATCTCCAATGGAGAACATTCTCCCTCGGCTGATATCTCTTGCTCAGATACAAGAATGTAGAAATTAGAGAATTTCCGTCCGGAATGTATCGTTTGAAACAGATAATGCGAGGTTTTTTTTTTTTTTCAACGAACTACAATTAAATTGTTTACTTGAAATAATATCGAATGCATATCGTTTTCCATTATCCTTCAGACATTCTCTTTGTACAAATTACCAAGCACTTCTTAAAATATGAAATAATAAAAGTTTCCCATCGATTTACTAAAAATGCATTTGTTCCTGCTACCATGTTCCATAACATTGAGTTGTGCAAGGTTTTAAAAGTAGAGCATGATTTTGTTTGTCAAGCACGATTTATTAACGTTTATTGTAGAAGCGAAAAATTGGATTATGTTTTATTTTTCTCCTGGTATTTAAGTAGAAGAAACTGGATTGTCGTATATTTTATGAGAAAGTATTATTAAATTATAATTACTAAATTACATACACACTGCTTATTTCTTTTTAAAACCGTAAATTCCGAAAGAGTTTTTTGATTTAAAAGAGGTTTGAATTTTTAAGCCCCCGTTTAAATTTCCAATTAAAATTTCATCTTTTAGGATAAAAGCAGACTATACGACAAAATTACAAAAAGCTACAATTTTCTCAAGCGGAATTTTTCTAGTATTGTCTCTTCTAACAAACTACTTTTTTGACAATTTTGTTATATATAATATTACATAATAATAAGCAAAAAATTTTCACGTTTTTTCAATAAAATTACTGTAAGCGACAAAATGTCAATTTTGAGGGACAAATTTTGTAAAATTTTACTTCGGTGTTAATTAAAATCTTTAAAATTCATTTAGACTATAAATAATTTTTTCTTTATAATTTCGTAATCACCTAAAAAAACTTGCAGTACGTTTATCATATCACACGCCGAATTAAGCTAAATAATAAATATTGCCGCACATATTTTTATTACAATATCAACTCTTGAAGTGAAATTCCTTCCGTCAAAATATTCGCTTAGGAAAATTTTTCAGCAAAATCACGATTTACTATTATTATTTTTTAAATAAATTTGTTATTCTATTAAGACATTTTATTACTCATGTGATTTAAAAATGCACTTATTTATTTTTTGCACATGTCATAAAAGTATTTTCTTTTTTTTTTTTTTCAGGTAATTTTATGCTGTTCACTCACTTTCTCTTTTGTGATCAATAACACAGAGGTATGTGATTTAAAACTGTATTTAATCATAGTCTTTAAAACTATAAAAGAGGTAACAAATTTAACGCACCTTTAGTAAAAGCTATAAATAAATAAAACGAATTTTTATTAAATAACTGCTTTAGAATTTTTTTTTCTTGTTCTTTTTTCTTTTGAGAATATTTTTATCTGCAGGCAATTTTTTAGATTATGCACAGTAAAAGAAAATCTGTAAAGTTATTGGAATTTTCAGAATTTGATTCTTAATTTCTTAAAAATAAATTGATTAATTTGATAAAACACATAATTTAAAAAATAATAATAAAAGCTTTATTATTACTTTTGTTATTTAGAAATTAACTTTTCCCCAAGTTTTAATTTATTTCGAAACAAAAATGTAAAAAAAAAAAAACAACCTTGCATTCTTTTAAAAAAAATTGCATTCATTTGCAATGGCAGTACAAATTCTAAACTCTGTTCTACATCACTATAAAAAAAATTCTAGTGTAAAATTATCGCTATGCATTAAATCTTATTATTGAAAATAACAATTTTTTTTCGAAATGTCACAAAACTCTTTTAATACAAAAATGAAATTTACTTTTATTACAGAAATTAGGAAAAATATTCGTGTAAGTCTGTGCTTAGATTTGTCAAAATCCATAAACATTTCAAAGATGTTCTGAGTTAAACATTTTTTAATACCTCCCCTAAATAATGATTGTTTTAAACAACAATACTTTACAATACTACTATAATCTTTTAATTTCTTTGTTTCATAGAAGGAAATACATTATTTTTAGCACTTTCGAACAAAGTTGGAAAGTGCTTAAGCACTATAAAACAATTCTGTATGCTTACTCCATAAGATTGGTGCAGTCTTGCTGCCTCCAATTTTATGAAGTATTTTAACTGATATAACCGGTGTAACTTTGCAATGCTACACCAGTAATATATGTTTAAATTACTCCATTATATAAGTGAGAAAATTACTCCATAATATCTAAGCAGCAGCTGCCACCAATTTTATGGAGAAACGTTACACAAATGTTTTACACTGTGCATTCGTTTTGTCTGGCCGTATGTCCACATCGTAAATGCACTCGGATTTTTCTGTCATTGTTAAAGATTATTTATTATAAAGAAAACATGTTTCGAATTGTATATAAAGCATGCATGAATGATGGCTTATTTACAGTAACACTCAAAAGAATCTGCTAGATTGCGATATATGTGGAAAAAGCGTTTAGAGAGTATTTCAATGATATTACGCTACTTTAAAACGTATATAATCTAGCATAAATCTCTGAATTTTATTACGATCCCGTAAATAAGAGCATTCATAACATTTTTATTAATTTACAGGAACACACAAAAGAAATCACTTAAAGTACTGTTTTTTTTTTTTTTGTAATAATTGTTGGAGAGTACGTTTTAAAATTCGGCATGCGCTTTTTAATCTAATTAGTGTTTTGCATATTATTCATTATATGTAAATTCTATACCTCATATATAGGGCTGCACAAAGGTATTTGAATACCATTCTCCTTATTAGAAAGAAATGCTGAAGGGGAATTTTCGAAATATAATGTATCTCTTAAATGAACAAAATTTTGGAATGTATATTGTTAATATATACAAATCTCTATATTACATACAAGATATATTACAAATTCGCATAATTTTACGATTGTGGATGGAACCAACTGGAATTCAGTTTTGAAATGCTCTATGCATTTCCATATGGTGAAATGAGACGCAATATTTTAATATTTTAAACGCTTCAGTTTTGTTACTTTATTCTGAATGAGTTGGAAAGTGCTTCATAATCTATGTTTCATGCATGATTTTCTTCCTTTCTTGTTTTATAAGTGCAGATATTCATTTACGGTTAGACACGTCGGGAAACTCTCCAATAAAAGATTCTAATCTAATTAGCGTGTAAATTCATCATCATTCGCGAACCTAGATTAGAAGCATGGATTAGTCTATTCTGAATTTTCTATGACTGATTCCGAACCACGCTCTGGGTGGGTTTAATTTGTATATTAGTGGGTCAGATTCAGGTCATGTTAAATTTAAATTGTTATAATTTCACTTCGCCTTAGGATTTGATTATTACGATTCCATTTGGACTATCCCAATTCTTAAGTTTAAACTATATTTCCTTAAAGATAAAAATATACATTTAAACATTTATGAATAATTACAACAGCGAACTATTGTGATGAGTGATGAGTAATTACAACAGTAAAATATTCGAAGGTAATTAACTCAATTCACTTTTAAACTCTTTAAATATATAAAAAAGTATTTAGTGCTCAAATATTTTTAATTTCATTATTATTATTATTATTATTATTATTATTATTATTATTATTATTATTTTAAAAATTACATTCTGTATTAAACTTATATTCATATTATCATTATTATTATAATTTATATATTTATATTATGGGTAACAAAATTCTTGAAAATGTATTTTATTTTATTTATTGTTATTTACATAGAAAATAAATTACATTGATAGTTGTAAAATTCATAAATTTATAAATCCTCTTACAATACTTGAAATATTTATTTTGTTGTTATTATTAAAACATACATAACGGGCTTCAAAAGCCATATACTATTCAAAGATGTTAAGAGATTATAATTCCATCAAGCATTCCATCTGCTATGCGGTAGAATTAATAATTTTAAATTTATTTTATTATTAAATAACCACAAATTTTACACAATGCTGACATTATCTCGTAATTGAAAAGCTTACTTGGGAGATAGAAATAGCAACGTAAAATTATAGATAAGAATAAAATATCAATTATTTTTTTCTTACAAAAAGGTTAAAGATAAGGTACATTACGAATTAAATGAATTTAATTGTAAGCTTCTTAAATATAAATAATAAAAATATTTAGTGTTTAAATTTTTTTTTTACTTTCATTTCAAATTTTTTTTATAAAAATTATAATCTGTATTAAACATGTATGTATATTATCATTATTACATTTTTACTAAAATAAATATAGAATACAAAACAGCTTTGTTCGAAAAGAATTTTAAAATTCAAAATTTTTCCGAATTATAAAACATTTTTATTTAAATTTCTTAAATAAAAAAAAGCTTTATATTCAGATACTTCAGTTTTCTTTGAAAGCATGCTTATAAAAGTTGCAAGCTCAAATAAACGCTTAAACACATTATAATTATTAAATTGTAATTAAATCGTTTATATTATACATACTAAAAATCTTGAAAATGTAATAAATAAATAAAAAATATATATTATTATTTACATAAAAAAAAAATTATTTTCATTATTGTAAAGCTCATAAGTTTACAACGTTTAAAATATCGATATTGTTCCAGAATTAAGACATGCATAGCCAGCCTCAAAACCAATACTATAAAAAGATGTTACGTGTTTAAAATTCCACTGGATACTCCACCTACTAAGTGGCAATTTCAAACCATAATTTTTACACAATACTAACATCATTTCATAATTTAGATGCTTCCTGTGTGATAAAAAGGACAACACAAAAAGAAAAATTATAATTAATTACAAATAATTTTTATTATAAGAAGATTAAAGTTATGGTTTACTATGAATTACATCAATTCATTTGTTAACTGCTTAACTCCTTGCGGTGTGGTGGTATATCTATGAAACCTCTTAATTTTAATTCCCAAATGCCACATTGGCACCGGAATTTTGGTAAATTATTTACGGTTTACTGTATGCGTGAAAAATGACTTTTTTTCAACACCTAAGCAATGAATTTGCCTTGCGCCACAAAGGGTTAAATATAAATAAAAAAATATTTAGTCTACAAATTTTTTACTTTCACTTAAAACTTTCTTTATAAAACTTGCAATCTGTATTAAATATGTATGTATATTATCATTATTGCATTATTACTCAAATAATTATTCAGTACAGAGTAGTTTTGCTCGAAAAAACTTTAAAATTCTAAATTTTCCCCCAATTAATTAGTATATCTTTTTATGTATACTTTTTAAATATAAAAAGAGCTTTATTATTCAGATATTTTCATCTTACTTGAAAAACACGCTTATGAAACTTGCAATCTGTAATAAAAGTTCAAACACTATATAATTACTAAATTGTAATTTAATTATTTATATTCTACATACTAAAATTCATAGAAATGAACAATAAATTGCTTCCATTTTTCTAAAACCCATAAGTTTACAGCGTTTAAAATATCTATATTGTTACAAAATTAAGACATGCATAACCAGCCTCTAAAGCCATATACTATACAAAGATGTTATGAGTTTAAAATTCCATCGGATACTCCCCTACTAAGTGGCAGTTTCAGACCACAATTTTTACACAATGCTAACATCATCTCATAATTTAGATGCTTCCCAGAAGCGGAAGACTTTATTTTTACGAGCACCGCCATCTATTCACGGTTAGAGTCAGCTGGAAACTTTCCCAAAAACAACCTCAACTAATCTGTACTCATGTTTCACGCAAGTTAACTTTCTTCTTTCCGAAGTTTTGGTAGACGCGACTTAAGAATACTTTGGAATAACACTTTCTTTCAGAATATATAAGGCTACTCGTGTTTCATTTAAGAAAAATACATTCTTAATCAGATGAGATATTTGCGAGTGGTTTGGTTATTTGGAAGTCTTTATTGCTAAATTAATCTCCTTTGCACGCAAATTAAAAGTAATTTTGTATTAGTTAGGTTTAGTATCCTTTATATTTCTGTTTTTCCTAATTAAAACAAAAGTTTTTTTTTTTTTTTTTTTAATGTAACAAAGTGAATAAAATTAATATTGTATGAAAATTAAAATATAAAAAAATCAAATAATAAGTAATAAATAATAGTTTTAATAGTTTTTAAAATATATTAATTTATATATTTAATAATATAAATAGTAAATTATCTCTAATATATAATTACATATCCTGAAAATAAATCTTGAAAATTTGCGCAAAGTGCATTTTAAAATGTAATGCACAGCAGTATACATATATATATATATATATCGTGAACTGAGAATAATAAAGTTCTATCTGTGTTCTTGAAAGAATTGACTTATCGGCATAGAAAGGTTCCATCTGTATTTATGAAGGCATTTTTGCATCAAAATAATGTTTTATTAATTTATCTATAACTTTACAATCATAATATGGCATTATTTTAATCCAGAAACATCTTCATAGATACAAATAGAACCTTTCTATACCGATAAGTCAATTTTTTCAAAAACTCAGATAGAACCTTATTATTCTCAGATGACGATATATATATCTTCATTTTTGTAACGATATATATTTTATGCCATTTTATTTTTGTAAAAAAGAAGGAAAACTATTTGTATTACTATTATTCATATTTTAAATGCATACGATGGCTATTACTACATTTTTATATACAAAGTAAAGAACATCTTTTAAAAACTCGGAAAATAATCTCAATAAATTAAGCACATATATATATATATATATATATATGTTTCCTCTTGATAAGTAAAAATATTCATAAAATCACATCTTTAATAAATCAAAAAAGTTAAATAATGCTTGCACATTATTTTTTTTTATAATAAAAATTCTGAAAATTTCGTACTTTACTGTTTAAAATTTCCCAAAATATAAATTTTATTGTCTCCCAAAGTCTAGAAATGTATGTTTGAAAACATGTAGTAAGTTTCCTTATCATAGTCAGTATCAATCTAATTCTGCAGGAAAATTTATTACGCATCATAAAAAATACTGTTCCAATATACAGGGTGGTCATAAAAAAACTTTGCCGATATATGGAGCTCTAACGGCCAGTCCGCTCAACCGATCGAGGTAAAATTTCAGATATAGCTATTCAGAGGTATGAGCTCGAGATTTTGTGAACGGCAACAAAATGGCGCTCACGGTTACGGTTTTAGTTACAGAAACTCGAAAATTTCCAATGGCAACCCCCATTTTTTCTCATCGCAAAATGCTCAGCGCATGCGAAAACCCTAAAGAGCGTAGGACCGTACGTGTATCGCAAGAAACGAACCTTTTTTGCAAGCACAAAAAACTGTTCTGTGAATCCTCCCCCCCCCCCCCCCTCTATAGAAAAAACTCGATTGGGGCGCAAGGATTAAATTTGCATATGACACAGAGTCAGTACACTAATCTCTGATTACAATACAAATCGGAGAAATTAAAACTTTTATTTTGATTACACGTTTTCCACATGGGTGCCATCACCATTAATTGCCTGTGCATTAATCAGAGAGTCAGTACATTAATCAGAGATTAGTGTACTGACTCTGTGTCATATGCAAATTCCTCCTTGCACCCCAATCGAGTTTTTTTTTATGGGTGAGGCATTCGCTGAACGGTTTTTTGTGCGTGCAAAACATGTCCGTTTCTTGCGATACACGTACGGTTCCAACGCTCTTTAGGGTTTTCACATGCACTGAGCATTTTGCGATGAAAAAAAATTGGTGTTGACATTGGAAATTTTCGAGTTTCTGTAACTATAACCGTAACCGTGAGCGCCATTTTGTTGTCTTTCACAGAATCCAGAGCTCATACTTCTGAATAGCTATCTGAAATTTCATTTCGATCGATTGAGCGGACTGGCCGCTAGAGCTCCGTATATCGGCAAAGTTTTTTATAACCACCCTGTATATATTGTCAGTGTATCCACTGCTGAACGAACTTGTTTTTTTAAGACCTACTCACAATTTAACTAAAGCTAAAGTATGCTAAAAAAATACTTAAAAGCATATGAATAACTTTTATTTTTTATATAAATCTTTCATCGCCAAAACGGCGATTTTATTAAAATCTATGCGAAAAAATAAATTACGAAAAGAATATGAATATGAATTATTATTCCGAATTGCTTCTTTTTTTAAAATTCAATAATTCATTCTAAATTCTAGTTAATTCCAAGGAAGCTGTATATATATATTCCTGGTCTGTTAAAATAAACACTATAAATTATCTTTTCAATAATACAGTATTTATAATGAGTATTAACATCATTCAATAAGAATCCTGTGTTCATGAAAATGACAAATAACATTAGTATTTCTAGAAATAACCCAAATCATACAAAACTATCTAATCACACAAGTGCACTGCATGCATATCAACCATGAAACATGGCATAAACAAACACCAGCTTAGCGTTTTTGGCATGAATGATATTGTCAATTATTATCATTACGCTCTTTAAAGAAGTCAACAAACATTTACTTTGCGACAATTACAGACTTTTCACGACGAGTTCATGATTAAGTTTTCTACAGTTTTCTTATACATCAAATTTTAAATCTTGTGATCAAATTTTACATCTTGTAATCACATTTTACACCCTGTGTATCGCCTCAATTATATGTAGGCAACGTGGGTTAGATTTTACTACATCTTTCTTCCATAAGAATTTGAACCTTATTATTAAACATACAAAAAGGGACATGTTTTGAACATTAAATACACACAATAAGTACAAACAGCCCACATTGTGTAGAGTTAATAACATAAATAATAATTTCTTAATTATGTTACAAATCTAATTGCATATACAGGTTGTCCACTCTCAATGGTGGCCGCCTATGACTAATTTCTAAACCATTAGTCAAAGTTTTAAATGTGGTAAAGAAATAATTTACAATCGTTGTGGGTCAAAAAAAATATTTCTTAAAAAATTACGAAATTTGTATGCAGTCGCTCGATCATATAAGTTATATTTAGTAAATTTTACCTATCACACTGACAAGTAAAATAACAAAAATTTCATTATTCTATGATTTAAATTAACAGAGTTATAGCTGTTTAATGTTGGAGCACATTTTTTGCTGCAAATTAGGGGTCATTCACAAATTTAGTAGAAATATAATTTCCCGAGATGTATTAACCTCCTGACTGCCGCGAACGGATTTTTTCGCACACTAAGCTGCAGGTTTCACTGCAACATAAGCAATATTTAAGTTAATATAATTCTACAAATAAAACCCAGTTTTGAAAAATTAAGTTAGGATTTATACTCAGAAAGATTATACACTAATAAGTAATAACGTATTTTGTATCAGGTTAGGAAAAACATCTTTTTTTTAATATTTTTAATAAATTACAGAGAAAACAACATTACAATTTTACCCTTTTGCTGGGCAGTCAGGGGGTTAAAAAAAGGTTGACAATAAAATCAAAATTATAATATAGATTTGGAATCTTGAATCATTCTGACATAATGCAAAATATACAATTTCTAATAAATAAAATCAAACAGAAGAAACAAAACAAAAAAAAACAAAATTTTTGTTAAATAAGATGATAAAAATTAACAGCCTCAATTCTTTAGAAGAATATACATATATTAAAAAGTTATTCATTACACAAGTCTGAAAAATTTGGGTTATTTCATGATTTTTTGCTTTTCCTAAGTGTTTTTCATACATTCTGTACTGCTGAGTTCGTTCATTTTTACCATCATGTAAAGATTTTTTGCAAATCGCAAATTTTAAAGTTAAAGAAGGAAAAAAATAGTGAAAACTTACACTGTAAAATAGTTGCAATTGTTGTGTTTGTAACGTTTGATATTTTATTTTTATCTATTTTTTACCGTTGAATTTGAAAATCACCTTCAGTCTTAACCATCATGTCCAGATTGTTTGCAAATATTAAATTTTAAAGTTAAAAAGATCAAAGTTAAAATTGAATTCCCCCCCTCCCCATATTTTCGGGCACCTTAGCTGTTTAGCTAGTGTTAGAATTAAAGTATAAGCCAAAATAAAACGAAGAAATTATTGAATTAAAATGAAATTAAATAGAAAAAGCTTTATATCTGTTTTGTAGAATAAGATATCCATTGTATTTCAAGTTTGACATTTAAGATTTGCATAAAAAACTTCTGATTGTAAAAATTAAAATAGTTTTCAGATTAAGTATTAAAAATGTATAAAAATAAATTATCACACGTTAAAAGACACATTCATTTTATCTATTTTATAGTATCGATTTTTACTACTCCCTCTGTCCCAAATTAGATGGTACACTTCAATACTTTTGTTCTGATCATTAATACGGATGATTTTACGAATTTGTTTTAACATTTTTCAGAGATTTCACGGTGGTATGCTATCAATCAACAACATTTACTCACCAAGCATTCCCTTCATCCTTGCTTAACCCTTTATCTACCGACGGTACTTAAAAGTATCATTCAAATCACTTATTATAAAAATATTTTAATACATAAATTAGTTGTAATACTGTTTAGAATGAGTTACAGATACATTACTTTATTTTTTCCAAAAGCTTTATTAGTTACGCAAACCAAAAATATTTTTAAAAGAATGATTTCTTTTGCTTTTTAATCTTTTCAGCTTTCCTTGCGCTGAGGGAGGGGGACAGGGAATTTTCAATTCGGAAATATTTCTTCATTTATATTATATATTTATATTTGTACATTTTATAAATCTACAAAATACTAAGAAAACAATTTAAAATAAAATATTTGAGTGGGGTTATAAATATTATATAAAATCCCTGTAATCCTTCTAAATCCTTCAATCTTTCTAAAATCCTCCAAAAATTTATGAAATGATTATGTAAATCTCTTATTTTAGTTTAAACAATTTACGTAAAATGCTTTAGAATGTAAAATTTTCATGAATTCATAATTCGGTAGACAAAGAGTTAAACCAGTATCAAACTAGATTTAAAAAATACAGTATTTGCGCGTCCTTAACACGTGCCCCATTTTATAAGGACTTTTGCAGCAGTAATTGCACGAAACTGTCTTCTAGCTAATGAATCATGAATTTAGGAAGAATATGATTTTTCTGATTTGTTGGAGGTAGAATCCTTGCAAAAAAGAGCATGGTTTAAGAGATTTCGAACACTGGATACTTTTTTGGTGCCAATCTTCTAAATTGCGTCGGTAATTATTTCTGACTATGCCTACTTGAAAAGTAGTAACTAATTTGGGACAAAATTTTCGACCCAAATGTCGCAACTAAATAGGGAAAGAGGTAGTTTTTTTTTAACGTTCACACACACACTCACACAATTTATGGCTTTCGAAAAAAATCCTGACATTATGGATTAGATTAATGTAATTTCTTTTTTTGGATTCAATGCTAAACAAATACATAAAAGTTAAGAAATACAACCATCGTACTCTTGTGTTATTCAACCTAAAACGTTTTCTTATTTTTTGTTATTAACTTTTTGGTAGTAAGCTTATCCGAAATTTTCTGTTATCCTATAAAATAACTATAAATGGTACTCATAAAAACAAGTAATAATATTAGATTGTCATCGGTTTTACATCAGTATGTAACATTTAATCTCGATCGGATATTTGAAAAAGTTAAAGTTCGAGTACACATTCAGAGCTTGAAAAATATACATACGTTCGTTGAACTTAAAAAAAACTTATAAAAAACATAATTTTTGCTGAAAAAAATCATGAAAGGAAGCAATCTCAAATCATTACAAAATAAGTAACGTGTTAAAAGCAATTATTGTACCAAATGTGAAACTTAGTAATAGTACTAACTCAATCATAATACTTGTGCGATTTTTTTTCAAAGCGCAGATACACGCGAAATAAAATCTTCGAATACTTTATCACTTAGTATATGACCTCCTCATAACATAGAAAAACTCATTTGTGTTCAGATGAAAAAAAAGGGGGGCATAAGTCAAAAGAATTTTTAAAGCTTCATAACTCGGTCAATTTTGATGTTACACGAACAGGACTTTATTAAATGTAATTTTATTAAATGTAACTTAAAGAACCTGGAGAAAGTATAAAAAATTAAATTTCGTATATTTTTAAAGAAATTCTTTTTTTTGTTGTTGTTATCGCTTTTATTTCAAATCACTTTTAGAAAATACCTTTACATTATTTAAAAGATTTTTGCAATTGGAACTATATGTCTATGACTGACCGTTTAAAAATTATCCATTGGCCACCCTTAAGAGTTCCACCCTTCGTTTTCTCTCGCTCTATATATTTCTATAAATAAGTCAAATATTTTTTTATGAAAATTCTGGTAAAATGTACTTGAAAAGTACATTAATACAATGATCTTGTATAGAATCATGTATACAACAAACTTTATGTAATTAATTTTATTTGGCAAAATACTTCTAAAATTTATTTAATATGTATTTAATGATTATTTTAATGATATTTCTAGATGATAAAATATATTTGCATACTTTATGAAATGAATTTTATATATATATCTATAAACACGTTTCAATCTTCATAAATTACATATTTTTCTTTATTAACATTTAAGCGTATTTTTAAAAATAAAAGTGTATTGCTTGAAATCGAAATTATGAAGCTTTATGTATAAATATATGATGTTTCCACCATATATATGTAGAATTCTAAACACATACAAAAGGCACAGAATTTTAGATCTATAAACATCATTATTAATGATTTATTTGACCTATTTTAGAAGAGAAATGATCTAACAAAATGTCAGAAAAATTTATGTAACATATTAGCATTAACCCTCTGAACTTGTTGTAAATTTATAAAATTATAATGTTGTTTTTTCTTCATTTTTTTAAATACTCAGAAAATATAATTCTTTTGACGTCATAAAAGAAAAAAACATAATTACAAATATGAATCAAATCCTTGAGAGAATGAATCATTCTAAAATGTATTGAAAGTTCATTAAATCTATAGAATTGTATTATCTTTAATATTGCTTATATTGCAGTGAAATCTCTAGCTTAGTGAACGGAATATTAGGTTCCAAACATTTAGAGAATACTTTAAAAAAAAAACTAATTTTTTTAATTGTACAGTGGAAATTTCTACTTTTCTTAAAAACTTCATCTTATTTTTATCCTTAAAACACTAGTACTAAGAATTTAATTATCTTAGTTTCTGACTTGGAAAAAATGTTAGTGAATAAAAATAATGAATTTTGTTTACGAAAGAAAAAAAAATCTCACGTTAATGTCTTCTCTTATTCTCAAAACAATTTGAAGAATTTTTCTTGCTTTATTTTGAATACAATTTATGTTTACTTTGTTTCTTATAGATTTCTAAAATATTTCGTCGAAATTTTTCTTTATATAAACTAAGAGAAGCTTACATGTTCAATGAAACAAAAAATAAGTAGCCTGTGCTTCAAATTTTCGATTTTTCAATTCTGAATGGATTAAAATAATTTTCAGTTTTCCCTAAATAATTCTGAGTTCAACCCTTTGACCATTGGTCTAAAACTTTAAAATAGAATTGCAAATTTAATATCCATCAAATGTATTAAGTGCAGCTGCACATTTCTTTCCGAATTTTGAGCTCTACTACATTTTTATTGATAATGTTTTTGATAGAGTTAGTGGTTTTAAGCTCGTTTTTTTACTATAAATCTATGCATATTTCCTAATGCTACCGACTACGAGAAGGAAATTTTTTATATTCATTCAAGATTTAAACCAAAGGGACTAAAACAATTTCTAGATTTTCCCTTAAAGTTATTATTAACGTTTAAGCATATTTTTATATATAAAGATGTAATACTTGAAATATAAATTATGAAGCTTGATAAATAAATATGTGATGCTTACAAAATATATCTATGGAATTGTAAACGCATAAAAAAGTCACAAAACCTCAGATATAAAGGCATCATTATTAATGATTTATTTGATCTATTTTAGAAGAAAATAGTCTAACAAATTGTTAGAAAAATTTATGTAACATATTAGCATTAAAAATAGTTTTAAAAATGAAGTAATGTTTTTAATTGTACACAGGAAATTACTACTTTTCTTGAAAACTTCATCTTATTTTTATCCTTAAAACACTAATATTGAGAATTTAATTACCTTAGTTTCTGACGTGGAAAAAAAATGCTGCTGAATAAAAATAACGAATTTCGTTTATGAAAGAAAAAATCTCACGTTAATGACTTTTCTTATTCTAAGAACGATTTGAAGATTTTTTCTTTCCTTATTTTGAATGCAATTTATTTTTACTTTGTTTCTTATAGATGTCTAAACTATTTCGTAGAAATTTTTCTTTATATACACTAAGAGAACTTTACATGTTCAATGAAACAAAAAATAAGTAGCCTATGCTTCAAATTTTTGATTTTTCAATTCTGAATGGATTAAAATAATTTTCAGTTTTCCTTAAATAATTCTGAGTTCAACCCTTTGACTTGATCCCTTGATTTAGATCAACCCTTTGATCTAAAACTTTAAAGTAGAATTGCAACTTTAATATCCAACAAATGTGTTAACTGTAGCTGTGATTTTCATTCAGAATTTTAAGCTCTACAACATTTTTATTGATAATGTTTTTCATAGAGTTAGTGATCTTGAATGAAAAATCTCACGTTAATGACTTTTCTTATTCTCGGAACGATTTGAAGATTTTTCTTTATTTGTTTTGAATTAAATTTATTTTTACTTTATTCATTATATATGTGTAAAAAATTTCGTAATTTTTTTTTTCTTCGATGAAACACAGAAAACCTTACAAGTTTAATGGAACAAGTTCAGTAATTTGTGTTTCAAATTTTCGATTTTTCAATTCTGAAGGGATTAAAACGTGGATTTTTGCAAGTGAAACAATATGTCTATGACTGACCCTTTAGAAATTAGCCATTGACGCCCGCTGTGAGTGGACGCACTGTATATATACATATATATATATATATATATACAGGGTGTGCGAAAAGTCTGGAAACGGTCGAATAACTCAAGAAATACATATGAGATTGAAAAACGTAAATATACGTGTTAAATATTTTTAAATAAGCTACTCAGTGATACCAAATTTGACCTTCGTAACCGACCCCCTGAGGGTCAGAGGGGGTCCAACTTTGAAATCTTAAATTATAACCCCCATTTTTTATTGCAGATTCGGATTCTACGGACAAAAATACGTAACTTTTGTATTTGATGTTCATTTCGAATCCTCGTTTATCACGGTGTAATTGAGCATATTAAATCGATACATATTTCGGCTTTTCCAACGGGATTTTCCCTAATCGAAACTAATTGGGGAGAATTTATGACATCAAATTCCTCGTCTTTTGCAATAATAACATTTCCTGAAAATCACCCGTGCCGATTATTTCGGTAGTGCTACACAGTTAAAAATTTGATCCATTTGCTGTAGCGTCACTCCACAGCTTTTATAGATTATCTCTTTCATGACCAATGAGAATGTTCCATAACACAGTAAAGTACACTGTAAAAAAATTGACCCTTTTGCTGCATCGTCACTCCACCTCTTTTATAGAAAACGATTACTTTACTGTGTTATGGAGCATTCTCATTGGTCACAAAAGAGATATTCTATAATAGCTGTGGAGTGACGCTGCAGCAAATGGGTCAAATTTTTAACAGTGTAGCACTATTGAAATAATCGCCACGGGTGATTTTCAGGAAACGCTATTCCCACAAAAGACGAGGAATTTGACGTCAAAAATTCTGCCCAATCAGTTTCGATTAGGGAAAATCCCGTTGAAAAAGCGGGAATATGTATCGATTTAATATGCTCGATTACACCGTGATAAACGAAGATTTGAAATAAACATCAAATACAAAAGTTACGTATTTTTGTCCGTAGAATCCGAATCTGCAATAAAAAATGGGGGTTATAATTTAAGATTTCAAAGTTGGACCCCCTCTGACCCCCAGGGGGTCGGTTTTGAAGGTCAAATTTGGTATCACAGAGTAGCTTATTTGAAAATATTTAACATGTATATTTACGTTTTTCAATCTCATATGTATTTCTCGAGTTATTCGGCCGTTTCCAGACTTTTCGGACACCCTGTATATATTTCCCTGAATAAGGCAAATATTTCTTTAAGAAAATTCTGGTAAAATGCACTTGAAATATCAATCAGGAATAAGAAACCTTTATGCAACAAAAATTATGTACTTAATTTTAATTGGCAAAATACTTCTAAAATTTACTTAATAAGTGCTAAATAAAATATTTAATGATTATTTTAATTATCTATATATATATATACCTATAAACACATCTTAATCTTCATAAACTATATATTTTTTATTATTAACTTTGAATCATATTTTTAAATATCAAGCTATAAAGCTTAAAACAAAAATTATGAAGCTTGATACATAAATATGTGGTGCTTCCAATATATATCAATGGAATTCTAAACACATACGAAAGCATACAAAACCTCAAATATATATACGTATTTATAGATCTTTATTGATTTTTTAGAATTGAAATAGTCTCTTGTAAATGCCAGAAAATCAAAATGGCGAAAACTCTGTGTAACATATTAGCATTAAAAATACTTTTATAAATGAACTAATGTTTTTAATTGTACACAGGAAATTTCTACTTTTCTTGAAAACTACATCTTATTTTTATCCTTGAAACACTAATGCTGAAAATTTAATTATCTTAGTTTCTGACGTGGAAAAAATGTTAGTAAAAAAAATAATGAATTTCGCTTACGAAAGAAAACAAATTTACGTTAATGACTTCTCTTATTTTCAGAACGATTTGAAGAATTTTCCTTTATTTATTTTGAATAAAATTTATTTTTACTTTATGCATTATATATGTGTAAAATATTCCGTCGATTTTTTTTTATACAGGGAGATTTCAAAAAAAAAAAAAAAAAAAAAAGAAAAAGGTTGGCAAAGTGATATGACAAATCAAGCATACAACAAGGATAAAAAATCACATAAGAACATAGGGCACGAACTACATACTGATTCACAAATACATGGTATTTCATTCTAGCTACACATGGTTTGATTTTAATAATTTGGTTATCAATAAAAAAAATTGTGATGAAAATGCAACTTTCTGTACCTCATTTTGTGTGAAATGTGATAACGTTAAGAAAAGATCTGGAAAAACATATTGCTCAAGCAATCTATGGTATCGTATAAACTGTTATCACAGACCAAAATGTGAGGCGTGAAGTGCATATTACTAGCGCGCATAATACAAATTTATATCCCTTTTATTTGGTGTTATCACATTTAAAATACAGGTGAGAATGTTTATTTAATGTTTTATTATAATGTACTTCATGAAGATTAAAAAAAAAGAAAAAGTTTGGCAAAATGATATGACAAATCAAGCATACAACAAGAATAAAAAATCACATAAGAACATAGGGCACGAACTACATACTGATTCACAAGTACATGGTATTTCATTATAGCTACACATGGTTTGACTTTAATAATTTCGAGATCAATAAAAAAAATGTAATGAAAATGCAACTTTCTGTACCTCATTTTGTGTGAAATGTGATAACGTTAAGAAAAGATCTGGAAAAACATATTGCTCAAGCAATCTATGGTACCGTATAAACTGTTATCACAGACCAAAATGTGAGGCGTGAAGTGCATATTACTAGCGCGCATAATACAAATTTCTACCCCTTTTATTTGGTGTTATCACATTTAAAATACAGGTGAGAATGTTTATTAAATGTTTTATTATAATGTACTTCATGAAGATTAAAAAAAAAGAAAAAGTTTGGCAAAATGATATGACAAATCAAGCATACAACAAGAATAAAAAATCACATAAGAACATAGGGCACGAACTACATACTGATTCACAAGTACATGGTATTTCATTATAGCTACACATGGTTTGACTTTAATAATTTCGAGATCAATAAAAAAAATGTAATGAAAATGCAACTTTCTGTACCTCATTTTGTGTGAAATGTGATAACGTTAAGAAAAGATCTGGAAAAACATATTGCTCAAGCAATCTATGGTACCGTATAAACTGTTATCACAGACCAAAATGTGAGGCGTGAAGTGCATATTACTAGCGCGCATAATACAAATTTCTACCCCTTTTATTTGGTGTTATCACATTTAAAATACAGGTGAGAATGTTTATTAAATGTTTTATTATAATATACTTCAGTTTTCTTAAATTTATTACCATCAACCTAAATTGAGTTAAGATGAAAAACCCTGCATTTGTGACTCAATAAATGGTTTGCGGCACTACGTTTCTATGTGATTTTTTTATCCCTGTCGTTTGCTTGATTTGCCATATCAATTTGTCAACGTTTTTTTTTTATGCACCCTGTAGGCACTAAGAGAACCATATATGTTTAATGAAATGAACTGTATAACTTATGTATCAAATTTTCGATTTTGCAATTCTGAATGGATTAAAACAGTTTCCAGTTTTCCCCTAAATAATTCTGAATTCAACCCTTTGACCATGGTTTTAAAACTTTGAAATCGAATTTTAACCTTAATGTTTAATGTAACCCAAATGTATCAAGTGCAGTTACGCATTTTATTTAGAATTTTAAGATCTACAACATTTGTATCCATACTGTTTTTGATAGAGTTAATGATTTTGACATAGTGTTATGGTACTTTAAAAAAAATTGTGTTTTTTTATTATAAATTCTATGCATATTTCATGATGCTGCCCTACAAGGAGGGGGAAAACTATGTACATTCATTCTAGATTTAAACTAAAGGGATTAAAACAATTTCTAACTTTTCCCAAAGAAGTCCGAATTCGATCTTTTTTTCCCTTCCCGACCACTTGGCTAATATTATCTGTAATAAAATTTGCAATATTTAAAGTTTTGTTATCTAAAAAAATAATCACAGTTGAATAAAATAAAATATGTCATGCAGTAGTTAAACATATGTACAAAAACATGGAAAAGAAAATGAAGTGGAGGCTCGTGATATTTTTAGGAAAAAATGACAAAAATTACAAGAAAAACAATGTCAATGGTCACATTTTTCCCCCGGTCAGAAAATGAAACATCCCATTTCTCTTTCCGAAGGAGCATAAAAAAAAAACCATTTTCTTTATTATTCCATTTTCTCATAGGGAAAAAACATAGAAAGAAAAAAGAGAAATAGGATTTTGCATTTTCTGATAGGAAAGAAGTGTTATCTTGACATTTTTTTTAAATCTTGCCATTTTTTAAATACCGATAGGCCTCACTTATTGTTATTTTCCATGTTTTTGTACATATGTTACACTACTGCATGATATATTTTGTCTCATTCAACTGTAACGCTTTTTTGAGATAACTTTAATTTAAATGTTGCAGATTTTGAAAATTTTTAATATTTAACTGATTATTTCTATTAAGAGCAACATTATCCCCGTAGAGTATTATGTTATTTAACTTGTCCTAGTTGTACACATTCATATTCCATAAGAAAAAGTTTGGTGTACTAGTGCTTGAATAATATATTAAGTGCGGTAAATGGAGAAAAGCGTTATTTGTATTGTATTTTGTGGCAACATAACAATATAACATAATAGTGCCCCATGGAAGCGAATAAATTTTAATAAGCAAATAATTTTATACTAATAGTTTATGCGAAAGTAATTTTGGTATGTTGCTGCTTCCCAAAGATATAGCACTCCAAAAATTCTATCATTTCACTTTTCATGATAAAATGGCATTCACAATTTTCAAATTTGACATTTACTTGAGGAAAGAGGAAATTTTTTCAGGGCTTCAAAATTGCACATTATTCATTAAATATGATCTACTTCAACATAAATAAAATCAAGCAAATCAAAAAATACAACTATCACACTTTGTCTAATTTTCAAAAGAAGGGCTCTTAAATCTTAAAAAGAAGATTTTAAAAAAAAAAATACAGCTGTTTCTTTTTGTCTCATTCTCAAAATAGTGTCTCTTAAACGATTAATTATAATATATTACTCTGTATAAAGGATTGGAATGTTTGCTATAATAAAAAAAAGATTGTGTTACTGAATTAACAATAAAATCTTGTAGCATTCAATTTAACTTGTATAAGAATGAAAAATGATGTATTGGAATACAGGTATATCTATCTGATTATTCAAACTAAATTTCTTCTATGTTTATTTTATAGAAACGTATTTTTTTACTAACAACATTTTTATTTAACAAAATATTCTATGAAGAATATTCAAGTTATTTCACAATTTTTATTTGAAACGAGCGTCAACAAACAGAAAAACACGTTATTTCAATCAATGAAAAGACGGTGAAGTTACTTTAAGCGTTGTTATACTTTGTAAAACTAAATAAATAGTTTAAAATAATCAATGAATAAATATAATGAGTTATTTGGGCGCTGTTAAAAGTAAAAAAAAATCTATGAATGAAACTTACTGTTTTTCTTCTATTTTATAAAAACATTATATTCGGCTTGGAATGTTAATGCTCTAGCACATTTTATGAAATTAATGAATTAATCATTAATAATATCCCATTTAGTTGACAATAAGTGCATTCAAACAAACACCAGCCATTTCTAAAATATCTAATTCGAAATTTAGTGAAAATGAACAATGACGTAAATTTATTACAATAACCTCTTTATTTCATCCTCATCCGCAATCCGGGCCTTATCTCAAGCTAACGAAGAGGAGAATAGGAAATGCGTTCAGTTTTAATTACCAGGAAAAGCTTATTAAGCATAAATAATGACAATAAACAAGTTATCAGGCTTTACCCGACTGCCATTTGCGATTCTCCCTCGTTCGCATTTCCCACTATCATTTCAGAAGACTTTATTTTCCAGGACTTCAGAAAAGAGAGTCATTACACGAAAGGAGTAGAATATACAGCATAATAAGATAAAATGTATGTAATGGGATATCTCCTCAATTGTATGGTAACAATAAAACATTCCATAATCATTTATTTTTTGCTGTGAAATCTCTTTTCCATTTCACAAGTAAATATTAATAAAATCCATATTTCGCAAAATCCTTTCATTTTTAACGCTTTCAGAATTAGTTGAAAACTGTTAATTTTTTAACAAAATCATGCTGATTGTTAATGTTAACATAGAAAATAAATTTTATCAACTGAGGGAAAATATATTCAAGCCCAGACGTTCGGATTACATTGCGAAAGCTTCCATGCGATTACATGCGAATGTTTAAGCTACTTGTGCTGACAACCTGAGCTGAAAACTATTTATTATTTCGGTTTGCACGACTACCTGTACGGGCAATGACTAATATATATACTGGATAATATTATTTTGCTTATTGAAGTTTATTTTATCACCAATTGTATTCAAAATGAAGTGTGTAACTTATATAGTTTGTTTACAGCACTACATAAAAGTATTTTCGTTATAGTTTCGGACATTGTGATAAAAATATTTTTTAAGTTTTATAATGTTGTATCTTTATAAATAAATCTGGTTTTCACCCTGAGCTGAAAACTATTTATGACTACCTGTAAGGGCAATGACTGATAAATATACTGGGCAGTAATGTTTTGCTTATTGAAGTTTATTTTAATACCAATACTATTCAAAATGAAGAGTGTAACATATATAGTTCGTTTGCAAGAATAAAAGTATTTCTTTTTTGCAGTGTATCGCAAAAATAATTATATTTATGCTCCTTACTTATGTGCATTATTGCACAAAACTGGACTGGAGAAATTTTGCCCCAAAAGGAGAAAACAGATTAAATGTGATGCATCACTTGAATTATCAAAAAAAAATTCGGTCTAAAAAATACGTGGCATAACTAATGTCAGACTGGAAGATCATTGTAAATAATTCACAAAGGTTCACCCGTGGCAGCATGGACCTTGTTTATCTCAGTTGACGGTGTTGAAAAGTACATGTATACTGCATCTAACGTACATTTATTCTGACAAACACAAAAGTTTGGCTACAGAACAAAAACTAGTCCTTGAGGGCCACCATTATACTTGCCCATCATGGATATGCATAGTATAAAATAGGAAAATAAAACATTTGTAACCTAATTATAAAATGCATCGCCATTCCAAAATAAAATAAAAACGTATATTTAAATATTTTTAACGCATAATAATGCTCCATTAATAAATTGCTGAAGAACCAATTTCGACAAATTACATAAAATGCCAAACTACCCAAATAGTACCCAATTTCTTACTTACCGAATCCTTATAACTCCAAAAATAATAATCACATTAACTAAAATTTCCTTTGTCGGATTAAGCGTCTCATGTCCAATTAAAATATATCTTTGAATTGAAATTTCAATGAAATACAGGGTCTTAAAAGATCGAAGAGTGTGGAACAAATATCTTGGAAACTAATCATGTGATTGATTTCGTTATTTATGCAAAATTTGTGTTACTTTATTGTCTTTTACACCCACTCTTTAAAATAAATATTTTCAAAACTTTTTACATGCCTGTCATTAGAAAGAATTTTTCGAGAGTCCAAAAAACAAAAATAGTTCACGATAATCGAGGTTATTGATATCAACCCATTAACGCCCAGCGTCCTCTTTAGAGGACGGTTACAAAAACAGCAAGAAAGCGGTTTTCCCACCAGTAAAGAGGAAGATAAATATATTCCTTCTTTCACAAAACAGAATCCTCGATAAATTTAGATAAAAGTTAATTTGATTTTAAAAGTGGTGGGAAATACAAAATTTAAATTTTATCGAAGAAAATAATTCGGGCGTCAATGGGTTAAATAGGCTTCTTTAAATTATTACATACTAAGTATACACCTAATTGAAGTCTGTATCTCAATATATTCGAGAGATAGAGCGGTTATAGACGGACACACAGACAGACGGACGGCACTTTCTTTTTTTATATATATATTTTTCAGAATCCCCAGTATCTGCAATGTGTAAATCTGCCAAAAAAAAATCAATTTTGAAAATGATTGCAAGATTATTCATATACTACGTATGATGTGTAAGTAAATTCTGAATGTGCTTTTCCAACTTTGGGTTCTTTGTTTTTTGCACAGCGCATGATGTTTCTAAACTTCATATACAGAGATACACAGAGACTTTCGGAAGCGTTACATTTAAAGGAGCGAATTATTTAAAAACAGTTTCTAATTCTGTTGTGAATTTTCCCAATGATCTATAAATAGTGAGATTCATAAATTATAAATAAATTCTTACACATGACTATGAACAGAACAAAATACATGCTGGATGTGTATTAAAATACATTTCCCGCAATTACCAACAATTGTTCATGATTGGTAATTACAGTGAGTTGCCAAATTATTAGGGGCAGTCATGAAGTATAGCTTTTTTGTACAATATTAGGATTTAATTAGAAAATGAATACTGATTTTAGGTTCAAAAGATTTATTCTTATAGCTTAAGTATTTATGCAATATTATATGGAAAAAAACCCAACACAAACAGTCAATTTACCAATGTTATGTGAAGAATATTAATATTTGGCGACATTCCTTTTGACTTCGAGGAGTGCTTCGATACGTCTCGGCATGCTTTCTATGCAATTTCTGGAACTTTCTTTTATTTTAGGGTTGTGATTCCTCAAATTCAACTATTCAACTAATTTCTATCTACAAATTTTACATGTTTATGCTGATACTTTTTAGAGGATCTGAAAATGAATTATAAATTGTAAAGGAATAATTTCCTTAGTAATATATTTTTTTATTATACTTTATAAACAAAATTAAATATAGCTTAGAAATGTAATATATTATTCTATTTATAACTCGTATTTTTTTTTTTTTATAAAGCTCAAATGTGTTATAATTTTCAGATAAAAGAAATTGATAAAAGAAATACGTGTTCAATACGTTGTTCTTCTATATGATATCATTTTAATCTCCAATTTATTCGAAATTTATTTAGAATTTATAAAATTAAGTATTTAAAATTTTTCTAAAATTTTACTAGTGAAAAATGTATTTCAGTGGCAGTTTTCAGTAATGGTATGTATATGTGTGTGTAAGAGAAATTCAGGAAAATTCGCAAAAGACATATTTCTTTCTAAACTAATATCACTTTAATTTTTTTCAGTTTTAAAATCTTATAAATATTTATGAAAGTAAAAATAAATTACTTGAGTACTAAACACTAAAAATGCAGTTTTTAGGTTTGGAATTTTGTAAGCAAGTAAAAAACGAAAGAAAGAAAGAATACAGGTACACATGTTTTATTTATATTTTGTTTGAATTTTTCACTAAAATTTAATAAACGCAGCAGCAAGAATTTCTTAGATATTCCATTTAGTTATATGTTAAGCAAAAATTCAGAAAAATTACTTTTCTTTAAAATAGTTCTATTTCGCAAAACGTTTTAGTGAAATTTGAAAGACGTTTTACGCTTTTCTGGCCTAATGCCAAGTTACTGCTCTTTACTTTTTTAATTTGTTTAACCTGCTAAGTTAAATGTGGCAAAGGTTGATGAAAAATCCACTGCAAAGCATTAAATCAGAAAAGAGTGTAAGTTATTAGATGTTTAAATACTTTGAAAGTAGTACAATGCGTTATTTATAGCTGGATTGAGAGAAAAAAAACACCATTTGAAATTACATCGAACCAAAAAATAGTAAGATAGACGAAAAGAATTTCGAAAATTTGTAGTGTATTTTAAATCAACGGATAATTTTTTTGACTTACATCGAGGGATCTTTTCATTCAGGTGCTTTAATATTTTTTTGCTTTTTGAGTTATGGTTTGTTTGCAACGTTGAAACAAAATGCTTTGTCTTTTCGTACTGGCGGTTTGTGACTAATTTAATCTAATGTTATGATAGCCATGGTAATTTTCGTGTTTCGAAACATGTGATACATTGGATGCAAAGTCAGTTTTCAGTAAAAGTTTTTTGTGTATCAAGACTCTTTCATGTTTATATTATCTATTTAAATGCTTAGAAAATGGTACAATGCGTTATTTATAGTTAGATCGAGAGAAAAAATATCCACTATTATAAATTACATTTAACCAAAAAATAGTTTGCCAGGCGAAAAGAATTTTGCAAATTTCTAGTGTATTTTATATCAATAGATAAATTATTTGATTTGCCTAAAAGAAAAATTTCATTCATGAAAAATGAAAAAAAAAAATGTTACATGCGCTTTAATATTCTTTTGTTTTTTAAGTTATGGTCTGTTTGCAACGTTGAAAGGAAATGCTTTATCTTATCCTATTGGTATTTTGTGACTAATTTGATGTGATGGTATGATAGCTAATGGTAATTTTCCTTTTTCAAAATCTTTGATACATTTGATACAAAGTCCAATTTTTGTCCTAAGGTCAAATTTAACATGTGGCTTAAATTTTACGTTAAATTTTGGCTCTCATATTGAAAAGGAATGAAATTTGTACAATTTCAGCAAGAAGATTATCTTTGAGATTATTTGATAGAAAGAAAATTGTAAAGAAAAATATGTAATTTCCATTCGAACGGGAATTTATTTTTATTTTCTGTGACATTTTGATAAATAAAATATATGTTTGTTTTTGTTTTGTTTTGTTTTGTTTTTGGCGGGGAAGGGAAGAGTAGAAGGACCTGCACTGTGTAAGACGAAAGCTTTATTTAATTATACGCAAATATATTCATTCTTAATTTCTATTTAAATATTCAGAAATTCCATTTACTGAATTTACCCTATCGATCACCTGCATCTAATAAACTTAAACTGTTTACTACACAACATGTAATATCTGGTACATAAAAAATTTTGGTACTACTTGGTTAACCCGTCGACCAAAAAACTGTCTCCAAATTCTAAGATTAAATGCCAATAATTGTTGATCACAAATATCACATTCATTTGACATTAAACATGGTATACGTGTTTGTTAAGTCATCAAGTGATTTTTAATTTGACTTTTAGTTTGTATTTTTATTAATATTCTACTGAAACTGAATTGTGCTTTTGTTATTTAAAAAATAAATTGCGTCAATTTTTGTAATTTAGTTATTTACAGGGGTGTAATCGCAAAAATAACATAGGATATACGCTATAAGCAGAGGGTGTACACTAGGATGAGTATATGTACTTTCTTGAGATACAGAGAGTATACGATGTTCCTACAAAAATTCCAGAAGGTGTACGGCGTATACCCCCGTATATCCTCCACTATATCCCTGGCGATTTGTAAAATTTGGTCGACGCAATAGCCAAGTAGTACCATATTTTTTCATATTTATCCTTATGTGCCATAATTTGGCCAAAATGATCTCTGTACTTGATCAAGAAGAAGAAAAAGAATGGAATAACTATCCATGTCAGATAGCTGCACTTGTCGAAAAAATTGTCGATGAAACTTTGCTTTCATTAATTTTTCCGAATAGTTAAAAATGTTAATATAAAATAAGTTGTAAAATGTTAAACAGATAAAATCAATACCAAAATAAATTGCATTTAATTACAATATACAGCAATACTGTATTTTAAAATCCTAATTTTGCATATATGCCACACACCATAAAACATCAAATTTTAATTAAAATTTTGAAATTAAATTATTTAAATATTTTTCCCTTTATTAGACCAATTCATCATTTTTTCAAAAAAAAAAAAAAAAAATAGAAAGAAATTATGCAGCGAAGAATTAAAATGGATTACCGACTAAATTGTATTTTTAATAATATTGTTACGAATTTTGTAAATAGTTAGTGTTTGTACTGTAAAATAATGTAAATAATCTTATTAAGCTCCATTCCTTTGCTAATAGTAGTTTTTGTTACATTGTCTCTGTTATCAAGCAAACTTGTCTATTATTTTCAGTGAATGTCTATGGCAGCATCGCGAAATATTTGAGATATCGCCAAGTTGGCGTCACTTTTGGCGACTAATTTTGGTCGCCAAATTTGGCGATATATCGCCAAGTTGGCGACAAACTTGGCGATTGTTGGCGATGGTAACCCTTCTCTATTTATGGTAACCCCCCTTAGGTATGCTGATACATTGTTTGTTGTTCCGTGGATTTTTCGAGATGGTTCTAGAAACTTCGGCGCATGCTACGAGCCTATATATAGGAGAGCCGATACGAGCTGTTGTTGTTATTATTTACCAGTCAGTCATTGAGTGAACAAGGCGTAAGCAAGTTTGCTTGAGTTTCATCTATGTTGTTTTGAATGTTATTAAGTGATGAGACGCTGTATAAAGAGTCTCTGGGGTCTAAAGCTGTAATTGTACGATAGATTTGAGCAGTTATTTTTGAATATCCAGTAATATTTGTGAGTTTCGAAGACTCTGTTGTTCTGAAGTCTGTAAATAAATTATTTTCTACTTTTCTAAGAGCAAGAGTTTGAAGTTGTCTAACCATAAGATCAAAAGAACCCAATATACGCTACAACATTTGGTGTCAGGAGTCGGGATCTTATGGCGAAAACAAAAACTATGGACGGACAACTAAAAGAACTGTTAGAAGCTATTAACGGATTAAGAACAGAGCTGACCAATAAAATTGATAAAGGCCAAGAAGAAATGGCGGATAAAATGAATAAAGGCCAAGAACAGTTGGCGGATAAAATGAATAAAGGCCAAGAACAGTTGGCGGATAAAATGAATAAAGGCCAAGAAGAGTTGTCGGATAAAATGAATAAAAACGAAGAAAGAATGGAACAGTTGACAAACAAAATTGACAAATGCCAAGAAGAAGTGACCGAAAAGATTAATATAGGCCAAGAAGAAATGAAGAAAACTTTAGAAGAAAAGTTCTCGTCGGTAGAGAGACGAATAGAGGAAGTAGAAGAGAAAATTCAGAAAGAAGTTAGTAATGTAGAAGAGAAAATGGAAAGGAAAATAGAGGAAGTAGAAGAGAAAATTCAGAATGATGTTAAAAATGTTGAAGATGAAATGGAAGGAAAAATAGTTGAAATAGATGAAAAGCTAAATAAAAGAGTACAAGATCTCGAGAAGAAGCTTTCAGCGTCCAGTGGTAATTATGAAGAATTTAGGAATCCGCCTGCTTCTCCCGTGCACATCAATCTGTCGACATATGACGGAAAGAGTTCCTGGCAAGTTTACAAGACCCAATTCACCATTGTAGCCGAAGCGAACAAATGGAGTGACGAGGTGAAAGCTTGTCAACTGGCAGCATCTTTAAGAGGAGAAGCCGCCGACTTGCTGCAAATATTGCCCGATATGACGCAACTCAATTTTGAGACTTTAAGTTGTGCACTTGAAATGAGATTCGGCGAAAAATTCTTCAGGGATTATACGAGAATACAAATGAAGAGCCGCCATCAAAAATCGAGTGAAACCCTTCAAGAGTTTGCCTCGGAAATTGAACGGCTTGCAAATTTAGCATTCATTGACTGTCCAACAAATGTACGGGAAATGCTGTCACTGCAATATTTTGTAGACGGAATAAAAGATCCAGAAGTGCACAGAGCGGTACGAATGGCAGATGTACAGGATTTAAAAGCTGCACTACTATATGCCTTAAAGTTGGAAGCAGCTACACAAGCCAGCCGAAGAGATCGTCATTCAGTCCGAGGGGCAACGGTGAACAAAAGCTCAGACACTGAGAACGACGTCTTGAAAGAAATTAGGAAAATAAATCAAGAAATTGAAAATTTAAAATACGGAAGAACAAGTTCAAGAAGACAGAATCTCACGTGCTGGGGATGCGGTGATACAGGACATCTCCGAAGAAATTGCCCCAAAATCCACGAACGTGAGATAAATTCAAACAGTCAGCAGGGAAACTAAATTTTGGCCATCTCGCGGGGCGGAGGTTGCCAGAGAATGAAAAGCCCCACCTGAAGATCCTCCAGATATCAAAAATGAGTGGCGGTGATAATGAATTATATGTGATAGGCTTTATTAACGGAATTCAATGCCGTATGATTGTTGATACAGGAGCCAATGTAACAATCATAAGAGAAGATTTGGCTCGAAAATTGAAATCTAAACTCATCTGGACTCCACACTGCGTTACCCTGCAAACTGTGACGGGCGACAAGATTGGCATATATGGAAAGGCCAATTTAACCATACACTTTGGAGGAACGAAATATTACCATACGGCATATGTGGCTGACATAACAGATCCTTGCTTAATCGGGCTAGATTTTCTGAAGAAGTTTGGCTTCAAGCTTGATTTCAAAAATAACAAAATGCTCTCAAAATTTGAAGAAATAAGTCTTTTTGGATTAAATAATGAAATTGAATGTAAACAAACAGTAATAGCAAAAGAAGACATCAATCTAGATCCAAGAACAGAATTTTTAGTTCCAGCTGAAATTAAAAATGAAACTAATTACCGATTTGGCCATATAGATTATCCAGTAGACAATAGTACACAAGCAGGAGTATTGGTGGCTTCTTCTGTAGTAGACCTCTCGAAAAAGACCATTCCAGTCAGAATTGCTAACATCAGTGATAAGACGAGGACTATCAAGAAAGGAGAGGTGATAGAATCATGTGCTCCTGTGACGTGCATAAGTCAAAATTCCAATCACTCTCAGAAATCTTCAGATAATTTAGTCAAGGATTTGTTACAAAATACGGACTTAGATCCAAACCAGAGAGATGCTGCTGAAAGTTTAATTAGAGAATTCCAAAGTTTATTTTCCCAAACATCTGAAGACTTTGGACGAACTAAAATGGCACAACACCGAATTGACACGGGAGATCACTCTCCTATTAAACAGCACCCTAGACGATTACCTTTTGCCAAGCAAGAAGAGGTGCAAAATTTAATTAAAGATATGGAAGAAAATGACGTCATCGAACCATCGACAAGTCCATGGGCGTCTCCCATTGTATTAGTAAGAAAGAAGGATGGTTTAACAAGATTTTGTGTAGACTACCGCCGACTGAATGACGTCACTAAAAAGGATAGTTACCCTCTGCCAAGGATCGACGACACTCTCGACACACTTGCGGGCAACACTTGGTTCTCGACTCTGGATCTGAAGAGTGGTTACTGGCAGGTAGAGATCCATCCGGACGACCGCGAGAAGACTGCCTTTACAACGGGACAAGGATTATGGAAGTTCAAGGTAATGCCTTTTGGTCTATGTAACGCACCTGCAACTTTCGAACGGCTTATGCAAGCGGTTCTCCGGGGGCTGTCGTATGAAGCATGTCTTGTTTATTTAGATGACATCATAATCATAGGAAAATCTTTTGATGAACATCTGAACAACCTCAGGCGGGTGCTACAAAAATTAAAGGAAGCTAATTTGAAGTTAAGCCCTTCGAAGTGCAGTTTGTTTCGTAATGAAGTCGCCTACCTTGGACACATCATTTCGGCGGAAGGAGTTAGGACTGATCCGGAGAAGATATCGGCCGTGAAAAATTGGAATCGCATAGCAGATGTTCACCAGCTTCGAAGTTTTCTAGGATTATGCACCTATTACAGAAAATTCGTCAAAGGCTTCTCGATGATTGCAAGACCACTTCATAAATTAACAGAAGCCAATCAAAAATTTATGTGGACACAGGAATGTGACGCTGCTTTCGAAAAGCTTAAGGAGGCCTTGACATCCACTCCAATTCTGTCGTATCCTCAAATCGATAAACAGTTTATACTTGATACGGATGCAAGCAACGAAAGCATTGGCGCTGTACTGTGACAGGAAATCGACGGCCAGGAGCGTGTTATCGCCTATTTCAGCAAGTGCTTGTCAAAGGCCGAGCGAAACTACTGCGTAACAAGAAAAGAGCTTCTTGCTGTAGTGAAAGCCATAGACCACTTTCATCACTATCTTTACGGTTGAAAGTTCCTGATCCGAACTGATCATGCTTCTCTAACTTGGCTATTGAATTTTAAGAACCCTGAAGGCCAGATAGCCAGGTGGATACAAAAGCTTCAAGAGTACGATATGGAGATACGCCATCGAAAAGGCTCATCACATGGAAATGCAGATGCTCTCTCAAGAAGACCCTGCTCAGAGAATTGTAGATACTGCGACCGGGTTGAGAAGAAATTTAATGTCCAAGGTCCTGTAGTAAGACAAGTTACAACTGGGTCTACATCATCGCAAGATCCGTGGAGTGACGAGAGCTTGCGTAAAGATCAACTTGCTGATCCTGAAATTAAGCCAATTCTAGAGCTGAAAGAGGAGTCCAACAGGAAGCCCAGCTGGCAAGACATGGCCCATTACCATCCTACGACTAAACGTTATTGGGCCCTCTGGGATTCCCTACATTTGAAGAACGGTATTTTGTACCGAAAATGGGAGTCTGACGATGGAAAGACATGTAGATGGCAACTACTACTCCCTAAGTCGAGAATTTCTATGGTCCTTCAAGAACTGCATGGTAGTCCCACAGGAGGTCATTTTGGTGTAATGAAGACCCTGCAAAAGTTTCGAGAGCGTTTCTACTGGAATAATGTTCGCAGTGATGTGGATAAGTGGTGTCGAACTTGTGACACCTGTGTAGCACGTAAAGGTCCAAAGAGGCGCACCCGTGGACGATTGCAACGTTATAATGTAGGAGCTCCTTTCGAACGAATTGCTCTAGATATCCTGGGTCCTCTTCCTAGAACATCTGGCAACAAGTACATCCTCGTTGTCATGGATTACTTCACCAAGTGGCCTGAAGCCTACGCCATTTCTAATCAAGAGGCGGTAACCGTAGCAGACATACTAGTTCAACACTGGGTTTCCAGATACGGAGTTCCTCTTCAAATCCATTCCGATCAAGGAAGAAACTTTGATTCGGCTGTGTTTAAGGAAATGTGCGGACTACTCGGCATGGACAAAACTCGAACTACACCTCTACATCCTCAATCGGACGGCATGGTGGAGCGGTTCAATCGTACCATCCTAAATAGCCTCTCTCTCCTGGTGTCTAGAGACCAACAGGACTGGGACAAGAAATTGCCTCTTTTCCTGCTTGCTTACAAGAGTGCCACTCATGAGGCCACTGGTTACTCCTCTTCTCAAATGCTCTTTGGTCGTGATCTTCGTCTGCCTGCTGATCTTTTGTTTGGCCGTCCTCCTGATGCTCCTTCATCGCCTGAGGAATATGTCGATGAACTCCAGGCACGGATTGAGGAGATTCATTGTCTAGCGAGGAACCGAATTGGACTGGCATCAGAAAAGATGAAGACACGGTACGACACAAAGGCAACTGGACATGAGTTCAACGAAGGTGACAAAGTTTGGTTGTGGAATCCGATACGACGTAAGGGACTGTCGCCAAAACTACAAAGAAACTGGGACGGTCCTTACACAGTCGTCAACAGGCTGAATGACGTCGTCGTACGCATACGAAAATCGCCACACACCAAACCCAAGGTCGTACATTATAACCGGCTAGCCCCTTATTTTGGCCAAAGTGATTAAAAATTCAAAACTGGAATTTCAGACCATGGTCATGAAAGTCACTTTTTGTAAATATGTAAATAGTAATTAGTTCTTATTTATGTAAATATTATTATTATTTATTTATTTATTTATTTATTTATTTATTTTAAGTGTTTTCCTCTAACTCAAGGATTGCACTGCCCGGGACGTGCAGTCTTTGAGGAGGGGGTAGTGTTACGAATTTTGTAAATAGTTAGTGTTTGTACTGTAAAATAATGTAAATAATCTTATTAAGCTCCATTCCTTTGCTAATAGTAGTTTTTGTTACATTGTCTCTGTTATCAAGCAAACTTGTCTATTATTTTCAGTGAATGTCTATGGCAGCATCGCGAAATATTTGAGATATCGCCAAGTTGGCGTCACTTTTGGCGACTAATTTTGGTCGCCAAATTTGGCGATATATCGCCAAGTTGGCGACAAACTTGGCGATTGTTGGCGATGGTAACCCTTCTCTATTTATGGTAACCCCCCTTAGGTATGCTGATACATTGTTTGTTGTTCCGTGGATTTTTCGAGATGGTTCTAGAAACTTCGGCGCATGCTACGAGCCTATATATAGGAGAGCCGATACGAGCTGTTGTTGTTATTATTTACCAGTCAGTCATTGAGTGAACAAGGCGTAAGCAAGTTTGCTTGAGTTTCATCTATGTTGTTTTGAATGTTATTAATTGATGAGACGCTGTATAAAGAGTCTCTGGGGTCTAAAGCTGTAATTGTACGATAGATTTGAGCAGTTATTTTTGAATATCCAGTAATATTTGTGAGTTTCGAAGACTCTGTTGTTCTGAAGTCTGTAAATAAATTATTTTCTACTTTTCTAAGAGCAAGAGTTTGAAGTTGTCTAACCATAAGATCAAAAGAACCCAATATACGCTACAACAATACTTTGTAACCTTCATTGTTACACTTCAATAGTTAAAATTCATTTTTTTCTACTAAGTCTTTGTAAACTTTAATCATTTAACTGTGATACAAATTATTTATTTTACTTTTACAAAATATGTTTCTTAGTTGTCATTACACTAATTTTAAAAAAATGATTCTTTAATCCATAAATAAAAAAAAATAAAGATTAATATTTTACTGAGCGTATTCCATGCGGTATGAATGTTATGAGTGGTAAATTTTTAATGTGAAAGAAATTATTTAAAAGAAGTGCAATAATATTTTTAATGTTAAGAAATTACTTTCATTTGATAAAATAAATCATAACAAAACTATATACTTGAAATCTTAGAAGCACCTATTTATATTTAAAAAATGATTTAAAACACTACGTGGTTTTAAGGAATACCTTTATTATGAATAATCGCTTTCCCTATACTTTATTCGTATTTATAGCTTTGAATAATTCTAATACAGCTTAAAATTAAAGGCTCTCAAGGCTTATCTCTTCATAACATTGTGCAATAGAATGATAAAGTATTACAGCCTATGATCTTATGTTCTTAAAATACTTAAAAAAAATTACAAAAAAGTTGGTAATTTATTTTTATCGTTGTAATGTAGTATCCCAAGATTTAAAAATTTAAGATTTTTGATACATTGAAAGTTTTACAGTCAACTAAATCATAGTTCTCGTAGTATGTTTTAACTATGAAGATTAAAATTAATTTTTCTACATGAATGAAAATATACGTTTGAATTTCAATGCAATGTAACTTTTGGTATAATACGAGATTTCAGTAATTTATCAATAGTTTAATAATTTAAAGTAATGTGATTTTTATTATGTGAAAGATTTATCTTAAATTTTTTCTGTGCATGTATCATGGACATAAAGAAAAATATTGATTAAATTTCAAAAGTTAAGCTTGCATTTTAATTTCCAGTCAAATGAACTTTTGAGACAAATTATTACATTATATTAAATAAAATATATAGTTTGTCAAAATATTATAAAAATTAATTATAGGACATTATTGTACTATTGACAGCATAGAAAGTTTAGCAGCCATCTTCAATGCCGAAATTTTTTGTCAGGGATATCCGTTAATTAGGCCAGTCTCATGGGCAAACTCAGAACTGTACAACGAATGTAAATTTTCATTTTAATAATTATAAAATTTATCTACTGTACCAATCTAAAGTAATTGAGGGGCTTTCCTGAGGATTCCTGACAGCCTAGCACTCGTTATTAATTGCAATATGCTGTATAAATTTTTAAAAAATCACTCTTTTTTACTCATTGCATGTAATATCTCTATCCTTGGTAAGTATCCTTTGGAATGTTGCTTTTGAGTTACCATATATAGGGTGTGTCTTAAAGATTGCTGCATGTGACTATGTAAGTGTTTACGTGTTTTTAAGAAATGGGTGCATATACCGGGTGTCCCAAAAATGACTGATGGATTTTAAAATTCAATAACTTGCAAACGATGACAGCTATTTAAGAAAATTTTGCAGGAGGGTTATGTATAATGTCAGGAGTTTTTGTATCGTAATTTTTTAGTTTAGTTCGAATTTCAAGCAATAGGTGGCGCTGACGGTGATTGGAGGCCAGGTCGACGCTTCACTCAGCACTAATCATCTGGCCTTCAATCGCCGTCAGCGCCACTTATTGTTTGAAATTCGAACTAAAATAAAAAAAATTACGGTACAAAAACTCCTGACATTATACATAACCCTCCTGCAAAAATTCTTTAAATAGCTGTCACCGTTTGCAAGTTATTGAATTTTAAAATCCACCAGTCATTTTTGGGACACCCGGTAAATATATCAATAGGAATGGATGTAACAACCCTGAGTAATATATCGAATTTAGAAGAATAAATTTAGAGATATAAAAGTAAAAAAACATTTAGTCGTAGAACAGCCTATGACAATCATTCGTAATGTATGAAATTTATAATTGACTGTTTAAGGTAAACTGGTCAGATCTAGATATCCCCCCAGGACATATTTATTAAGATCTTTAAAATTTTACATTAACGAGCTTATAGACTCAAGCTACCGCAAAAACAATGCGAGCGATGGGCGACTAAGGACAAATACATACAAATGAAACATAAGAAAAAATACATATTGATGTCACAGACTATGGCCTTAAACCGGATATAATTATTAGATAAAACTGATAAATTAACTGTTAGATAGGTCCATTAGAAAGTTCAAAATCTGATGTCATTTCAAACGAAGTGCTGGATGGAATAGCATGTTATTGAGCCAATTTACATGGATTGATAAAGGCGCCGAAATGCCAGCGTCATGTAAGTAGAAAAGAGTAATAGTAATATAAAGGAAAATTGCCACAATCGCATGCAGATGAGCTTGGTTAATGGAATTTATTAAGGTGCTCCTTAAATAGAACAAATCCTATAAAGAATAAAGTGACTGCATAAGAAAGGGGTGGAAGCTCTAATTACACCTTTGGAACAAGACCATCTATGGAATTCCGCTTTTCGAATAGTTCCAGTTATTCTCCCTCTGCTGCAGCAATTTTGAGTGTAGATAATGTATTTTCATATTTATTATCAAAAATCCCCTTCTTGCAGAGACAATATGAAACTTATAAAAAAACTGAGGCCTCCTTTTGTCTCTTTAATACCCAATTGCAAGATGCTGAAAATGCTACTACCTGAAAAAAAAATGTCTAATGCTTAAATGAGGAATTTTTATTTTTTTTCTTTATTATGTTATGTTTTCTACTCAGACTATATTTGTGGAGTGGTACTTAATTTTTAGAACAGAACAGAAGGTGTAATGTATCTGGAACTAAGTTTGATTTTGTTACTTAACATCCGAAGTGAAAAAAATAAAAGTTTAGGAACTCGAATAATTCTCGAATTTCTCACTAAGAAAACACAATTAGGGTTTAAAATTAAAAAAAAAATACTCTACTTTCTTTCACAAAATTTCTGCTTTTGTTTGATTTAAAGAAAAGCTATACATCCAAAATACATACAAAATAATATAAACTGTAACAGGTAAAATTAAATTTTAGCACATACATTTGCATTGATATTAAAAAGTTGAAGCCTCTATCTTAGATTACTAATATTTGAAAACACTTTGAATACTTGGCCAAACTTATCTGAATATGTGGAAAAATTTGTAAATATGTAAATGTCAAATGAGTTAAATCATGAAATATTTTCACCGTCAACTACTGCTATTATGCTTATGAGTTTAGTTCAGGCATGCAACATCCCTCATGCCAATGTTAATCTTATTGCAGAACTTTTTAAAAATATCTTATCTGCATATTAACATTTTTAAATGTTGCTTTTTTTTTTTACTTTATATGTATGGTCGATCATTAAAAAGGCATTTTTTGCCTTTTTTGACTCTGTTCACAGGATATTTTTTATTAGGATACTTTCATTTTAGTAATCACTTTTGAATACATCCATATAAAAAAAATATAAAAGTAATAGGGGGTAATGTAAAAAATAGACTTTGTAAAGATGGACTTCAGTTATCCAATGCTGAGAAAACTTTAAAAATATTGAAATGCAAATTCAAAACTTAAAAAAAAATTCTTCGATGGGATTTACATTAGCGAGCTGGTGTTCTTGAGTGAATGAAGCACTCCTATGATGCAATACACATAACTTTCAATAATTCGATAGGTAAGTAAAAATATAATATGTAAATACCTTTTCCTTGCAAATAACAAGTAAAGTGTCCTTTTCCCCCTTTAAAAATCATATAAGTTACTTTTATCTATATTATATAAAACCATAATTTTTCATTAAATGTACATATTCGGAAGAACTTTGTAAATGCTCAGAAAATCATAGTTTTGAATTTGTACCCTTACGAATATATTTTAAAAATATATTTTAGAAATATATTTTAAAGATATTTACTGTAATGTACAAAATACAAAAATTCGCAATTGTAAATAAAATAAATTAAAATTTATTCTGCTTTAAAAAAATAATTTTTCATATCCTACACTGTGTTAAAACCTTTTCATTACATATTCTTTAGATTTCATTCTCGATGCTTCCATCTTTTTAAAAGCCCGTCTTAATTAATTAACTTACGAAGAAGAGGGACGAAAACTGAAATTTTTAATTAATTTGCTGAAATTGTTTTCCTAAAATGAAACGTTTACCTTACTACTTTAATTTAAAGATCTTGTAAAAATATGGGAACATTTTAACTCATTTAGTTTACCGTCTATTAAGGGAACTCATATGCGAGTTTGAATGAATGTATTTAATCTAGTCTAAGTCACACAAGAATTTTGTAATAGTGCCTACTAAAGTAAAATTTTGTAATTTGAAACTATTATTCTGAGTATGAGATAATTACATTGTTGTTCTAAAGTGTTTCAAATGTGTTTCATGAAATCTTTCGCATTAATATAATTAAGTTCGGGTAAATTTTATCAAAAGAAAGCTATTTTGAATAACATTTTCTTAATGTAAACTCATTAATTAATTAAAAAAGCATTGTAAATGAAATCTGATTTTTAATTCAATTATTAATTATGCTATTAAACAAGCTTTAATAAAATTAAGATAGAGAGAAGAAGGACAACGCAGTTATAGTTTGATGGACCAAATATGTTGTTAAGTATTTAAGGTATAAAAATTGCAAAATCTTTGAAGCAAAAATTAAATGAAAAATGCTATTGAACAATAGAAAATATAATGTTAAATTAAATAATAAAGATTTGTAGAAATCACCATATAAATATAAAACCACACAAGACGCGTTTCAAGATAAAAAAAATTAACGCATTATCATTTACTTAAAAAATGTGTCCCTAAGGTACAAGAACATAAATCTTCGGGACTTTGCTCTACGGTGATTTATATAAAGCTTTATTATTTAATTGCGCTTTGTCGCCAAATTTTCTGTGCTTTTTGATCTATAATGTTCAACTTTCGACCCTTTGTAATCCGCGTCATTTTGTGTATGGGCTACCTGCATCTCCGCGTCATTTTACAAATTTCACTCGAACCTGTCGGCGGCGCCACTTTTTTAAAAAGATGTTTCCTTCAAGTACAACATTACTAAAATGCTCTCATTAAATAGAGAAAAACTTTATTTTCCTTTATTTCTAGTGCAAAAACCAATTTTACTGGGAAAGATGATGTCGCCGTAACAGCGAAAGTGGAGTGTTTCACTCACATTAGAATGTCACCACAGTGGCGACAACAGAATGCAACGGGTTAATAATTATTAATTAAATAAAACAGTGATGTATTTTTATCTGCATTTTCTGCACCAAGATGATTTATAAGCTTTAATTGTATAAATGCGCAAATCAAATGTACAATAAATAAATTAAATAAAATATGTGAAAAATAAATCAGTTGAAGTCTAAAAATGTAAACAGCCAAATAAACGTACTTTTGCTATTCTTAGGTTTATTTTACACCTTTAAGCAATTAAAATGAGCATACTACTACAGGGTGTTGATTAGCTATATATTTACTGTAACAGGGTGGTGAGTAGTCAGAGAAAACCACTGTCGAAAAAAGTTTAGCCAGTAATTTGCAAAAATGAAAATTGCCTTCTTTAGTCCCTTTATATAATGTGAAATATTTTCTATAAAGAAATACTGGTAGTTTTTTTTTACTGTGTTCTTTCCTGATTACACACCACTCTACTGTAACTTATGAATATTTTTTAACATAAATCATTTTCTAGAGGCATGTTTCATGCAAGAAAATAACTTTTGAGTTTGGCTAAAAAAAATACCTGCTTTACAATATGTTTAATAAGTATAGCACAAAAATTTAACTTCAGAAATACCAAACTTTTAACAGTCATAGATCTTAAATTATTTAACCGAATGAGTTGCGTATGTTATGCACTGAGAAAAATGATACTTTCAAATCTGAGTAAGATGCTGTCTTTATTCTATTAAGAAAACTTTTGTTATAAATATGAGAGTCCAACGGTTTCGATTTAGAAATAATACCAGAATTATTCAGATTCAAACAAAATTACTTTTCATTCGTTAAAACTAGAAAATTTTACCAGGGTAGTTGAAGTTATTCAAACTATTTCAAACTTTTATGATTTCGAAAGAAACTCACCTTTGAGTAAAAATTCATAACATGGAATGTGGCGAACATTATTTTTATGTTTTAATAAGAACATTTAAAAGCCATCGCGATTTAATTCCGAAAGCTTAAGTTTTCTCAATCAGTCTTCGAAATCTATAAATGGATCAATTCATAAAGGTGTTCTTCGGAGGTGGAATTTAACAAATATCAACAGATATCAATAAGTGTTATTCCATTCTTTGACAGTTCTTGATAAGTTACAGGGATCATATTGGGCAAATTCATAGCACATAATGAGAATTACAGTATATTTAGGTATGTGCCAGATGTACCACACAATGCAGTGAAGGTTTAAATTATTGCTTAAAAATATAAGATTAATCACATTACGCTTTCCATATTTAATTTTTAATATTATTTGATATAAAAATATTTTAAAAGTGAATTATAAGTTTCTAGATATTCTTAATCTTATATATTTTAAATGAAAAATATTGACTTGTTACTTTTAACCAAGTTCCAATTATAAAAAAAATATCAGCTGTTATTGCAGAATCACGTTTGAAATTAAATTCATTTTTAATGCTTCATTTTCAAAATACTAATCCACTCGCTATTTCAACTAAGTTTTTTTTTGCGAAAAAATCCTGCATACTAATTAAACTGCTAAATACTAGCATTGGTGCAGATTTATAATTCTTTCTAAACCAGCACGCTCCTCGTTTTAAATTATTTTATGTATATTGGGCAGCATACTTTTTTCTCTTTCTAAAAGAAAAAAAAATACCCATTAATCGTGCGGTTAAACATAATATAGTAGCATTGAATATTTATCAGCTCTTGTTTGAGTTAAATGTAGTATGAATGAGAAAAATAGCATAAATTTTCCACTGTAAGCACTATTTATTAGAGCAATAAATCTTTTAATTTTTCCTGTATTAGGTAACTTTTTTTATAAATAAATTGTCAATGAATTATTTTACTGCTATTGTTAAAAAAAGATTATTTTAAAATCAATGTCTTAGTAATATTTTTTTACATATTGAATGGAAAACTAAGATTTAATATAAAGAATGTACATAATTAAATATTCTACATTTACAGGAGTATTAAAAGAAAACAAACAGATTCAGAATCTTGTTGTTTATCAAAGTTTGAAAATTATTGTTTAAAGTTTAAATTCAAAATATTTTAAAACAGTTAAATTTACAAGTGTTTAATATCAGCCATTGCAGAAATGTACACAATATCGAGGCGGTGGAATAACTCATTCCACACTTTTTCAGCAAGCCCGGGTTCAACCTGATTAAAGCAGAATGTAAAGTGAACTCGAGTCATCTGACTAGTAAAAATGTAGAGGGAATAGAAGAAAAAAAAATAGAATAAACAATAGCAAAAACTAAAAATTTTATACCCGTTTGTTATAGTTTCATCATTGGTAATTTTACTGGTAATGCCTGATTTTTTTTCTTTTTGTAGTCAGTCCACCTACTCTAAATTTTATAACTTATTGACACACCATTGAAATAGATTAGAAATTTTATTAGTTGCTTTCCAATTTAAAAAAAAGAGAAAAAAAGGAAGAAAGAAAATCCTAACTTGTATAAATTCGTGTATTTTGTTTTACTTTTTTTATGTTTTAGGATCTCAATAATAGCTGTGTTGAAAATATCTAATAGTATGCCAATTTTGGCACGCGTGTCACAGGCTCACTATCATAGGTTTCTGATTAGTATTCTTGGCATTCCCTTTTTTTTTTAATTACGATAAATTTTATTATGTGATTTTGTTAACTAATGTGGTTAACCATCACAAAAAAATTCAAAATTTTCACTCAATAAATAAAAATTGTTTTAAAATGTGCCCGAGATCCTCTTAAATAATTTATACTACACATATACTTTATCCAATGGCTCATAATAATATATTTTAATTACAAGATTTGGTCTTAAGTTGATTACAACTAGAAAACCCCTCAAAGCTGCTCTACTGCGGAGCACGGTTCCCATAATATATTATATCAAAATTTTATTTAAAAAAACTGGGTGCCAATTAACAGTATAGAATTAAAATTAAATGTTCATGCCATGCAAACAAGCGGACTTGAAAGGATCAATAATTTTATCTGAATGTGTTATTTATTTAAACATGTTTATTTAGACTCGGAAAAAATCTCTCTGACAATTCTTAATCACTAAATTAAAATAATACAAATATCAGCTACTATGCCAGGAATTCGTTTGAAGTTTAATACAGCTTAACCAAAAATTTTCAAAATACTAATTCCTTTCCTATCTCAGTTCAAGCGTTAATGTTTGCAGAAAAAGAACAGCTACATTCTAATTAAACTCTTTACTAGCTAATGCAGAAGCTGTTTTATTAGTCTTTTTTTTAACTCAATGCAGACAGCTCGCTCTAAATTATTATGTGTATATTGAACGGGAAATCTGTTTCCTTTTTCTTCGTAAAGAAATAAAAGAGTTAGCGTGTGGTTAAACATAATTCTATAGCTATTGAATATTCATTATTTCTTATTTGAGAAAGATAGAATAAACAGAAAACGGGCGTATTATTTTTACAAAGTGATATTTGTTATTTTATAAATTTTTATATTTTTTCTACTTTCCGGTAATTACAATAAATAAATGAAATTAAAATTCTTAAAGACCAGAAAAAATCTTCCATTATAATTTGCAGGGATAATTTAAAGTTTTACTTTTATTTTGCAATTTTTCCGTTGAAGACAGAATTCGTGTACAAAGAGGTCACATTTTTAAGAGTTTTGAGGCATTTGGTAAGGTTAGTACTGTATTTAGTATATAAAAAATACCTATATATTAATATAACACTTTTTAAAACATTGATTTTTATATTTTAGGTAGGTAATTTTATAGTAGATGAAGACAAATCTGTTACCAATCCTACAAGGAAGCGCTAATTTGTTTGAAAGGTTTTATTTTAAGTGAAAAACATACAAGAATGAATTGTTGCTGTCTAAAATCTAATTAAACAAATGTAAGCTACTAAGCCAGAAAGTCGTTTGAAAATATATACAGTTCAATCGATAGTTTTGAAAAAAGTAATTATCTCCCTATCATAATTCAAGTAATAATTGTTGCAGAAAAACAACAACTGCATTCTAATTACCGTTTTATCCTTTGCTTGCTACTACTGCAGCAATTTCAGAATTCTTTTCCGGCCCAGTGCACAAATCTCCTTCCAAATTGTTTTCTGAATTTTAAAAGAGATATTTTTTTTTCTATTTCTAAAAGGCAAAATATTAATAGAGTGGTTATAAGTAATTTAGATATTATTTAATATTTATTATCTAATAGTTTGTAGAGTAAAGTTTTAGCAAGTACTATTATATATAAAAAAATCATAATAAATTTCACCGTTTTGCGAAAAATGCGGCAAAGATAATAATAATTGTATTGTTAGAAGTTAAAATATACATTTTATTTTAATTTCCTAATACATTCGGTCTGAAATCCTGCTGTTATCTAGCTGGCCAAAAGTACAAAGAAATTTGAAAAAGAAATGCTTATTTTTAACTTGTAAACTCTATACTGTTACTTACCCATCAAACGTGGCAAAGTTTAAATCTTGCAATCGTATTGAAAATCAAAAGAAAAAAAATTACAGATTTGAACGTTTCAGATACTGCAGAGTGCGAGAAAGATATAAAAAAATGCTGCGAGTCTGTCTGTCTGCAAACGCTCTATTTCACAAACCAATTGAGATAGAGATTTGAAATTTTGTGTGTATTTAGTACATAATAATAATGAGTATACCACTGAGTAATCATAATAATGTTTCATATACCTTTCTACTGAATGGTATATGAAACTTTTCGAATAAATTTCTTTATTTTATGGGGTGGATATAAAAGACAATAAAAAAACACGAATTTTAAAATATACAATGAAATTGATCAGATAATTAGTTCCTGCGATATTTGTAGTCATATTTTTTAGTTTTTGATTTTTCATGATCCTGTATTTCCTTCAAATATCAATTCAAATATATATTTTAATTGGAAATGACACACTTAATTCAATGCAGTAAACAGTTAGTTAACAGGATTATCATATTTTTAGTTATAATGATGTTTCTTTTACTCAAATTGGTACTAGTTGAGAAGTTTGGCGTTTTATATAATTTGTAGAAATTGGTTTAACAGCAATTTATTTATAGAGCATTACTATGCGTAAAAAATATTTAATTATACGTTTAAATTTTATTTTGGTATTACGATGCATTTTATAAATAATTTTTATATATGCGTTAGTTTCATATTTTATATTATGCATATTTATGATGAGTAGGTGTTACGTTGGTCCCCAATGACTAGTTATTACCTTTGTCACATTTTAAGTAAAGCAATGAGTATTTATATTTCATTTTGTGCATTTTGTAATTAAATAAATGTACAATATTGCATTTTGCCTCATGATTTTATTTAAAAACTTTTAATTTCCGCGTGAAGTTTATGCATAATTTCTTGCAATTGTAAATATTTTATTTTAATATATTGCTTATTAAAGTAATTTATTGATTGTATAAAAGAGTTTTTTATTAAAATCTGAATGTATAAAATTAAACATTTGTTGAAATACTAATTTTCATTATGTCAAGATTTTGTTGTTGAGTTTATTATTGTTGCAAAAATAAATAAATAAACAAACAAATAAACAAATAAAAATAAATAAAATAAAAAGTAAATAAAGTAAAAATAATAAAAAATAATAATAAAATTAAAATAAAAATAAAAAAAAAACAACAACTCCTTTAGAAATCTGGTTTAAAAGCCCTAATTTAAAACGACTATTTTACTTTTTTTTAAAGAAAAAAGTAAATTATTTAGATACCTAGTCTAAAAGTCCTAATTGAAAACTTTTATTTTATGACATTTCGCCACGATTTTTTACCAAGAAGATTGTTACTTTGCACATACAAAACTTGAGGACGAAAAATTAGGAGTGCAAATAAGGTGTACATATATCAAAGACGATTTTTTTTTTACGTATCGTCGTGGAAAAAATTTTCATATCGTCAAAAATCAGATTATTAGCATAATATCTTTAACATGTGGAAAAATGGGACAAGTAATTAACATTTTTTTTAATTCGTTCTGTTGCCTTATTTAGACTTTAATTTATATCCTTCGAGTTTAATTTTTCCACTTTAGTGAAGGTATAAAATTGTATATTTTAACAGATTTATTTTAAATGAAAAAAATCTAACCTTGAATTGTTGTTGTCTAAAATCTAATTATATAAAAGAGTTACTAAGCGAAAAAGTCATTTGAAATTAAGTCCATTTCAACCGATAATTCTGAAAATACTAATTATCTCTTTATCGTAGCAAATAAAGCATTAATGTTTGCGAAAAAATAGCTACATTCTAATTACCATCTTGCCGTTTGCTTGCTAGTCCTGCAGCAATTTCATATTTTTTTTTCTAACTGAGTAAAAAAATTTCGTTTTAAATTGTTTTCTGCATTTTGGAAAAAATATTTTTTTCTATTTCTAAAAATGAAAACATTAACAGCTTGATTATAAATAATTTAGATGTTATTTAATATTTATTATCTAATATTTGACAGAGTATAGATTAGTAAAGTACGAGTTGAGATTTAAAGAAGTGTATTTTGAACAGTAGAAATACACAGTGTGAATTTAGAAAAGTTCACAGCTTTAGTTTAAATGCAACAAAGGTAATACAAATGTTATAAGCTAAAAATATGCATTTCATTTAAATTTTCACGCAGTTTCGGCCTGGAATCCTACAGTCATTTAAGTATCAGGAAATTTCAATGAAATGTGCATTTTTAGTTTGTGACATCTACATTTCATATTCAAAATGTTAGAATAATTGAGAAAAAGTAATAAGAAAAAATATTTTTCATTTACTTTTTTATACTGAGTAAATGTAATTAAATTTCTTACGAATTAAATTTGGAATGCTTAATTATGATTATAACATTTACAAAATATAAAATACAGTACAATAAATTAGGTATTAAAGTTTTCTGATACAAATCAAAATATTAAAATAAAATATAGATTGGTTCAAAATATTAGACTATTTTATTTTACTCAACAATATTACCTTATGAATATGAAGTAAATGGTAGTTATGTATTATATTTCGTGTCATTCCCTTTAACTTTCATAACACCGTGCAAAAGATCTTGTATATTATAATACAAGACGTTTACAAACATTTCTATCAATATCAGGCCAAATAGACTGAATACGTGCCAATATATCAGTTTTACTTGAAGGAGGATTTTATTGGTCTTTTTTCTTCATTATGCACCATTTTTATGGGATTAAAGTCTGTTGTGTTTGATGGCCAAGGAAATACTTTAGTGTTGCGGTGGAAGAACGAATTATTAGATCACACCGGGGTATGCGGTGACGGTAAATCTTGTTGAAACATGAAACCATCTATAATAAATCTTCTGATGATGGAATAATGTAATATTCCAAAAATTTTTTATATATCTGAGAGTTAACCTTTTCGTAGACGATGAATAATATTTCAGGTTCTTCTGCTCTCATGAAACCATGGCACCAGACCAGCAGCAAATTTTATGTAATGTTTCAGGCATTCTTTATCAAATATTCCTTGCTTTATTTTCCAAACTCGAATACTTTGATTACCGTTTTAAACATACAACATACTTCCATAACTCACAAATATACTTTTCTTCGAGCCATAAACGTCTCGATTCACACAAATTTTAATCTTATACGCATTTATTTTCCAGTTATGAGAGGTTTTGTTTTTAGTACACGAGATTCAAATTTAAATTTACGACAGCGTCTAATATTGTCGATGTCGATGTCGATATCATCAGACGATGATCAAACGAAATGCATATGTCACTTTATCATTTTCCGTCAAAGGGGCGGGGTAAATTTTAGGCGGTGATTCAGATTCCTGTCATCTCTACACTGTAAAAAAAAATCTGTAATCCTACAGATGAAAAGTTGCCGAAATCTGTATGGTTACTAACATTTTACCGGTGAACCTTTCAAGAAAAGATGTAAATCTACAGAATTAATTTTTGTAAAGCTACAGAAATCTGTAACTTTGCAAACGAGTCTACTAAAATTGCAGTAACCTTACTAAAGTTTTATCTGTAACATGGGTTGTAGTTACATAAAAAATTCTTGGAATACTACTTTCCTAAAAAAATCTTAGTAACCTTACAGAATTTACAATTTTCAGTGTAAATCTGTATCTGTTACATACACCTTTGCTGTTGCCGTTCCATAAAAGTTCTAGGAATCTCAGTTTCCTAGAAAAATTTTAGTAACTTTACAGATTTTTTGATACAATATGTAGATAATTCACGATATAGCATGGATTTTTATCGTGCCGGTACAAATCAACCACAGGAAGTTTAATAGATTAAAGGATATCACTCCAATGATCCATTTTAAGACAAAACAGCAAACAAACTGCAAAAAGATTACTGATTTTTAATAAATTCGTATGAATTTAATCAATGATACCACCACTTATGAATTGGCGATAATTGGAAGATAATTAATGCAAAATATTCTACTATTCTGAACCACTTGAATAAATATTCCATTAGTTTGACTTTCCAAAACATTCTTTTTTTTAATTAATCTTTTCAAAAATTATATTAATTTTGAGATAATAAATAAGTTTTATCAACAGTAAGTTCTAAATAAAAATATCGTTTGCATATTTCTGTGAAAATATATTAAATTACTAAAAGATACTTTCAATTTGTAAAAAAAAAGTAATTATTCTAATATTTTGAATATGAGCTGTATATTATAATTATATTTGCGGTCTTTTAAGTAAAATTATGAGCTTTTTAAAGATCATAATGTGCATTTTGTGATTGAATAGAGGTATAATATTACATATCAACTTGTGGTTAATTTCCGGGTGATGTTTTCGCGTAATTGTTTGGATTTGTGAAAATTTTAATTTAATAGATTGCTTCATGTATAATTTTATTGACTTTATAAAATGGGTCATTTCATGGTAATTTACGTTATATTTAGAGCAATTTACTGCAGTACTTCTAGTAATACAACGCTGAAAAATATTCAAATGTAAAATTAACATGATTTATCAATGAAACCTATTTAAGTGTCGATTTGGATAAAAATTACCAAAACAAATTGTATTGAAAATTACACTTTATATGATAACTTACATTCGTTTTTCAAAATTTTCCTTTTTTTAATTACCATAATAAATATAACAACCGAAACTTAAGAAATAAATCTAAAATTAGGTAATTTTCATCGAAATCGGGTTTTGAATAAGTGTAATTAAAAAACCATATCAAATTTATAGTTTGAATAACTTTTTTTGTGTGTGTTATATTACTAAAATTACAGAAAATATTTATAAATGTAGCGTAAGTTAGCATAGAATGACCCAAATGGTTTCGATTAAAACCTTAAATGTATTTTTGAAATATTTGTTGAAATACTAAGTTGTCATTATTGAAGATTTCTTTTTGAGTTTGTAATAATAATAAAATATACAGGGTGATTCAAAATAACGTGCACAAATTGATATGACATCTCAGGCATACGACAGGGATGAAAAATCACATAGGAACATAGGGTCTCAAACTACTTATTGAGTCACAAGTACAGAGTGTTTCATTCTAAAAACAACCGGTTTGAAAGTGATAATTTTCAGGAAAATAATAACATCGTAAAGAAAATGGAACGATATGTACCTAATTTTGTATGAAATGTGATAACGTTACGAAAAGATCTGGGAAAACATATTGCTCAAGCAGTCGATGATACCGTATAAACTGATTATCTCAGTCCAAAATGTGAGGTGCCAAGTGCGTATTGCTGGTGCACATAATGCAAACTTCTACCATTTATAATTGGTGTTATCACATTTAAAACAAAGGTGAAAATGTCTATTAAATGTTGTATTATAATTTACTTCATTTTTCTGAAATTTATTACTGTCAACCCAAATTGAGTTAGGATGAAACACCCTGTATTTGTGACTCAACAAGGAGTTTGCGACCCTATGATCTTATGTGATTTTTTATCCTTGTCGTATGCCTGATTTGTCATATCAATTTGTCTACGTTATTTTGAATCACCCCGTATAAGATTTTTAGAAGTCTAGTTTAAAAGTCCTAATTTAGAACTATTATTGTACGACATTTTGAAAAGATAAAAGAAACAAGTATTCTAGAAGACTACTCTTAAATTTCTAATTGAATATATTTATTTTACAAAGTTTTCAAAAGATGAAAGAAATATTATTTTAGAAGTCTAGTGTAAAAGTCCTCAGTTAAAACGGTTATCTTCGATATTTTTAAAAAATGAAAAAATAAGTCTTTTAGAAGTCTAGCTTAAACATCATAATTTGAAACGATTATTTTACGACATTTGACAATGAATTGCTGCAAACATGATTTGTATTTTACTCATACATTATTGTTCAAAAATTAAAGATGAGATGGTTTTTTAAATGTATAGTCGTGCATATGTTTTACGCATCGACTTAAATCATATTATTTGCATAAAATATTCAATATGAGAAAAAATGATATAAGTAATCAATATTATTTAAACAGTCTGTCTTGCTGCATTGTTCTTATTTTAATTTGTCCATTTCGCCCTTAAGTTTTTCTCACCAGTGTATTGATTTCAAGAAATAAAATCATTTATTTTAAAATATTTTATTGTAAATGAAAAAAAAAAACCTCCATGAATTGTTGTTGTCCAAAATCTAATTATACAAATATAAGCTACTAAGCAAGAAACTCATTTGAAATTAAATACAGTTCAACCTATAATTTTGAAAATACTAATTAACTTGCTATCGCAAACCAAGCATTAATTTTTTCGGAAAAAATAACATTCTAATTACCATTTTACCGTTTGCTTGCTAGTACTGCAGCAGTTTCATAATTCTTTTCCAATCCAGTGCTCAAATCTCGTTCTAAATTGATTTGTGCATTTTGAACCAGATTTTTTTTTACCTTCTTCTAAAAGGGAAAATATTAATAGAGCGGTTATACATAATTTATTTGCTACTGAATATTTATTATGTGTTATTTGACTAAGAGTAGTTTTTTAAACGAGACGATTGGATGAAATTTTGAAAAGTAAAAGCTATTTATTCCTTTGTAAAGTATTTAGATAATTTGTTCCGATAGTGAATATTTTATATGAATAAATTGATTGATATAATATATTGCTTAATATGCTATATTGCCTTTATTAACTTTATAAAATGTTTTTCTTAAAATATCTATATATTTTTGAAAGATTTATTGAATTGCTAATTTTTATTATGTTAAGATTTGATTAAGTAGATTGAAATAGTAGCGGATGAAATACATCTTTTAAAAGCCTTATATAAATGTACACTTAAACAAAAACTGCAATTCTACCATTTTAAAGTATCAAAAATTTGTCAGCTTTCTAAAATGTTTTCTATACACAGTATATATCAAGGTATAAATCTGCAAAATTGGTTTTTGTGAAGCTATAGGTTTCTGTAGATTTCAAAATAATCTACTAGATTTACAATAATGTTGCTAAAATTTCCTTAAACGTTCTCAGTAACCTTACAGATTTTTTTTAAATTTATAGTCAAAAGGTGTATCTGTTATATGATTTTTAGTTGCTGCCGTCACATAAAAAATCTACAAATTCCAGTTTCTTAGAAAATATTTTGCAGTTTTACGATTTTTTTTCAGTGTAAAAATTTAAAGCGAATATTTTCAAACAGGCATTGAAAATTGTTGTTAACTATATTTTTATTTTACTCATATTAGTTTTCAGGCAGAAGATCGTTTGAAATGATGTTGCCGTTTAAACGATAATTTTCAAAATAAACTTTTTACAAAATTAAATCCAAGCAATAGTACTTTAGGGAAAAAAAAGTACTACATTCTAATTACTATTTGCTTGCTAGTATACTGTAAAAAAATCTGTAAAATTACTAAAAGTTTTCTAGGAAACTGGAATTCGTAGAACTTTTCGTGTAACGGAAACAGCAAAAAATTATGTAACAGATAGAGATTTGCACTGAAACTCAAACACTCTGTAAGGTTAATAAGAATTTTTTAGGGAATTGGGATTTCTAGAATTTTTTATGTGACTGCAAACCAGGATACAGGCAAAATTTTAGTAAGGTAAATGTACTTTTATTTGGATCGTTTTTAAAGTAACAGATTTCTGTATTTTTACAAATATCAGTTTTGTATATTTACTTCTTTTCTTGTACAGTGTACAAATACAATGTTAGTTAATATACAAATTTCGGGAAGGTTATATTTAGAAGATTACAGTTTTTTAATGTACTGAAGCCATTTCATAATTCTTTTCCATTTCAGATTAAAAAAAATACTCGTTCTAATTTGCTTTCTGTATTTTTAACGCGACTTTTCTCATCTGCAAGGGAAAACCATTAATAGTTTAGCTATGCAAATTTAGATGCTATTGAATATTTATTATTATTTAACTAATGTGAATTTAAAATATAAAATTGTGTGACATTTTAAAAATTGTAAACCCTTAATTTCTTCGTGAATTTTGCGTATTTGTATCATTCTAAGTAACTTGTTTAAACCTTTGTGTCGCAATATCTTCCATTTGAAAATATTTATTCAGATGTCAGAACACATTATTTGAATTAGGTTCAAAAATAAAAAAAATGTATAATTCAAACATTAAATAATATTCTCTAAAAGGTAGTATTTTCACATTTACAATAAACATAAATTCATTTTGTTTAGAGATAACAGTAATGAATAAAATCACAATGAAAATCCCTCTTTATAAGTGGCATGATAAAATATGAAACAAGGTGATAAAGAGGTTAACAATTGCTTCACGTACAATTTCTTGAAAGTTTAAAAATGATTTTCTTAAACCTATGAGGCATTATTAAATATTTATTGAAATACTACTTTTCAGTATTAAGCTTTCGTTGTGTACAATTGTAAGAGTCGCAAATGAAAAAAAAATACTTTTAAGTAGTGAAACCAAGTTTTTTTATGTTAAATGTATTTTAAGTTTTTAAGAGGAAAAAAAATCTTTATAAGTTGCATTGAATTTCTGCCATGATGTAAATATGCAAAACGGTGATAAAAATGATTAACAATGTTTCATGTCCTATTTATGCCATATATAAAAATAATTTTCCTATTAAAACCCATGTGGCATTATTAAATTATAAATATTAATTTTCATTAAGCTTTCATTATGTACTGCTGTAATTTTCGCAGATGAAAAACATCTTTCGAGAAAAGAAAGCAGGTCTTTTAAGCAGAAAGTCTAAAAAAAAGAAGTCTTTAAAGCAGATGACAAATCTTTATAAGTAGCATTGACAGTTAGGTATGATACTGATATGCAACACGGTGATAAAAAGGGTTAACGTTGCTTCATGTAAAAAATATTTTTATGGAATATATACAAATACTTATTCTATTAAAACCTGCTTCACATTATTAAGTACCCGTTGAAAAACTAACTTTCAATATGTTACGCTTTTATTACATATTATCGAAATAGTTCCAGACGAAAAAATATATTTGAAAAGTTTTATATAAAACTGTTAATTAAAAAAGTTTATATTAAATTTGGTCTAAAATTGTTGTTTACTTTTTTTACACATATTTTTTGAAAGACAGAAAATTATTAAAAAATAAATTCCTCTTAACAGATACTTTTCAAAATATTAATTTTCTCCCTACATAAATTCAAGCATTAAAGCTTTCATTAAAAAAGTGCGTATAACTAAATTCCTTGTTTGCATATATTGCAGCAATTTCATAATTCTTTTCCTTCTCAATGCACGTATATCACTTTAAATTATTTTATGCATACTTATTGAACAATAATTCTTTTTTTGTCATCTAAATAAGAAAAGTATTAATCATGCGGCTGAACATAATTTATTGGCTGTTCAATACTTATTACTTCTTATTTGAATAAAGTACAGATTTAAAAGAGAAAAAATATTTAAGTTTTTCGAAAATAAGCAATATTAATTAGTCGCTAAAGTTTTCCAAGAGTGTCTTTATTAAGTCTTTTAAAATGCTAGTCTAAAAGTCGTAATTTAAAACGATTACTTTACGGCATTAGACAATCAATTAACGTAAACATGATTCATATTTTACACATACATTGGTGTGCAAAAATAAAAAAAACATTTTTTTTTTATGTATAGTCGTGTAGAAGTTTTGCGCATCGACTAAAATCATATTGTTACCATAAGTTTTTCAAAATATTAAAATATGAGATAAGAAATCAAAATTATTTAAACAGTCCATTCTGTTGCCTTGTTCATATTTTTATTTTTTTCATTTTTTTTTTTATACATACTAGTTAAAAAGCAGAAAAATATTTAAAATTAAATACAGCTTAACAGATATTTTTCAAAATATTAATTCTCTCCCTATATAACATCAAACATTCAAGCTTTCGGGTAAAAACAAGTGCTTCCTAACTAAATTCTTTGTTTGCTTGTACTGCAGCTATTTCATAATTCTTTTCTGTTCCAATGCACACGTATCACTTTAAATTATTTTATGCATACTTATTGAGGAATATTTTTTTTCTGTCATCTAAAATGTAAAAGCATTAATCGTGTTTTATACACATTTTATTGGCTATTGAATATTTATTACAGATTTAAAAGAGAAAAATATTTAAGTTTTTGGAAAGTAAAACATACTAATTAATAACTAAAACTTTCTAAAAATGCCTTTATTAAGCAAATCTTTTGTAAACAAATTTCTTAATATTTCTGTTTCCTATTAAATATATGTGAGTTTAAAATGACATTTAAAGAGACATTTAAAGAAATTATACTAGAGTGTTAATAACAAAAAAAAAGCCGTTTGCTATTTTGAAATTAAGTTATTAATAAAAATCACATACATATATATATATTTGTTAAAGGAACAGGAAAATTAATATAAGTAGGTACAGAAAAAACAAGAGTTATAAACGAGGTCCAAAAAATTATGTTTAATAGAAACAAATGCAGATTGATTTTTTTTAAATAGAAAAAAATATTGATTATTTAATGATTTTTTTAAATACAATTTAGCTGATACTTTTGGAAATATTATTTCTAACCCTTCATAGCTTCATGCTTTAGGGGGAAAACAGCTACGTCCTAACTAAATTTCTTGTTTGCTTGTAGTGCAGCTATTTCATAATTCTTTTCCATCTAAATGCACGCATATCACTTTAAATTATTTTATGCATACTTATTGAACAATGACTCTTTTTTTTTATTTAAAGGAAAAAAGCATTAAACGTGTGGCTGAGCATAAATTATTGGCCATTGAATATTTATTAACTCTCATTTGAATAAAATATAGATTTAAAAGACAAAAATATTTGAGTTTTTGGAAAGTAATCAGTATTAATTAGTCTCTAAATTTTTCAAAAACTGTCTTTATTAAGTAAATCTATTGTAAACAAATTGCTTAATATTTCTACTTTCTGTTAAAGATAAGGGAATTTAAAATAAAAACTAAAGAAAAGAAATTATGCTAGAGTAAAAATCACAGTAACAATTTAAAGCCGTTTGCTATTTTGAAATTAAGTTACAAATATAATCATGTATTTACGTTAAAAGGAGCAATATTGAAATAGGTTGATAAAGAAATAACAAGAGTAATGGACGAGGACAAAAAAATATTTTTTATGTAAATGAATGCAGATCGATACACTCTGAGCGTCTTGCAAAAGGGTAAAATTGTAATTTTTTTTCTCCTCATTTTTGCTTAAATGCTCAAAATATATGATTCATTCAACATTATAAAAAATCTTAATTGCAAATATGAATGTATCCCTTGAGAGTATTAATTTTATAAAATATATTGAAAATCCATTAAATCTATAGAATTATATTACGTTAAATATTGCTTGTATTGGAGTGTAACCTGAAGCTTAGTGAACGGAATATTACGTTCCAAAGACTTAGAGGATTAAAAAAACAGTTCAAATTATTAATTATTTCATTTTTTACGCATGTTAGTTGAAAAGTAGAAAATTGTTTAAAACTAAATACAATTTAGCTGCCATTTTTGAAAATATTAAATCTCTCCTACACAACTTGAAACATTAATGCTTTCGGGAAAAACAACTTCGTCTTAAATAAATTCCTTGTTTGCTTGTACTGCAGCTATTTCATAATTCTTTTCTCATTCAATGCATACGTATCATTTAATTTATTTTATGCATATTTATTGAACAATACTTCCTTTTTTTTATCATCTAAAGGAGAAAGCATTACTAGTGTGGATGAACATAATTTATTGGCCATTGAATATTTATTAACTCTTATTTGTAAAAAGTGCAGATTTAAAAGAGAAAGATATTTGAGTTTTGGAAAGTAAGCAATATAAATTAGGATCTAAAGTTTTGTAAAACTGTGTTTATTAAGTAAATCTTTTGTAAACAAATTACTTAAAATTTATTCTTCGTAAAAGTTATGCTAGTTTTAAATGACATTGAAAGAGAAGAAAATATACTAGAGTGAGAATAAAAATAAATTTAAGCCGTTTACAATTTTTAAATTAAGTTGTCAATAAACATAATATATATATATATATATATATATATATATATATATATATATATATATGTGTGTGTGTGTGTGTGTGTGTGTGTGTGTGTGTGTGTGACAATTATTTGAAGAATCGAAGATTTAACGTCACAAAAACATTTATTTCCCAAAACATAACAAACACACATAAAACATACCACGATTACAGATGAGATTTTAGACATACTTGGGAATTATTCACCTTGGATAAGGTTAAGAACATTTTTCATGTCAACGGTGCGACATGTTTTCAGTCGGACTGACTCACATCTCTCTCTGGGGGGGGGGGGGTAAGAAAAAATGTTCCGTGCAAGGAACCAAGGGAAACAGCGCCCTCTGAGATCTGGAAAGAGTAGTGGAGTTGAGAGGTGCGTTACATATATATATATATATATATATATGTATATATATATTTGTTAAAGGAACAGAAAAATGAATATAAGTTGGTACAGAAAAAACAAGAGTTACGGCAAGGCTCCAAAAAGTTATTTTTGATAGAAACAAATGCAGATGGATTTTTTTTAAATAGTAAAAATTATTGATTATTTCATGATTTTTTTTACACATGATAGTTGAAAAGCAGAAAAATATTTAAAACGAAATACAATTTAACTAATATTTTTGAAAATATTAATTCTCTCCATACTTAACTTCAAGCATTAATGTTTTAGAGGAAACACAACTACGTTCCTACTAAATTCCTTGTTAACTATACTGCAGCTATTTTATAATTCTTTTCCGTCTCAATGCAAACATATCACTTTAATTATTTTATGCATACTTATTAAACAAAAATTCCTTTTTTTCTCATCTAAAATGGAATCGTATTAATCGTGTGGCTGAACATTATCTATTAGCTATTGAATATTAGCACCTCATTTGTGAATAAAGTAGCGATTTGAAAGAAAAAAATATTTAAGTTTTTCGAAAGTAAGCAATATTAATTAGTGTATAGAATTTCCTAAAATTATGTTTATTAAGTAAATCTTTTGTAAACAAATTGCTTAATATTTCAACTTTCTCTTAAAGATATGGGAATTTAAAATAAAAAGAAGAGAGAAAAAATTATGCTAAAATAAGAATCTCAAAAACAATTTAAAGGCATTTGCGGTTTTGAAATTAAGTTGTCAGGTAAAATCATATATAAATGATAAAGGAGCAGTAATATTAAAAGTAGTTGCTACAGAAATAACAAGAATAATGGATGAGGGAATAAAAAGTTGATATAAACAAATACAGATTCATTAAAAAATAGTATTAAAAAGAATACTGTCCAGTTAAATGAATGGTTTTGGGCTCACAGGCTACGCATAATAATTGTACATTAGAGCCTTTTATTTTCAAGAGTTAATTCCTTTCGACAAACAAATTAAGGAAGGGAAACAGCTCCCCCCATTTCCCTTTTTATACCCTTTTTTCATTAAATCCCTCAAACTAATCAGGGACATGATTTATCATATAAAAAATTTATATCCACAATTCAGAGCAAATCGGAAAACTCTTAATAAAAACCCATTTATATAATTAAAGAGGAATAATCCCCCTCTTTTATACTTAACCATTAAACTACCAAAACTACTCAGAGATTTCAACGAAATCTGATAATTCTGCATGAAAAACCCATTTATATAAATTAAAGGAAGGGGTAGTAAAACCCCCGTTCCCTCTGTTTATACTTATCTAATGAACACCTAATACTAATCACGGAGGCGCCTCATCAGAATGATCCTATATCTAAATTTTGAACGAAAACTGATAATTCTACATGAAAAACCCATTTATATCAAGTAAGGGAAGGGGCATGAACCCTCCTTTCCCCCTCTTATACATATCGAATGAACTCCAAAAACTAATAGAGAAGCGCCTTATCAGAATACACCTATGTACAAAATTTCAAGTGGATCGGATATTTTTATCATGAGTTATCGTGTTACGCACGAACATACATACAAACAGAACAGGCAGGCACATAAGCTCTCAGGCTATGATAGCCTTTGAGCTAAAACCTATTAATTATTTCATGAAAGTTTTTAAACTTATCGGTATCAATTAAATGTTTATAAAGGAATTAATATTTTTGTTTTATTTTAAAAATCAAATATATATTGGTAAAGAAAGAAGTATAGTAAAATTAGGCTGATAAAAAAGACACTAATAAATTTCTTAATCTATGCCCCCTCATTCACACAAACAGAGAGAGAGAGAGAGAAAGGAGATACAAAAAATAAAATGAAAGAAAATGTAAATACCTTTGATAAAAAACAAGAACTCAGAAAATGGGAATAATGATTTTACATTTTTACTTTTTCAATCTTCAGTTGAAGAAAATATTGTAATCGAAATTTTTTTCTACGGATTTACACGATTTAGGGGCAAGAGATTCCAATAAAACATGTTTTTACAAAATGTATCTTAGTCCGTGTGTATGTATGTCTGTGTGCCTGTGTGTCCGTATATCGCCATTCTACCATAGAAAAGTGTATGAAGAAATGCATAGAATTAAACCAAATTTTTTGTGTATGTTTTTGGCAGTGCGAAACAGGTCCTCATTCAATTTTTCAGTATTCTACGGAAAGGGGAAGCTGTTATAGCGATTTTTGAGCCATTTTCAATATTGTACCATCGAAAAGTGTATGAAGTTATTCATATAATTAAACCAAATTTTTTGTGTAAGTCTTTGGATATAGCTAGTTGGTCCTCTGTGAATTTGAAAAAAAAAAAAAAATCCGCCGTTAGTGGGCATTGCAAAAGCGATTTTGGGGCCTTTTCAATATTTTACCATCGAAAAGTATATGAAGTCATGCATAGAATTGAACCGGAGTTATAATGTATATAGTGTATATAGCCGGGTATATAGAGCTTGGCTATAGTCAGTAGGCTTTCCCTGAATTTGAAAAAAAATCTGCCTATCGTTCTATTGTCCATCAACTTTCTAATCTGGCTATTTGTAAACAGATGATGGTAACAGAATATGGGAAAATTATTGATTTTAATAAATATCATGATCAACATTAACTCATCTTTACTCCGATTAATTGAGTGAAGCAGAAATTTAAGATGAAAATCAATGTTGATACAGTATTGAATTAATAGCATTAAAGTATGAACATGTGTAAGTAATTTTTGAAGTATTAAAATGTACGAATGAGATAGAATAAGGTTTCGGGATTGGCAATTCCAACAAGTTTAGTGTAAAAGACAGTGGTTTTTTAAAATTGTTAACAAGAGTTTTAAAGTCACTAAATACACCTATTATTCCTGACATATTCAAGTAAGCTATTCAGAACATGTTCCGTATTTCTTATATGCTGCTGGTTCCAATACTACAAAATTTTTCTAAACGGCACCTTCAATAATAATAATTAAAAACATCCCTGAAAAAATAACCTTTATAATCAATATTCGCCTATTTACATATATTTAAGAAATACTCCTGTTGGTGTATCACATATTAAGAGGAAATATAATTTGAATCAAACCTTTGACTATATTACATTATATAAATCTATTCAAAAACGTTATTATTTGCTTATTATTCTTAATCTATTAACATCTATCTTGGGATATCTTTTAACGAAATTCTTTAATTATGAAAAGTTACTTTTTTTTAATTATGTGTCAGGAAACTTGTTCAAATCAAAATTTTGATTTACCAGAATTCTCAATTACGATGTAACTATGTGAAAAATTGCACAGATCATTAACATACAGCCATATAAAATTCACACAAAAAGCAAAATATAAACAATTCCTTTTTTTTCTTTTTATGGCACAGATAGTGTTGAAAACACAGTAATAATTGGATACTCCTTCAACTTCAACTTCTACTAACCAGTTTCCTCAATTATGTCGTAACTATGTGAAAATTCACACGAAAAATACATATTCAGCAATTTAATTTATAAGGAAATCGTTTCTGTATTTCCTTACATCTTAATAGGTGTGTTAAAAATAGCACAAGATAGAAAAGTAAAAAAAAAAAATACTCAAAGTTTAAATTAAGCGATTTCCTCTGTTATATTTTATGTCAAAATTCACCCATATAGAAAAAAAATATTTTTTTTTACCTTGAAAGAGATTGAGATTTGTGACATGAGCAATAGATAAAAACTATTTTGACGTTAAAAAAATTAAAACGATTACAAAAATGAGCTTAAAGAATATAACGGTCAATAACTTTAGAGCAATCGTAATTTCTTTAGAGCAACCATTTTTTTTTATTGCTTGTTTTCACTATTAAAATTAATATATTTTTTTATAAACTAGTAAGCTATTAATAAACGGAACATAGCTCTTAACTCATTATATCATCTTTAAGGAAATTATTTTATATTTGAATCAATCTGGACGAACTACGTTATCGCAATTGACTGATTTCAGTCAGATTCCAAATTTAATAATGTTTAAGGTAATAATAACCAGATATTTAACAAAAATGTGCAAGTTCACAATTGAACTCTGAAAATAACTCATTTGAACTACAAAAAACTTACAATTTCAAAGTTATATTTTAATAAGGATTTAAAAAACCAATAAAATTATATTGACTTGTCATTTTTCTACGTGTAAAAAAAAAGAAGAAGAAGTATGATTTCCAGATTTTGTAAGAACATATAATTTCTATTAATCTCAAGTAATGATTGGAGCAGGTAGTTGTTTTCGAAAGTATATCCATAGTTTGTTACATTTCGCGATCAGTGCTTTCCAAACTATTTTCTTCTAAGTACCCAGGCTTCTCATTTTAAAGTATCCATATCTCTCATAAAAACCGCACATATCCTCTCCACTAAAATATATAACGTTAACACTTTTTTTTTCAATAGTTGTTTTGTTATGACAGCCGCATTATATACCGATACCAATTATATTATCATTTTTAGGGTTTTGTTCATCTGCCTAAACCATTTTCGTCACTGTCCTCTGTCTGTCCGTCATAGAGTCCGTACACAAAAACTCCATAAGTACAAAGACGTCAAACTCTGTGTACTTACAGCTGAATACCTCATGTCACACAACAAATCATAGAATTTTGAGAAAATCTGTTATATTAATTAAATAAATTTTAGCAGTCTCATCCGTTATTTTTTGTGATTTATATTCACTTTTATTATTCAAAATATACACATTGAAAAGCAGTCTATTTATATATTTTGAAGCTGAAAAAATTAATAACCTCTTAAAGTTTAAAAATTTCGAAGTTCAGAATATTAAATTGTCATTTAAAACTTTCGTACATATGTGTTGTTCTCTTTCCGGAATTTATAAAGTTCATACAACTTAGATTAGGATTACATGACAAATATAATTTAACGTAATCTCTTACAATCAAATAAAATTTGACACGTATCCTGGGTTCTAATTCACTTAACTTGATTATAAATGTTATGGAATTACTGCACTTACTTCATACAACCATTTACAAATTGGTCATTATTGAGTTTTAGATAGAATCGTGGCGCATTACAGGTAAGTGGCAAAGTTTGAAAGTGTTTATAGATCATATCGCATTAAGCGTTTTCCGATAAAATGTGAGGTAAAATACATTAATTTTCTGTGCGTGTTTAGCTTAAACGAATAATCCAGTTAAACAGTCATTTCTTTGGTGATAAGAAGCTAAATGTTCTCTTTTCGATATGATTATTAAATTCTACACCCACGTGTTTTAATTACTAAATATTGCAGTAAAATTTTTATAAATATTTGTTGAAAAAAATTACCTTTAATGCATTTATAATAGCTTATTGATTAATTTCTTTTTTATCTGTATCATATGAGATATTATATTATCGAAAACGAAAAAAAATTATTGATTTAGTAACATGTTTCACGAATAATTTTAAATTATGGATTCCTTGTTCAGATACATGGTGTAGCTAGTCTTCAGATATGTTAATATGTTTAGAAAAATAAATTAATATACACTTATATTGGTCAAAAACCACATAGCAAATCAAAAATACTATGACTCACTCCAAGCTGAATGCCAGTTTTCGATCATAAGTTTAATATTAATGAAGAATTGTGCAATGAAATTTTTAAGTTATTTGATGTCTGTGAAGAGAGGAAAGATAGGTAATGTCTTTCAAGTGTATTTAAATAACACTTACAAGAAATGTTTTATTAGAATGCACATTACAATACATATTGCGTCGATGACCTTTACATAGTCGGTAAGATGTGATTAGCATACAAATTCCAGACCATCACTCGTAAAACTTTTAAACGACCGCTCTTACGTTGATAGCTACCACTACCGATATAAGTAAATAACATCGGCCACAATATGGGCAGGTTTATTAGTAACTATTAACATTATTCAAATTATATTAAATAATTATTTATATACAATCAGTTATTTACATTTATAAGCTCGTGTATAACAGATCCTGCACAATGCTTAATTGTATTTTAAATTAATGCCTATGTATTGGATAACATTACTAAAGTATGTTTTTATATTTTAAGAATTTTGTATAAATAATAAAGTAAAATGAACATATAAAGAAGGGATGTTAGTGGACAGGAGAATGTTGTAGTCTTTACCTCAAATTCTTGACATCCGCGGCTGGGATTGGCTCTAGATGAAAACTGGCATTAAAAAATGCCCATACTGAGTATATAATTCGCGCCTTGGAGAAGGAGCATTGGTATAGAGAAAAGCATTTTAGTTAATGCGTCTTAAATTTAAATATTTTTGCTTTTAAATATGTCCGGTATCTTTTTTTTATTTTTTTTTAGTTTCAGGCATACGGGCCGCACGTAGGGGCCGGCATAATTTCTCATTATATGACTATAATAATAATTTTCAAAAAGGTTTGTTTTGATATTTTAAACACTTAAAAAACTGAGTAAATGGAGAAATTACGACATATATTGTAAATATTTTCTTGCAAGAAAACTTGAGACGAGATAAAAAATTTTAGCTATATAAAACATTTTAATTTTTATCTATTTTAAGTGGAATGGATGTATTTTCATAGCATAATACTTTATTAATAATTATTCAAAAATTCAATGTTTTGCTTTTCAAAAATAAACAAGATGCATTTTACAGCTAAATCTAGTCGAATAACTCTCAGCGTGGTTTAGGTTCTCAATAACTTAAAAGAACTGGACACAAAATCAAAAAATTGTGAAAGATTCATAGGAGTAAAAACATAAAAATTACGATAATATATTGGGGGAACTTTTAAATATTCTTATTAAAAGTTTCATTTCTAGTACTCATGAATTTACATGTGCTATGGAGATCCACACATTCGACATAAGGCGTAAAAAGCAAACACAGCTAACGGTTTTTTAAAGTGAATTTATTTAATACACAATGTAACATTATTAACAGTATCAGTAGTTGATGTAATGTCACATACACTGTAAAACATTTGTGTAACATTACTCCATAAAATTGGCGCCAGTCTTGCTGCCTCTAATTTTATGGAATACTTTAACCGATATAACCGATATAACATTCCAATGTTACACCAGTAATACATGCTTAAATTACACCATTATTATAATTGAAAAAAATTATTCTATGACATGAAGACAGCAGCTGCCACCAGTGTTATGGAGTAACTTTAACTAGATATTTTACAGTGTAAGACTTGAACTCTTGGAATAATAACAGTAACCGTAAGGTGGTTAATTTGTTTCTTCATATGCCGATTACAAGCGAACATCGTAATGGAAGTTACTGTAACTAAGGTTAAAATAATCAGCATATTGCAAATTAGACGTAAAAAGTTAATGTAGTAAGGTTTTTTCTTCCTGTAAGGTACTGATTTAAAGTGGTTTTTACACAATATGCAATGTAACAATTTTAATAGAATTACTAGATGATGTAATGTAACATATGACTCAAATTTTCGCAGTAACAACGAATACAATAAGATGTTACTGTGATTGAATAATTTACAAGAATTTCGCAAACTGAAATGTGTGATTTCATACTCACGTCAGAGTAAATTACTTTTTACGTCGATTAACGACAATTTCGATAATAGATTTTGCTTTTGCGCACGGGGATTTGAAATTTTTGTCACATTTGTGTCCCAAATTCAATATAGATAAATATATAAAGGAGCGTTCAGTTGGATTTCATAGCGTAACTCCACAAGGAAATTAATGTGACTTATTTTGGGGTATTTTTCATTCATATAGGAAAACAAGAGCTGTAGATTTCATACTAGCATTAAATTTTGAAATCTCGTAACGACAATGTTGAAAATAAGAGTTCGTATTGCTTAGAACTTGCATTGTTTAGAAAGTTTGTTATATTTGGGTCACAGTGTTATCAGGGACAAGAGTACAAACAACTTTACAAAAACTCTTCGAACATACAATAACATTCAATAAAAATGGAAATCATAATATTGATCTAAAAAGTTTTGTCACATCTTTTTTTTTTAGTTTTTAAAGAGTTATGAAAGCTTATTGATAAGATAAAAGAAGAAAAAAATCTATAAGAAAGTAAAACAAGGAATGTTACCGCTATTTTCCCTACTGATATACGTGATCATTGCCCTTTATTCATCAGCCAGTAACAATGTATAAAAGAAAAGAAAAGCCAGACTAAATAGAACTGGCACTTATGTTCTTTTGTCTTTCAGGTTGTTACCTTTGAAAACGAATCTTTTTTTTTTACATTGCTCATTATTACGGTTACTGGAAGCCTTGGAGAGGAATCAACTTTGATATCTTGGCATTTAAACTAAAGTTCTGTTCTTGTTCTGTGTAAATAAGATTTTTTTAAATTCGTATTTCTCCGTTTGCTTACTTACACAAATTGACGTTTTTCAATGTACTACTTTGGGCATATTTCTGAAAACGAAACATAAGAAAAATTCTCATTTTAGAAAAAAAAATTCTCATGTGTTATGAATTTTTTTGAGTTAAAAAAAATCTATAATATGCTGAGCGATTACCGAATGAAATTATTTAAATTCTACTTAGGCTCAATGAATTTGTTTTTGCAATGTTTACAAAGTAAAATATTTAAAAGTAAGTTACATTTTATTCATTAATCATAGAAACTAAAATTAGAATTTAGTGATAAGACAGTTTTTCTCTAATATTCCTTTTTTCAGCATTGAAGGTATCGTATATTTCTGCATGTAAGTCGAACCGTGTATAATATGTGTATAAAACTTTTCAATTAAAAATCGTCCAACATCGAAAACCCGTATGTAAGCCGGTGTTAAAAAATTATGATGGAAAATTAAATAAAGGAAAACTATTAGAAACACTGACTTACTGACTTGACACCTATTCAATTTTAGTGTGTTGCCAAATCTGCTTAACCCTTTCGGGTCTTGTGTACTATAAACAGAACATCTCTTTTCATCGAGTATTATTTTTTCTTAGCAATTACATAGATACTTTCTACATATAGACATGATAGTATATGTCTATGCATTTCATATTATGACTTCAATTATGCTTTGAGATTTAGTAATAATTATAATAATAAATGTTTCATTTTTTGTACCATTATCGCTTCCTTTATTTTATATATATATTTCAGTCTTTAAATTTAAAATATTATTAACTTTTCAAAACGAATCATGTCTGATAAAACGCAAAAATCATTATAAATTGATAATAGCCTCTGAAATCTAGATGTAATATATTATTTTCCAAATGTCTCCAAAAATCTTCCTTAGTCTTTTTTAATGTTAAAATGCATTGAACCTTTAGTACTCAAAATTAATACATTCATTAGATTTTAGATAATGGGATGATCTTTAAACTTTGGTAAGTGCATTTGAATAGCTACAATTAACGTTATTACAATAAATGTAATTTTGTTCTCAAAATGGAAAAATAATCGGACCGAAAAAGGTTGATTGGGTTTCGCTGGACCTTTGTCTAAATAAGCCGTTTAAGGGTGTATTTCGATTCAAATTGCTTATTTTCCGATTTATTTTTAAATCTATTTTTTGCTCTCAATTGCATCAAACTGGTAAATTGTCTTATTTAGAAAGTACATAAGGTGCCGTGATGATCAATTCTTTGATAAATGCAGAACATATTGCAAAAAAAGCAATCAAAAACGGCATTTAAAACCGAATTTTTCGAAGCGAATGATTTGGGAACGAAAAAAGGGTCATACTGAGAAGATAATTGTTTATAAATCAAATTCTAATAAATTGAGCGTAAAATGACATCAAACGGCACCTTATACGTCTCTTCAAAAATTCCCTCCAGCAAGTTTCATGTTTTTACTTTTAAGAATGTGTTTGAAATTGTATCGGAAAATTTCGAGCTGTTGTAGGTGGAAAAGCGTTTTTTCGAATACACCCTTAAAGACAAGCAACGTTAAAAATAAGCATAATGTGTATCATCTGAGGATGCAGCTGGGAAAATGACGATAGTTAAAAAAAAAAAAAAAAAAAAAAAAAAAAATTGACTTTGTCACTTTTTCTCAACGGGTGCAAGAATCTAGTTCTCAATTATCCCATGATCAAATCTTTCAAAAAATGTTGCATGAGTAATGAATTTGATCAAAATAAGGATGGTGTCATTTTTTAGATGCGTTCGTAATTACGGAAATACATAGCACCTATAGTTGTCGTTCCGTCCGTCCGCATATAACAAAGCAAAAACTATCCAACCGATTCGTTTGCAACTTAAAATATATAATTATTATATAATTTTGTCGAATCATTTAAAATTTTATGAGAATCGGATGCATAGATCAATCACAGGGACAACCAAATGTAGTCCAACACATTGCGGCCAATGCAGAAAAAAGTTTCAAATGCAGTTTAATCTTTTGAAATTTAAAATACTTAATTATTACATAATTTTGTCGAGTCATTTCAAATTTTATCAAAAGTATATGCATAGTTCAACTACATGGACGATCAAAAGTATTCCGTTACATTACGATCAATGGGAAAAAAAAGGTTCAAATGCATTTTAATGGTGCTGCATTTATTCGAACACAATTAAATTGAAATGCATCTATAAAGTACATAATATAATATACATTTTGCATAATCTGTGTTGCAAAGAATATTTGTTATTGATTTGCAAGGCCACACGAAAGTATTCCGTTACATAATTGTATAGGTAGAACATTGTTGTGTGCTCATTTTAATTGTAATTAACTATTCACAATTTCATAAGATTTACATATAAGAGTGATATTTTTAAAAATTCGTTATCTTACGAACGGTCCTCATTTGCTACGCTTTACGTGTAATTTCCAACTTGTTGAAAAAGATGACGATGATGATGAATTAGGCACTGACGATGATCATCCTGATGTACCAATAAAGAAAGTGATTTAAAAGAAAAGTTTGAAAATTCTGATAATGACCTAATTATAGTCTATGATGATTGGTGACTTTTTTTATTGTAAAAAAGGGGAGTGTTACCGTATATTTAGAAATTCAAAGGTATATTTTAGGCTTTTCATAACAATATCTTTATTATTATATAACACAAAGTTTGAAAATTTTTTTAACTCGTATACAAGCCAATTCTACCACTTTAAAGCAAAAAAAAAAAAAAAAAAAAAAAAAAAAATTATGCACAATAAAATACACTCAAAAATACACTAATTCGGTGATAGTTTATTTTTACAGAAAAAATATACCTAAGCCCGATCATTATCTATACTTGTGTTTATTTCAAAGACACAAATGACTTTACAATAGAGCGCTAATTATATGAACAAGTCGGAACCGACACTAATTTGGATACGCAAAAATTCAAATAAATTGGAAAACTTTTCCAGGCATGTTCATGGTTATACTAAAACCGCTGGCGGGTTTAAAAACTATTTTTATTTTATTTTTGTTTTATTTTTTAATTTTTTTGTTTACTTTTTTATTATTTTTTTTCTCTGTTTATAATTTTCTGAAATTCAGATATTATAACATAAAAAAAAAACCTTTCATTCATTCCTTGCTTTAAATGAGACAATCTTTTCAGTGGTATTCTATCTGGAATTGTTCTTAAATGCGTTATATAAATAGGAATAGCGTTCTTCTGCAGTTGGAGCCATTTCATATATGTTACCCAGCATTCAAAGGCTTCGTTATGTGAAAGGCCTTAGTCATTTTCAAAGTATTCGTTTTCATTTTCTTCAGTATCTTTTTCGTAGTGACTGCTGATAACAATACACTGATCGAGGATTCGATTTCGAATCCGTAGTGAACAAAAATGAAATGTAAAAGATGTTTGGATAATTGGAATTTCAGTTAAAAGAAATTCTTAGAAATACTATTAATCGAATAATTAGAATTTTGGCTACAGAAAAAAAGAGTAATATATTATTTGGTGTGGTAATGGTGGTGTTACTTATGACGGCTGATTATGTGCACACGGGATATGGCCTCTAGAGGGAGTGCCTTGTGTGAGTGGTTATCTAAGGTAACCTAACCCGTATTTACGAAAAGTATGCTGTTCGGATAATTGAAAGTTTGGTTGATAGGAGTTCTGATAATCGGTGCTCTACTGCATTACATTCATAATTTAAAAAAAAAGTTAAAAAAAACATTTTTATGTAACACTAAACTGTTAAATAATTTCAAATATATTCAATATTTTATGTTTTCCATAAAAAAAAACATTATTTTTTTAAATAATACATGAAATGGCAACAAAGAACAATAAGCATCTGAAGAAAGTAGAAACAGTAAATAAACGGAACATCGAATTATATATTCCACCATGAATTTTTCAAAGCCTTTTCTAAATTTTAAATTCAATGAAATGATAATTCGAATTCGTTTCATCTAAGCTCTGCTGTTACTTTTTTTTCTTTGTGTTAGTTCTCATAGCAGAATATTCGTTTTCACAATAAATTATTCTGTTGCGAATTTCAAATGAGCTCTGTACATATTATTCCAAAAAACTAGAATATTTTAATGATATAAATGCAGTAAAAGTAAACATGAACGAAAATATCCGGAACAAAATGTTGTAATATGCTTACTTGTTTATTAAATTACAACATACACGAAACTTACAGAAAAATTGTATATTTAAGACGCTATTCGAGGTGATACTTTTCTAACTTTCATTTATTGGATTTATGTATTATTTACAGTATTTTTTTAAACTGAAATAAAAAAGTAAATTTATCTGAAAATGTAAAACTAATAATGATTATTATAGTATGTTTATGCTAAGACATCGTAATTTAATGTGAAAAAATAATAGAAATTATATTTATCTCTTGTAAAATAATTATAAAAAAAATCTTTAAAATCTCTGAAAGGTTTTTTTATCGGCTTCCGATATTTTAGATTTTTTAAAAAAATAGAAAATTAGGAAGCAATTTTTATAAATAAATTCTATATTAATTTACGAAAGAGAGTTAGTTGTTCAATCAAAATCGCAATTTTTTACATTATGTAACTCTCATTCAGTTACTAATTACATTTTATAACTGAAATATCATTTAGTTTAATTGATTATGATTGCCTGGTTTGTGAAATATACAAAGATTAAGCATTTATAGAATAAAAAGGATGTGTAAATCATCTCATATAATGTAGGAGTGACACGTATACGTGCCGCAAGTAGGCTTAAGAATTCGTGTTTATCGCCACCAATAAAATTATACTGTAAATTTTGTCTTATTTAATCAGGGCATTTTCTTGACTTAATAAGGCACAATTTTCTGTTTGTTTAAACAGGTGGCAAAGCGTTAAAATTTCGTAAAAGGTTCCCGTCCCGAAGGGGTTAAAGATGCATTTCAAATTTAGAGTTTCTAAATTTTATATAAACATTTTATATAGAAAAATATCCTTAACTTCAAAGGTTTAAATGTCCAAACAAGTGAAATCATTTCACTTTTCCTGCGTAATTGTGCAAATATATTTTTTAAAATATATGCATGACATTGTAATTAATATCAAAGCATTTTTTTCTTTTTCAAAAATTGAATATATATATATATATACTAATAAAATAACAAATCGCTCTGTCTGCGTGTGTGTGTGTGTGTGTGTGTGTGTGTGTGTGTGTGCGATGGCTAGCAAAATCTATGGGACGTACGAAGCTCAAAATTTTTATGAGAGTAGCCCAATATCTCTCCTGATGCACCTGAGCTTCAGAATTTCGAAATTCTATTTATTAACTGAGTAATTAATTAAATTCCAAAGATCACTCTCATAAAAAATCGCCTTTTTTCTTCTTTTTTTCTCTTCATTCAGTTATGGTTGGTTGGTTGCATAAAATTTTCGCATAAATAATTAAAAAAGCTGGGAATAGACCTTTAAAATTCATAGACTGGCAAACTGTCAGTTTAAATGATGATTTTTTATCACAGCGGTTGTAAACCATGGAGGAAAAAGATAGGTGGTGGTGAAGTGAACCGAAAAAAGGGTTGCAATATTAAATCATTTATCGCTCAAATTTTAATGTCCCAAACAAAAGCATGTGGAAGTGATTTTGTATTAATAAGACGAATTGAAAGAAATGAATTACAGCCGAAGCGTATTTTATGAAGAAATAGTAATTTTTTTAAATGGTCTTTTTTCTATTATATTATTTATTTTTAAAAAAATGTTTGCTTTTAAAATAATTGAAATTGATAAATTCGAAATAATTAAATGTCAAAATAAAATAAAATAAAATATTGAAAACATTTGATTTGAACTAAAAATTGTATTACTAAAAGGTTTCTTTTTTTTCAGAACTTTTTAATACTTTATAACGTAGTTGAAAATATGGTTTTAATATAACAACATATTAATAACTCTATATCAATATATAAAATATATTTATGAAAACATTCTTTTAAAATCATGCGCGAAAACTTAAATAACAAATATTAGTCTAAAATCTAGATTTCAGAGTGCAGACGATTTTAAGACATTAACGAAAGAATGCTAACTTTTCAAGCAAAATCTTAAATGATGCTTCTATATTGATATTTCAAAGTGACGGCTAGGTTACATTTATGTTATATTTAAGTTACGGTAGGGTAATGTTAAGTCGCAGTTAGGTTACAGACAGATTATGGTTATGGTACAAAAGTTTACGGTTAGGAACTTGTCCACAGAGTCAACATTACGCATGCTTTGATTAAAAATATACACTTTTGTTAAATGGCTCTGAAATTATAATACTATATACCAATCTTTTATCATCGCGTATCGATTCATTCAAGGTATAGTCGGATTTAAGAATGATATAATTAGTTTGAAATTCAAAATATTTCACTTGGGATTTCTATGTGAAAAAAATAATTAGTTACGTGATTTAACAGTGATTTTTACGGGTAAATATCAACACTTTAACACGAAACTAACGCAATCGTTGGATACATGTTCCCTCCCGTGTTTCTCATTGCTCATTTTAAGTATTTTTAGAGCTTAATATTAGTTGTTGTTTTTAAAACCGATTTTTCACAAAGTCAGCTGCAACGTATTTCAGACAATGCATTTCTGCATGCTTCCAGTTATTGATAAAATCATACAAATTTCAAGTTCGTTTAATATTGTTAATACGGACCCGGGCAACGCCGGGCGGGTCAGCTAGTATATATATATATTCAGAGGCATGAAATGGTATATAACTTTGAAAGAGGACAAACTCGCGTGGCTCGTGCTTTATAACTCGTGCTTGGATAATATACAAGAATAATACCAAAGAAAAAATAATAAAAAATGTTTAATTTAATTTAATTAAAATTCAAACAAAGTTAAACAAAATCCAAACCTTTGTTGCGTGATTTATTATCTAACTAGCAGTTACAGTAAATTTTTACTAGCTTTGCTGAAGACTCATATTAAAACACGTATTTCATTATTTTTATTTTGGTACAATAATTCTTACGAAATATTTTTATAAATTATACTTATTAAAGTTTAGCACTGATAAATACGAAGACTTATAAAAACAGTAAAATAATTTCCCCCTCTTAAATTTTTATTTAATAGATATGCTTAACATAGGTTCAATTAACCTTTTAATTTATCCTAACAGTTTATTTACGCAGTTCTTTTTAAAAATATACTCCATTTTAATTTAAACGTCTCATTCTTCTGAATGTCAAGAAATTATAAGGAGAGGAAGAATTAAAAACCAAAAACTTAAAACTAGAAACACACAATTCATAAATAAAATAAAAGCATAAAAATGTTTAATTCTTTCAAATATTAAGTACTAAATTGAACGAATGGCAATTAGAAAAATTATTTTGGGTTCTTAGTTAATTTTTATAAAATAAGTGTCACCTTTATATTTTGCGTTCATTAAAAATGTTGTAATTCTTTGTTGCTTTTAAAAGTTTATTTAAAGTTTTATTTCATATTGATTTGACGTAATTATGCTTTAAAAGGCGTTTACTGTAGCTATTTTGAATTAGTTTCAAACTAATAAATATTTTGTAAGGAATATACTAATGAAATAGAGAATATGCTAATTTTATTTACAAAGTAGGGATTTTCTTTTCTCTATTCTTCTAAAATATCTGGGAATTTCACATGAAACATTAATATGAATACAATATACTGCAGGTAATTAACACATTCAAAAAGAAGTTCTCAATTTATGAATAGAATATTACATTTCAGTTTCTGCTGTTTGATTGTTGTTCCTTTACCACCAAGCATCTACGTATTTTATGAAGATATTACGGGGAAATACAGTGAAAGAAAGAGTAAAATTATCGAATATTTTGACATGCTTTAAAACAAATTCGAAAGAAGGAAGTAGTTTTTATAATCTAACTAGCAGTTACAGTAAATTTTAGCTTTGCTGAACATTCCTACTAAAACATGTATTTTATTATTTTATTTTAGTACAATAATTCTTACAAAATATTTTTATAAATTATATTTATTCAGTACTGAAAAATACGAAGACTTATAATACCAGTAAAATAATTTACCCCTCTTATTAAATTTTTATTAGGATGAGCGAAGCGAATCCTCTACTAGTCCACTCAAATTACAATTTGTCGTACGCTTTACAAAAAAACTATTCAATATTTTAACTTCAAATTAAACACAAAAATAAATTATGATCTGTAGATTTGCAGAATATAATTTTTTTACAGTAAAACGTTAAAAAAATTATTATTTTAATTAATTTATTTTACATGCATTTCCAATACGGACGCATTTTAGCAAATAAATAAAAAATGAAACGCGTATATTTTCAGAAAAAAAAAGTTTAAATCATGGAGTAAATAATTATAGATAGAATCATGATTAATTTATTAAATAAAACATGTTTTCATTATCCCGCAAAATCGTTTGCACAGATGACACTTAAACATTTTAAAAGAATTGTATTATGGATTTTTTTTTTTTTTTTTTTTTTTGTAAACTGGCAACAAAATAATTGTAAACAAATAAAATTAATTCTTAAATTTGTTATATAAATGAAAAAATAAAAGATCTGCGTGAAGTTGTTGGTTCAAGCTCTTTATAAATATTTTTGCGAAGGTCGTATTGTGGCTAAATAATATCGATTCATTAATCAGAAGGATTTTATAGAAAAATAAGACTTTAATAAGTTCGCAAACACAACAATAATTATTCGTGAAAACGTTACTGCGAGAGTGAGAGAGCGCTTCGTTAAAAAAGGTAATTCCATTAATTGAGTTGCCATTCGCTGAAAGTAAAAAGTTCTCCCACGCGGAGAGAATTACAGCAATTCTCATACGCTAACATGTATAAAAACGAAGAAATTAAAATAAAATGTTTTACAGTTAAAAATTCATAGTATCAACGAAAGCAGATTTCAAATGTTTTTTCCAGAAAATAGGATTTTGAAGAAGTAACTTTCTTCAAGCTTTCTTCAAATATATTATTCTAAAATAGCTATCAAAGATTATCGGATGTTAATTACAAAGATTGGAAACATGCATATTTCAAACAATTAAAAAACACCAGTGGCTACTTGAAATTGTAAAAACATCTTTAAAAGAGCTTTTAGTTGAAAATTAAAAAAAAAATTGTAAACGTTTGCTTCGAAAATATCTTATTATGCCAGTTTTACATCATAAATAAAAAATTAAAATGCGCCAAAACATAAAATAACGTTTTTGTTTAATAAAGATGCAAAAATAATAATAAAAAAAATATTGTTACTTTCAAATATCTATTTTATAAAATAATGCTTCGCGAATCCAAACAAAGCATAGCTTTTGCTAGTTTAATACATATGATTTAAAATTTCATAACACAGGTTCAATTAATCGTTTAATTTATCGTAACAGTTTATTTAAGCAGTTTTTTTTTTAAATGTACTTTTTTTTAAATGTCTCATACTTCTGAGTGTCAAGAAATTATGAGGAGAGAAAGAATTAAGATCCAAAAACATAAAACTAGAAACACACAATGCATAAATAAGAGAAAAGCTTAAAAATATTTAATTATTTCGAATATTAATTACTAAATCGAACGAATGTCAATCAGAAAAAATATTTTGGGTTCTTAGTTAATTTTTATAAAATAACTTTCACCTTTACATTCTGCTGTCATTAAAAGTATGGTAATTCTTTGTTGGTTTTAAAAGTTTATTTAAAGTTTTATTTCATATTAATTTGACGTAATTATGCTTTAAAAGGCGTTCACTGTAGCTATTTTGAATTAGTTTCAAACTAATAAGTATTTTGAAAGGAATATACAAATTTTATTTGTAAGGTAGGAGGATTTTCTTTTCTCTATTCTTTTAAAATATCTGGCATTTCACATAAAATATTAATGCTAATACAATATATCGCAGGCAATTAAGACATCAAAAAAGAAATTCTCATTTTATGAATAGAATATTATGCTTCAGTTTCTGCTGTTGGATTGTTGTTCCTTTAAACCAAGCATCTACATATTTTATGTAAGATATAATTACGGGGAAATACAGTGAAAGAAAGAATAAAATTACCCAATATTTTGACATGCTTTAAAACAAATTCGTAGTGAAAAAGCAGTTTATAGAACATGTCGAATCCTCGGAATAAAATGCATTTGATGATTTCTTGATTTTTTTAAAGATTAATCGTCATTGCAAGTCTCTGCCAAAATTATATGTTGATAAATTTCATATGATAATAAATATTGTCTCTTGTATACATTATAAAATAAAATATATGAGTAATAGAAATATCGTATACATTATATAGATTTATGTTTCTGTATTTGTATATATACATAAATAAAAGAAAAGCATAAACGTATTCAATTCTTTCAAGTATTAAATACTGAATTAAACGAATGGCAAATAGAAAAATTATTTTGTGTTCTTAGTTACTTTTTATAAAATAACTGTCACCTTTGCATTTTGCATTCATTAAAAATATTGTGATTCTTCGTTGCTTTTAAAAGTTTATTTAAAGTTTTATTTTATATTAATTTGACGTAATTATGCTTTAACACTAGAACGACCAAGACCGTCATTTTGACGGCTTTCAAATTTCATGTTTAAAAATTTTATATAATTTATGGCGAGTTCCAAAATTTTATGATACGACTTTTAATGAAACATAAGAGTATTTAAATATCCGTATTCAATTTCATCTCAACCATTTTAATTTCCGTAATCCGTATGACCTATACCTATTTATACCAAGACCCGTCAAATTGACGGCTTTGGCAATTAACAAATTCATCCCGAAATGGTGCAGACTTCCCCATTTTTCACATGAACTAGTCCTTTTCGCCCATGCGCAGTCCGCTCCAGGCTTCATATCAAACTTATTAGTAACTGGTAAATGTAATTAGGACGCGATCATTATCAATTGTACTTCTAATGTGATAACGTTCTTAGTGAAAGTGCAGTCTGTGAATAGTGTAATCTCTGTAAAATCCAACCTCGGAAAAAAGTATGAATATATTTTTACGAAAAAAATAACATTTATTTTTTATAATTCTAGTCAAAAATGAAACGATTTCGAGGAAGAAAAAAATTATTCGGGGAATACAAAGAACTCACAAGTATAAATGAAGACTGTTCGGACACTAGTTCAAGTAATAATAATGACTCTGAAAATTCTGGAGATGAAATTGAAGTACGAGATATTGAAGAAAGTGAAGAAGAATATGAAAGTGAAGATTCAGGGAGTGAAAATGAAATTCCCCAAAAGAGCCACAAACTCAGAAAGCGCTTGCAAATAAGTTCAGATACTGAATCGGACAGCCAAATGGAAACTGAAAAAAGACAGGAAAAAGAAATTGCTCTCGACGGTACTGAATGGGAAGAAATAGGGAATGGTTGAATTGGTAGATTCCCATCACACAATATATTCAAGGATTCTTCAGGCCCAACTGGTTATGCGAAACAAAACTTTATGCTTTGTAATGTTAGCAGTGCATTTAGACATATAATTGATAATCGAATGATGTAGCACATAAAATTTTGCACTGAGCTTGAGGCCAGAAATGTTTTACAGAAGGACGATTGGAAAATTACTATTGAAGAATTGTATGCGTTTGTAGCTATTTTGTATGCTCGAGGAGCCTATGAAGCGAGAAATTTGAAATTATTCTATTTGTGCTCAGAAAAATGGGGACCTTCTTTCTTTCGCTAAACTATGAGTAGAAATAGATTTTTAGAAATTATGAGATTCATTCGTTTTGACAAAAAATGTGAAAGGGGTGTTCGCTTACGAACTGACAAATTTGGATTAGCTTCCGAAATTTGGAAGTCCTTTATTGATAACAGCCAAGCTTGTTACAAACCAGATCAGAATATAAGCGTAGACGAACAGTTGTTTCCCACAAAGGCAAGGGGCAGATTTCTGCAATATATGGCCAAAAAACCAGACAAATTTGGAATTTTGGTTAGCTGTAGACGTGCGAAGTAAATATCTTATAAATGGCTTTCCCTATTTAGACAAAGACGAACGTAGACCATCAGGAGTACCTTTGAATGAATTTGTAGTTTTGAATCTTTGCAAAAAACTACGTAAGTTGTGGGAGGAATATAACAACGGAAATTTTTTTTACAAGTATGCAGCTCGCAAAGAAGTTACTTGCAAAAAAAAAAAAAAAAAAAACAAGTCTTGTTGGAATTATATTAGCAAATAAAAGAGAATTGCCGAAAATAGCTAAAGTTAGAAAAGATAACATGGCTGTTTTCTCCACAAAACTCTACAAATCAAATGGTATTGCTTTAACAGTTTACAAAAGTAAGCCTCGTAAAAAAGTACTACTTCTTAGCTTAAAACATAAGTCTTTAAAAATTGCTTCTAATCGAAAAGAAATTCCTGCAACTGTGTCATTTTACAATGAGAGTTAGTTTGGAGTAGACGTAGTTGACCAAATGGCCCGCAAATATAGCGTAAAAGCAGTGTCACGTGGATGGCCTTTGCAGGTATTTTATAATATTTTGGACTTGGCAGCAATCAATGCGTTGATTTTATATAAAGAGATTTGTGATAAAAAAATAACTAGAAAACAATTTTTATTTCAATTATCCGAATTATTTCCAGTGATTATAGGTGCGGCAGAAAAGAAGCCTCCTCCCAAAAACAAGATCGGAAACCAATGAATTGTGTCTAGGAAATTCACAAAATATTTCTTATGATCGAAAATCTTGCCAAATTCGATTATGCAACAAAAACAAAGCGATTTATACTTGCAATGTATGCAACAAATATGTTTGTGGTAAGTGTCACCTAAGATAACATGCACTTGTAAAATATGTGCCTCATAATTATTTTATTCATAAAATGTACTATACTATAAATGCAAATAGAAACTGGTTGTTTTTTATAATAATTAATGAATTAATATTTTAAATGTTATTTTTATTAAATTATATATATATATATATTATTTAGATTAAATAAGTCAAATATCTTTGTGGAAAGTGTTCATCTAAATAAGAGACACTTGTAAAATATCTGCCTTATAATTATTTCGTGCATATCAAATGTGCTATACTGTAAATAGAAATATAAACTGTTTTTGTTTAGTTTCTTTATAATTAACATTAATGAATTATTATATTAAATATTGATTTTGTTAAATTATATTCTTTTATTTACATTAACTAAGTTTAATATGTTCGTTGCTAGGTTAATCTAAGATAACATGCAAGATATGTGCCTCATAATTATTTCATGCATTGCAAATGTACTATAAATGCAGATAGAAACTGTTTTTTAATTGAATTTTTATTAATAATTAATGAATTATCATATTAAATGATGCTTTTGTTAAATTATATATTTTTATTCACATTAACTAAGTCAAAAGTTACAATGAAAGCCGTGATCTAAAATCCGTCAATTTGACGGATGCGGTAAAACTAGGTATATATGAAACTCCGGTAGTTCTAGTGTTAAAAGGCGTTCACTGTAGCTATTTTAAATTATTTTCAAACTAATAAATAATTTGTAAGGAATATACTAATGAATAGAGAATATACTAATTTTATTTATAAGGTAAAGTGGTTTTGTTTTCTCTATTCTTTTAAAATATCTGGGCATGTCACATAAAATATTAATACGAATACAACATATCGCAGCAATTAACACATCAAAAAAGAATTTCTCAATAGCCAAACAATGTATGGTCAATATTGGCTACATCTTGGAGCAATGTTGGCACATTGGTGCAATACTGGCATGAAATATTGCTTCCATATTTTGGTGTTTACATTTTACCCTTTTTTAGAAAATATTTGCAGCCAATGTTATGCCAATATTGGTGTTTCATTGGAAATATTGCCAATAAAACGCCAATATTGGTTAAATATTGGGGTTTCATTGGGAATATTTTTAATGCAACGCCAAAATTTGTACAATATTGGTAATTCATTGGAAATATTTGCAATGAAATGCAAACATTTAACGAATATTGGCGTTTTAATGGCAATATTTCCAATGAAATATTTTCGCAACATTGGACCAATATTGGTTTGCTAGTAGTGTGTGTTTGTGTTTCTGCTGTTGGAATGTTGTTCTTTTACCACCAAGCATCTACATATTTTATGTAAGATATAATTTTGGGGAAATACTTTGAAAGAAAGAATAAATTTATCCAATATTTTGACATGCTTTAAAACAAATTCGTAATAAGAAAGCAAACAAAATGCATCTGATGATGAATAATTTCTTGATTTTTTTAAAGATTAATCGTCATTGCAAGTCTTTGCCAAAATAAGATGTTGATAAATTTCATATGATAATAAATATTGTCTCTTGTATACATTATAAAAGTAAATGTATGAGTAATAGAAATGTCGGATACATTATATAGATTTCTGTATGCGTGTTTATATACAATGGCATGCTTAGATACATTGAATAATTTATTTTACATTTGTATGGAACATTATAATGATATAAATTATAGATCTAAGAATTTTACTTTATAACATTTGAAATGTAGTTTCCTTTAAAGTAAATATACAGAAATCCCGTAAAAGTATGTCCCAATTTCAGTTGTATATTACAACTGATTAATTTTTACCAGTCATAAAGTAATGCATTCAACAAACCCCACACCAAATCGAATTTAAAGTAATTTTTCCATAGTTTTTGAGTTTTGTAATTTTTCATAATCAATTTTTTCATATGTGCACCTTTAATTATACGGTACACATCTAAATTCCAAAACATCCCATATGTCTGATTAACGTGTCAGAAGTGATGGAAGCAGTATCCTCTTCAGTTTTGTGTCCAACATCATAAATGCAGGATTAACACCCGCTAACATAACACGAGACTTTTAAAAATAATGAAATCAGAAAATGAATAAATTAGAAAATAATACTTAAAAACTGAAAATACGAAACATGTATGTGCAGGTGTACAAAAATATAGACGTCAGCGGGTAGTCTCTCATCAATAAAATTTAAAAGTTTTCTTCACTAAAAATTTAAGAGTATCGTAGCAAGAAATTTACATGAAATATTAGGCGAAAAAAAATACGAAATAAATTTAGTGATGAAAGACTGCCTACTCGGTGCCTACAATTTTACACTCCTGCATATGTGTATAAATATTAACAAACTCAAAACTATGAAGAATTAAAAGAGATAATTGAAGACTAAAAAATAATTAGTAGAAGATTTTTTTTATGTTCTATTATATGTGTTTGTATATAAATGCATGATACTACTCTGTTATCCCGTCGACCAATTTCGCAAAATTATACAAATCGCCAAACTAATAGCCAAATTATATATATATATATTGACATAATTTTATTTTAAATAACCAAAAAACAAATGATTAGTAGAATATTAATAAAAATATTAATAAAAAGTCGAAATAAAAATCACTTAATGACATGTTAAACACGTGAATCGTATTTAATGTCATTGAGAATGACATTCACGATCATCCATTATTGGCATTTAATCTTATAGTTTGGCGATAATTTTTTGGTCGACGGGATAACCTAGTAGTACCAATTGCATTTACAGGTATGAATGTAAAATATTTTAATTAAATAGTGTTAGATTAACGAATTAATGTTTACGTGAGATTGCATTTTGTTACATTTAATTATAATTAGCTACCAAGAAATGCCTATTAAGAATAATCTCTAGATTTAAATATTGTAAACATAAATACTGACTTTACAGTTAACAGTTATTTAAAATTATTTTAAAATAAAATGTATATTAAAAATGGCTCTTCTTTATTCTCTTTCTTTGAGAATTCCTACTGAATAAAATGAATTAAAGAATGAAAACTGAGCACACCAACCTGGCGTTTCATAAATAAAAGAAAAGCATAAAATATTTAATTTTCTCAAAGTTTAAATGCTGAATTATACGAGAATAAAGCAGAGGGTAAATAGAATTTTCTATTTCCGCTTTACCTTCATAAAATTTCAGAATAGTTTACGTGATACCGAGTGCTGCATTTAATTGTGATTTTTATTTAATGTTTTGTATTAATTACATTGAAACAGTTTTAAAATTATTTAAAGGGAAAGTTACATAGCTATATTTATTTTAAGAATAATAAATATTGAAATTATGATTTAAAGAGGTGAGATCTTGTGTTTTAATATAAATTGCCTACATATACAATGTATATAAGATAAGCCGAAAAGCTCTGTCGAATATTGATATTTGACACCTACTTTTTAACTAGCAAAAGCCATGCTTTGTTTGGATTCGCGAAGCATTATTTTATAAAACAGATATTTGAAAGTAAAAATATTTTTTAATATTATTTTTGCATCTTTATTAAACAAAAATGTTATTTTATATTTTGGCGCATTTTAATTTTTTATTTATGATGTAAGACTGGCATAATAAAATATTTTCGAAGCAAACTTTTACAAAATATTTTTAAATTTTCAACTAAAAGCTCTTTTAAAGATGTTTTTACAATTTCCAGTAACCACTGGTGTTTTTTAAAGTTGTTTGAAATATGCATGTTTCCAATCTTTGTAATTAACATCAAATATCTTTGATAGCTATTTTAGAATAATATATTTGAAGAGAGCTTGAAGAAAGTTACTTCGTCAAAATCCTATTTTCTGGAAAAATATTTGAAATCTGCTCTCGTTGATACTATGAATTTTTAACTGTAAAACTTTTTTTTTCTCTAATTTCTTCGTTTTTATACATGCTTGCGTATCAGAATTTTTGATATTGTAGAATTTTTCGTAAGGAAAATTTCCTATTGAATGCTTAATTTTGAAGGATTTTCACTCTCGACAACGTTACGTACGTTTTTAAGCCAACTGGTGTCTATATATCCTCAATCTCTATAACTGCTTCATCTAATGTTAAACCGTGGGATTTTTGAATTGTAACAGCAAAAGCTAACTGCAGAAGAAATTCTTTCCTTGAGCAATTTATGCTTCAATTTTTCTAGAATTTAATTATTGGGGGAATTGGTACGCACCAATTCTTATAAGTTAAATTATTGTAGTATTCAAATTTATCCATGATTATTCGCGATATCTGGTCTGGTGGCTTGTGATTTTCTTTATTATGTGCAACAATGTCTAAAGTCCCGTTCACTAAATCTTTTTCGGTCCACAAATATCATTACTTTAGATCCAAATGATAAAGTAAGAAATGGTTAAAGTCAATTTTTCGTTTCTGAATCGGCCAACTTTGCTTTAGTACATTTATAAAGAGCTTGAATCGAGGCAACAACTTCACGCTTCAATTCTTTTAATTTTTCATTCATATAACAAACTTAAGAATTAATTTTATTTGTTTACAATTCTTTTGTTGCCACTTTACAAAAAAAAAAAAAAAAAAATCCACAATACATTTTTTTTAAATTTTTAAATGTCATCTGTGCAAACGATTTTCCTGAATAATGAAAACATATTTTATTTATTAAATTATTCATGATTCTATCTATTATTCCTTACTCCATGATTTATATTTTTTTCTGAAAATGTACGCGTTTCATTTTTTATTTATTTGCTAAAATGCGTCCGTATTGGAAATGCATGTAAAATAAATTAATTAAAATAATACATTTTTTAACGTTTTACTGTAAAAAAAATTATATTCTGCAAATCTACAGATCATAATTTATTTTTGTGTTTAATTTGAAGTTAAAATATTGAATAGTTTTTTTATAAAGTGTACGACAAAGTGTAATTTGAGTGGCCTAGTAGAGGATTCGCTTCGCTCATCCTAAAAATTCATATTACATGATACTACTTTTAAAATTCATAATCATAAGTTTTAAAATTACATATATTTTTAAAGTAATAAATATTGTGATTAAGATTTAAAGATATAAGATCTTCTGTTCTAAAATAAAATACCTACGTTTATACCTTAGGTCACCTGGAAAGCTCAGTCGTATATTGTTATTTCACGCGTATTTAAAAAAAAAATCCTATTTTTTCATTGGAACCAGCTTTTCCAAATGTTTAAAGTCCCTTTTTTCAGGTTTTATATTATTTTGAAAACAAAGAGAAATTTACTATTTAAAAAATGTGGTGCCAATGAAGAAATCTTAATTTTTAAAAAGTAGGCGTGAAATAGTATTATACGACAGAACTTTCGAGTTTATCTAATATATGTAAAGATATATAAATATATATGTATATGTAAATGTACATGTAGGAAAAGATGCATGCGTTTTTACCCTACATTTGCATGGTGTAAGTCATTCAGTCTGACTCCTGTGTTACTTTATTTCTTTACTTGAAATTTATTTTTTTTCTTTTGTTGATTTGGTTAAGTTTCGACTGTTTATGTTATAATGCGTCTTTCAGTTGGTTAATTACTTTTAAATGTTTTATGCTAATCTGATTTCTTTATATCTATTCTTAATTTATGGTTAAAATTATGCGGTACGTTTTCAGATCAGTTTGGTTTTTTAACTACATGGGCAGTGCATATATGTATAAACATACATAAATTAAATTAGAAGCAATACATACATACGTTGGTCAGCCAAAACGTTACCGGAATTTTGTTGTAACTCTTTAATTCTACAATATAGGTACACGTTAATATATTAACTTTCAAAATAGGCCATAATAACAGAGGATTTTAAATTATGTTATTAGGTAAAATAGAATTTGTTTACAACAAGTCAATCAAAGCTGTATACAGCTGACTAACAGATGTACTCATACTTAATTTACGTCTTAACAAGTCGCAATTCATTGATTATTAGTAATAAAATTCCGATTTCCTCGTAAACCTAATACTGTTTGGTCCTAATTAGCTCGGAATGGCAAGAATCTACTATACATCATAAATACAGTCCCATTTCCCGCTAACATAAAACAGAAATTTTATATGCCAGAACATTTTTGCTAAGGAAATCAGAAAACGAAACGAATGTACTTGAAAACTAAACAAACGAAACATATATGTATATAAATAATAACACCACCAGAATTATGAAAAATTAAAAGAGCCAATTGAAAAGTAAACTATGACTAGACAAAAATTCAAATTTTATTTTGTGATGTTTTATTATGTGTTTGTGTGTTTCTGTGCATTTATCTTCATCTATGTAAAACCTTCTAATCAGTGTTAGAATAACAAATTAATATTTACATGCCATATATTAAATTACAAAGAAATGCCTATTAAGAATAATCCCTAGATTTAAATAATGTAGACATAAAATATTGACTTTACAGTAAACATTTATTTAAAATTATTTTTAAATACAATGTAAATTAAAATGGCTCTTATTTATTCCCTTTCTTTAAGATTTCCTACTGAATGAAATGAATTAAAGAATGAAAACTGAGCCCACCAACCTTGCTTTTCATAAATAAAACAAAAACATAAAATATTTAATTTTCTTAAAGTTTAAATGGTGAATTATACGAGAATAAAGCAGAGAGTAAATAGAATTTTCTATTTCCGCTTTACCTTCATAAAATTTCATGATAGTTTACGTGATAGCGAGTACTGCATTTTATTGTGAATATTTATTTTATGTTTTGTATTAATTACATTGAAATAGTTTATAATTATTTGAAGAGAAAGTTACATAACTTTATTTATTTTACGAATAATAAATATTTTGATTTTGATTTAATATGATGCGATCTTCTGTTCTAACATAAAAATTTCTAAAATAAAATGTCTATACATATATATTAGGTCGACCAGCGAATTTGGCTACTGTTATTTCACGCCTACTTTTTAAAAATTCATATTTCTTCTCAGGAACCATTTTTTTTGAAGTGTTAAAATTACCCACGTTTAGGCGTGAAATAACATTATACGACAGAACTTTAGATAATATAAGTATGTATATATATGTACAGGATCTCGCTAATTAGAACTCGTCGGGAATCCAAGAAATGTTCAAATTATCCAGAGTTTGAATTCTGGAAAGTATGAGAGGAATTATGTATTTAAAATAATTAATGTTATAATATTTTTTAAATTTATTTCATTCCGTTATCATTAGAATGTGGATTAGCATTAAACTAAATTTATAAATGCATAACATAATTAAGGGATTAGGATGAGCATAACGAAAGAAGGGTTGGGGGTGTCATTAATGAACAGACGAGATATTAAGAAATCGGGTATTATTTGAATGGATTGTATGTATGCTAGTTTCACAACAATTTTGACAAAAATGAAAGAAATAAAGTTATTGTCAGGATCTGAAATGCGTGTAAAAGTAAGGAAAATGAAAAATCCAAATTCTCGTTAGCTCGATTTAAACGAAGTTAAGAAAAATGAGTTCGAATAAATGAAAATTTTTAACGTTATACTGCCCTTGAAAATTTGGAGACTTCATGTTTAGTTCGAATTAAGAGAAGTTTCGATTTATACAATGTCGGATTAATGAAAGTCGACTGTATATATGTAAGGAAAGTCGCATGCATCCAAAGTGTTTCAACCATACACTTGTTTGTCTTAAGCCAAATCCTGTGTTATTTTATTTGTTAATTTAATTTCTTTTTGTTACTCATTTTGATTTTGGTTTAGTTTCGGCTGTTTATGTTGTAATGCGCTTTTGAGTTAGTTAATTTCTATTAATGCTAATCTGGTTTGTTTATTTATTTTCTTCATTTTATGGTTAAAATTATGCAGTTTGCTTTCAGATCAGTTTTGAATTTTTTAACTACAGTCGACTCTCGTTAATTCGAAATCGGATAATTCAAATCTTCGCATAATTCGAACTAAACATGAAGTACCGAAATTTTCAATGGCAGAATAACGTTGAAAACTTTAATTAATTCTAACTCGTTTTCTCTTGTCTTCGTTTAATTCGAACTAACGAGAATTCCGATTTTTCTTTTTTCTTTTCTTTCTCACGGATTGCAGATAATTTCAATAACTTTCTTTCTTTGATTTTTGTGAAAATTGTTCCGAACAAGCATACATGTGATACAATGAATTTGATATCCACTTTCTTAATGCCCCGTCTGTCCATCAGTAACGCTTTAAACTTTTCTTCCATTGTGCTTATTTCTAATCTTTTAATTAGTTTATGTATTTATACATTCTAATTTAATGTTAAGTTATATTATAATGGTAACAGATGAAATAAATTTAAAAAATACTATAACATTAATTCCTTTGTAATATACACTATATTAAGCATGTTTCCGTTTCATATTTTCCATAATTCAAACTTCGGATAATTCGAACGTTTCTTGTTGCCCCGACGAGTTCGAATTACCGAGAGCCGACTGTATATGGACACTGTACGAAATTAATACAGTTAAAGGTATTACACGGGTTTTCCCGTCCAGCAGAAAAGTAAATTAATTTATGAAATAAAGCAGCAAAATCGAAAAGAAAGTATAATCATGAAGGAACTTCAAATATGTACCTTCGATTACATACTAGGAATATATGGAAGATTAAGATACGCCTTAAATAAATGTGACATTGATTTAATAGCTAAGCCTCCAAGAAAAATAAGATTTAATTCAGAGAAAAATCAACCCCATGCTCAACAATGAAATTGCAGGCATCTATTCTATTCCATTTTAAACAAAATTAGTGAGTTAAGCTACATATGTATGTCAGGTCAGAAATTTCAAAATAGACTGGGCGAGAACATGCGAGATATTATATTAAACCGATAATCAACTACTCTTTCTAGACTAAATCAATCCAAAAATATAAAAATAGATTTCCAGAATGGAAGAATATCATATTCACCGAAGATCATACACTTTGAGAATTAGAGAATCTCTAGAAATTTTAAGCAACAGAAATACAGTATGTAATGACCTTTTATCCTATCTTTACCTCTATTTCGTTTAACATTTTAAAAAACTCATTCTGTAGCATAGGAATGATTCTGTTTTACAGACACCCCATCAAGTAATAGACTTTTACCTTTCTCATACAAGTATATAAAGAGCACAGCGAATGCAACTTGCCAGCAATCCTTTGAAAATTATAGAGATAACGATTGAAAGATCTTAGAAGCCTTTCCTATTTTAACTCTTACAACGGGAAAATTTTAATAAGTGCTATTGCATCTTTATAGTAAACGAGATAGAAAACGTCGAATTTCGACGAAAGAAAATATTTAAAATGGAACTGTTTCATTAAATTATAATAAACCTACAAAATTAAAATGCACCATAACAGTCTAACTCTTAAACAAATTATATTTAACCTAAAGTTAACAAAATGCTACTTCTATAAAACTCAGTTGTAGAAATTGTTATAATTAAACTTTAATCGTACATGTATGCTGTAAAAAATAACAAATATCAGTTATGATAAAGTTATCAATTAAGTTATCAATTATGCTAGTATTCCAAAATGAAAAATTTTAAATTTTATTCCACTAAGACTCAAATATAGAATTTCCCCCCGTGAAATCTAAACCCAACATCATTTTTACCATATCAAAATTTGCTTACGCACTTTTCATGTTTTTATTCACCATTTTTTTACAAAATTGATATTTTAGTTCGATTATTTTGAAATAATTTTAATTCAAAACTTGAAGTATCGATGCTATTAGTTGAAACAGATATAAAACCATATATATTCTTTTAAATGTATATAAAATGTTGTAAATGAAAACCAAAATTCACCGGGTATTAGAATAAACGATATTCTTGCCGCAGCACGTATTTTAGTTTTAATCTTTCTCACTTTTAATGAAAAATGGCAGCAATATAGTAATCTTCTTTTTTCTCACTTTGCTTTTAACAGAAATGAAGTACTTCTGTTGTCACAATTAGAAAAACGGTATTGAAAACTACAAAAAAACTACAAAAAAATTAATATTTCAAAAATAAATTAAGATACATTTTTTAAATAAAAGTTTAAAAGTACATTTAAAAGTACATTTTCCCTCTAGACAACGGTGTAAAAATTGCGAATGTGCGATGCTTAGAAACTTAAACATTTGCAGTAGCAAAAATTACAAAACCGAAATTGAATTTCAAATTAGAAAGTGTTGCCATACGCAAAATGACGTATTAGTTACGCACAGATAAGTTTGGCATTTATAATATAAATAGTTTTATTTTTATTAATTTAAACGCAAGGTGAAATGTGTCATTCCACTTGAAACTCTATTTGAGTTTTATGTTTTTCAAGGAGGTTTTTTTTATTTTATATTCAAAAACATTTAATCTTTTAATTAAAATGCACCTACATTTACTTTTTTTGTGCATTTTCTGTATTGTAAATACAGAATACAGTTGTCTTATATATATATATATATATATATATATACATGTATATGTATAAAATTGCTAATTAGCAACGGATGTTATATATAAATTATATATACGATACCACAATAGGAAAAAATTCATTATGACTATTCAAAATGAAAAGATATCAATTAAATATATCATTTAAATATCAAATTGTATATATTCATAGTTACACGCGCAGAGCAGCATAATAATTTGAATGATAATATAATACCATTAAAAGTAAACAAGATTCACCAATGGATTTTATCAATAAAAAAATAAACCAAAACGAAGAATTAGAATTGAATGAAATTGTAATTAAAAAAAATAGTGAAACGAGTATATCAAGACAATGAATTAAACATATCAAAATTAACAGTTAAAATATTATAAATATAACATATATAATAATCATGATGAAACGATTTGCAACTCTCAATGGAAATCCTATTAAGTGGTAACGGAAAACTACATTGTAGAAATCTCACAGACAATACACAAAGGTTATGCGGATAGCAGCAATTACCTATGCGCGCCATATTTATAAAATTGCTAATTAGCAACGGATGTTATATATAAATTATATATACGATACCACAAAGTTCTCTTTTAGTTTAAATTTAAAAAAAGACCTTTTCTTAAATAAAAACTATTCATTTTAAAAACTGTATAAGTAAAGGAAAATTTTATATGTGCAATTTCAAACGCAATCTCAAGCTCTATGCATAAAAATGCGCCTTTTAAATTTTTAGTTCTCACAAGGTGTAAATGCTGAATTATAAGTGCATAAAACAATGAAAAATAGTTTTCTATATTAACCAGTTTACTATCTTAAAAAAAAATGTACTAGTTTAAGTGGTGTAGAACATTAAACATGTTATTTATTTGCATTTTCTATTAGTATATGCACTATGTTTAAAAGATCGAAATATAAGGAGCGTGTTTGTTGTTTCAAAAGAATTATAGAGAACCGCCATCATTTTTTTTACATTATGAAAGGAAATAACTGTAAACATCATTTAAGATTTTTTTATCTACTGTAAATAAAACGGTTCTTTAAATTAATGGATATTCTGATAAGCTGTTGCTTATTTTTTATGCATATATATATTTGTTTACTTTGCGAATATTAAACATTGCCAATTTATTGTCATGATGATTTTGTTTGCGAAATATGCATTCTTATTTAATGTAAAGCAATGATTAATAAAAAAATAAGTAGTTATCTTTAAAAAACATACTTATTTGAAATATCTCCTTATTATCTCAAATTTTGGTACTACTCTTTGGGATCAAGTATCTGTCTACACTGTAAAAAAATGTTTGAAGTTACTAATATTTTTTTCTACGAAACTGGGGTCTCAAGAACTTTTTATGTAACGGCAACAGCAAATATTCGTACACATGTGTACTTCAAATTGTAAAATCTGCAAGGTTACTAAAAATTTGTTAAAAATTAAAATTCTTGGAACATTTTATGTAACTGCAACCCCAGTTAGGGATAAAAGTTCAGTAAGATTACTGTAAACTTAATAAATTCTTTTGGAAAGCTACAGATTCTTGTAGCTTTGCAAAACTAAATTTATAGATTTATATCTTTTTCTTTGTAAAGTGTACAGATAATAGTTTACAAAATATGCAGATTTTTCTAGCCTCACACCTGAAGAAATATAGTTTTTTTTTTTCTTTTCTTTTTTTCAGTGTACTGTATTCGCTTGAGATTAAATTCTTTTCTGCTATCAGTAATAGACTTTGTAATACTTTTCTGGAAATAAACAGGTGAATTTTTTCTTCAAAATAGTGTAAAAAAAAAAAAAAAAAAAAAAAAAAAAAAACTGTAATTTAATTAATTTTTTTTTTTTTTTTTTTACGAAACGACATTCATCGAACATTTATTCAACAACAGTAAAAAAATAGATAGCAGATACACATTTGCAATGCAAATCAAGTATCTGTAAAGTCACTTAAAAAAAAAAAAAATGAGATGAGCAGGACATTTTTATAACTTTATTTTTCGCATAGATATCTGATATCTTATGTATGCAAATGCTTTTTGGAAGAAAAATATGTTTTAAAAAATCAATACAATGATATCAAATCAATAAATAATAAAACCTATTATAATTTTTTAATAAAATAATTTTTTCCTGCGTTCAGTTGTGTACACCGTACGGTTTGCTCTATTCGTTGTTCGAAAAAACATTTCCGTTAGCGAAAATTAATTTATACCATAAAAATCTGCTCGTTAACAGACAATTGATATTACATTTAATCTCTAATAAATTAGTTATAAAATTCTCAAATATGAATTAATTTTCGTAAACGAAAACAAAAAGTTTTCGGACGATAAAATATAAAATTGAAAATAAAACTTTCACTGTTTAATGTACTATTCTCGAAAAAAGCGTAGAGCTAAATAATATACAAATTTTTTTTCTAGAGTGATTACGGCAGCCTCACGATTCATAAGTAAAAGAAATGCATAAAATATTTAATTCTCCTAAAGATTAAATGCAAAATTATTCCAAAGTAAAGCGGAGAAAATTGAATTCTTCCATTTTTTTAGATTTTCTCTATAAAATTTCTAACCCGCTTCCGTGATGATTACCCTTAAACATTTTGCATTTTTTTTATTGTTTGCTGTTAAACATTTTCCTCTATTTTATGTATCACGAAAGTAAGGTAGTAATATTTTTCAAAATATTAGCTATTTAAGAACGATTTTATGAAACTGCTTTGGTCTATTTTAGGGAAATATGAATATATGTTTAAAAAATTGATCGTTTTGTATGAGTAAAAGTGTTTCAATGATGTCTAAGGAAAAAAAATGTTATTTCGTTAAAAAAAATTGCATTGCTGAGAAAAACAATTTTAACACTAGAACCGCCATTAGGAGTCAAAATGACCCCTGCCAGATTGATAATAATCAATTCGAACCAGAATTTTGTTCCTAAGATATGTTAAAAGTAAGTAGCACAAAAATAAATTAATTAAATAAATTAAATAGTTTAAAATTATAATTATAGTGAGAAACGCTTTTAGTAAAACTTGTGTAAAATACTCCGCGGTTCTAATGTTAATGCTTTTTGTAATATCACATTTTTGTCAATGATTTCTCTAATCATTGAAGAAATGTGATTACGACATGCATAATAAAACCAGACGTACTGATCTTGAAATATTTTTTTTATTGTTTGTAGGCCTATTATTTATCAATAGATATCAGAATTAATGTATAATAATTAAGTTATAAAGTTCTCTGGTACGAATTAATTTTCGCAAACGAAAATAACTTTCAGAACAACGTAATATAAGAATGAGAATCAGAGTTAGATTCTCTGTTTATAATGCATCGTATGTAGATATATTTTATGAAAATAAAACTTAATCTGCTAGAAATATTACTTTTATTGTTTGTAGGCCCTTTATTAGACAATAGATATCGGAATTAATCTATAATAATTAAACGATAAAATTCTCTAGTACGAATTAATTTACGCAAACGAAAGTGACTTTCAGAACAATCCAATATAAAGAAGAGAATCCGAGTTAGATTCTCTTGCTTACAAAGCAATGTAGATATATTTTAAGAAAATAAAACTTACTGTGCTTGAAATAATATTTTTATTGGTTGTAGGACCTTTGTTAGCCAGTAGATATCACAATTAATCTCTCATAATTAAGTGATAAAATTTTCTAGGGCGAATCAATTTTCGCACACGATAAGGACTTTCAGAACAACCCAATATTTAACAGAGAACCCGAGTTAGTTTCTCTTGTATATAAAAAATTGTATGTAAAAATATTTTATGAAAATAAAAATTTCTCTCCTTCAAATATTTTATTGCTGTTTCGTAAAAGGCGTAGAGCTAAATAATATACAACTTTTTCTAGAGTAATTACGACAGCCTCACGATTCATAAATAAAATAAATGCATAAAATATTTAATTCTCCTAAAGATTAAATTCAGAATTATTCCAAGGTAAAGCGGAGAAAATTGAATTCTTCCATTTTTTCTGCATTTCTTCATAAAATTTCTAGCCAGCTTCCGTGATGATTAGCCATAAACATTTTGCATTTTTTCATTGTTTGCTGGTAAACATTTTTCGTTATTTTATGGATCACGAAAGCATGGTAGTAATATTTTTAAAAATATTAGCTATTTAAGAACGGTTTTAGGAAGCTGCTTTGGTGTATTTTCGGAAAATATTAATATATTTGAAAAAAATTGATCGTTTCGTATGAGTAAAAATGCTTCAACGATGTCGAAGGGGAAAAAAAATCAGTTATTTTGTAAAAGAGTGCGTTGCAGAGAAAGTTAATTTGAATGCTTTTTGCGACAATACATTTTTTGAAATATTATTACAGCATGCATAATAAAACAATGCATAAAACGCCTTAGAAAAGTATCTTCAATTTGTACAGAATACTGGTAATCAACTTAAAGTCCTTCCAATAAATGTTATAATTAACTTTTAGTGGATCCCTTGCGCAATAAATGTAAGTGTGTTTGTTTACAATTTTATTCTAAAAGCTAAATTCCTATATTTTGAGATATCTATTACTAGGGGTGTTCGAATGAAAAGATATGAAACCTCGTAACAATCAAACCCGATGAAATTTCAATATTCTGCTTGGGACAACGTTGTGAGACAACGAGGGCTAGTTTGGAATGTCAAGCATGGTTGAGCACATGCGCAGATGCCTACGCACGAAGGAGGGGATAAGCAGACAATGTTGTGTTTACTCCAGTTGATGCGACAGTACGTGTTAGGATATCATGTTTTTCACATTATTGTAAAATGCATATGAACATGTGGAAGCATTCTAAGGTCTTCCTAGGCGCGAAATAACTTCAGACCCTGTATATGAGAGTAGAACAAATCATAAATTAGCCATAAAAAATCTGGCCGAAGATAAAGTTCTTCAATAAAATTGCAAAATTTGGCGATTAAGGTGTAGAGAGACGTTATCAGATTTTTTGCTGCGCCAAACTTTGGTCAAACACCCCGCTGCTTTTAATATAATAGTCGAATTTCGAAATGGGAAAGCCCCGATGTAATCATGTGCATTGACACTTCAATTGGATGGAACACACAATATTCTATTTTTATCTTTCTGGATGTGGGGATACCTTCTCATGCGTACAATCACACTGGACATTCCAATGACGTCGACTGGAAGGGATACAGAATTGTCTAGTTCTGTACTTCTTGATGTGCGGATAACCTCTCATGCATTCAATCACACAGGACACTCTAATTACGTCCATTCCATGGAACACAAAATTGTCTGGTTCTGTCCTTCTTTTTGTGCAGATACATTCTCATGCGCGCAATTGCACTGGACACTCTAATCATTTCGATTGGATTGAACACACAATTGCCTGGTTCAGTCCTTCTTGAAGTGCAGATACATTCTCATGCGCGCAATCACACTAGGCATACTTTAATCACGTCCATTGATGTCTCACTATGTTATCCCAAAGTATAATATTCAAATTTCTACAGGTATTATCGTTACGACGTTTCGTACAATCAATTTCTGTGGAGCACTACTAGTAAGTTTTTTTGAACTGATAATTGTATAGATTTCAAATAAGTATAAATTAAATTCTGTAATTCTTCTATTCCTATGTCTTTCATTGAATTTGCTATGAAAATAATAAAGGTAGGCTTGTGAAAGAACTCTTTTTTTTCTGAAACCAACTATCATGATAACACTGTATTGTGAAATTGCTTAAATATAATGTATATATATACACTATATTGCCATTGATTATGGGACACTTGCGATTTTAGACATTTTACTAAATATCTAGAAAAATACATGAGGAATCATCTCGAAACTCTTAGGGTATAAATATAATAGTATACGTCATACATCTCCGTGAAGATTGTTTACCGAAACGCCATAGGCGACCGTCAACAAATTAAAAAAAATGAATATCTTTTGAATAACCCTGTCAAAACTAATGCAGCAAAAGCGCTCAAACTCTAGATTATGATTGAATGCCTTATTGTAATACACTGTGTCCATTTTTATGCAAATAGCATGCACACTCGCAGAGTAATTAAGGTTTTTATAAAAATGGTCCCAAATTTTTCCAAGTTTTTCCATTATAATTTTCAGAGTTCTTAATATAAAATAATATTTTTTTCAGAAAATATGACAAACAATATTGCACACAGTACCCTGTAATCAGAATTAAAAAATAATAAAAATTGTATGAAAAATGAATAGGTTTACTATATAATGTGTTACTGCGCATGCGTCAAAGATATCAAAATTTCATTTGCATATTTAGTTAGCTAAATGTATAGAGCAACTTTTGTAAAAGTCTCAAAATCATAGCCTGAAAATTCTGAAAGTAATCGTCTATAGAAAAAGGACAAAATCCGTTGTTTCCAAAATGAAGCAAAAAAATGAGGGATTTTATCCAAATGCAGTAGTACATCCCATATTGTGTATTCTATATTGACACTAATCAATGAATATATGGATACAACCCCTCTTGTTTTTGCTTCATTTTGAAAATAATGGATTTTCGACTTATTCAATTGACGATTATTGTCAGAATTTTCAAATTATGATTTTGTGACATTCACAAAAGTTGCTCTATACATTTAGCTAACATAATATGCAAATGAAATTTTGATATCGTTGACGCATGCGCAGTAAAAAATTATTTAGTAAACTAACTCATTTTTTATACAATTTTCATTATTTTTTAATTCTGATTACAGGGTATTGTGTGCAATGTTGTTTGTCATATTTTCTGAAAAAAATAATATTTTATATTAAGAACTCTGAAAATTATAAGAAAAAAACTTGGAAAAATTTGGGATCATTTTTATAAAAACCTTAATTACTCTGCGAGTATGCATGCTATTTGCATAAAAATGAACAAGGGATTACTAAAATAAGGCATTCAATCACAATCTAGAGTTTGAGCGCTTTTGCTACATTAGTTTTGACAGGGTTATTCAAAAGATATTCATTCTTTTTTAATTTGTTGACGGTCCCCTTTGGAGTTTAGGGAAAAAATCTTCACGGAGATGTATGACTTATACTATTATATTTATACACTAAGAGTTTCGAGATGATTCTTCATGTATTTTTCTAGATATTTAGTAAAATGTCTAAAATCGCAAGTGTCCCATAATCAATGGCAATATAGTGTATATATATACATATATATAGTTTGAATAAACTTTTTAATTCACAAACTGAAAAAAAAATATTCGTCTAAACATAAAGCGATAAATCCTTTAATAAAGTCTCTCAATTCATAATCATAAGAAATCCATAAACCATTTTAATTCACTGCAATATTAAATGCTGGATTTTATTATCACAGAGAAAACAACTTGGGAATTTTATTCGGTTGGTACATGTTTATAAATTATTTGATTATCTTCGTGATGTCAATCGATAATGTAAATATATATATATATATTAACTGAAAAACGATATAGGGACCATTGATTTTAATACAAAATTATCACATTGAAACATAAGAAAATTTTTTAAATGAGTGCAATTGAATTGTGCATAGGCAAACCAGAATCATTAGACCCACAAATACTTATATATATATATAATGTTAAACTCCTGTGTTTTTTTTTTACATTTTGATGCAATTGTTTCTTAAAATTCCTTTAAAAACAGAAGCTATGGCTACTAGAATTATACCTGCCGAATAGCTGAAAACGGCGTTATCGAAACTTTGAAGTTTTTTATATCGAAGTGGCGTTTTTGGGTATAACGCTCTTATGTATCCCATGACAATTTTGTTTTCATGAAATAATGATAAAAAAAGAAAAATAAACACACGTTTCATGTTGCCTGTATAAATCAAACCTAAATTTTTCTTTTTAGCTGTTTGAAAAAATATTTTTTTAGGTACTCACACTATTGAAATATTCTAAATTTGGATTTACTGGATACTAAAAGGCTTTAAATACAAATTTATATAGGTCATGCATAAAGCTCGATTTGCATATATATATATATATATATATATATATATATAATTAAAACTGATATATTAAATCAAATCACACACCATATCTAATTTTCTAAAACAATATATATATATATATATATTACATATTTAAAATTTTTTCGCCAAAACTAACCTTTATACTATCTTAATTTTTTCATAACAATATTCCGTACTTACTTCAAATTATTAAATTAAAATCTTGTTTCTAAATCTAATCTGTTAATCCTTATGCAGACGATATAAATTCTTAATTTGCCTTAAAAAACATTATTCCAGTATGCGTAAATTTAAAAAGATGGCTCTAAATTAAAAATATTCTTAATTAAAACTTTATTTCTTAATATTCCAAATAAAACTGATTTCTTCTATGTTTTTATCAACCCTTTTTAAGAAAGTCTTATTAAATTTATTCCAAAACCATACCTTTCAAAAAATATCATTATTTTATTTTATCTATTTATTTATTTTTCCTACGTCAACCTTTGATGTGTGCATATTAATAAATTCATTTCTTTTCTTTTTCTCTTAAAATTAATCATTTATAAAAATCGTCTGCCTAAGATATTTAAAATTCTGAGTCAATTATAAAATAATCTCGTAGCTGGACAAGAATTCTGTTTACATAAAAGAATGATGGTTTGAGGTTACAGAATGTTCCAGAACTTTCTTTTTAGTTTAAAAAGGTGGAAGTCTCGAGATGAAAAAGAAGATTTCTTGGGTTGCTTCTTCGATGAGGACAGCTCGCTGAAATAATGATGGAATTTTTGCAAAAGGAGCTTTTCCTTCCTCATTATTACGAATTTAATAAATGAATTTACAGCAGCCCATGACTAATTATTGGATCTTCTACATTTATTTATTTATTTTGTTTTTCCCTCGCTTGCCATGACTGTGTGTTTCTTTTTAACCAGTGGAAATAATTCGAGTTCTCCTTAAATCGTCACAACTAATCGAAAAGTCGGACAGGATTTTTTATCTGTGCTGCCTTTTTAATGAATGATATTTAAAGAAAATTGCGATGGAACGAAGAAAAGCATGATTTCGCCGAAGTTCGATTGAAGGACAGTCTATATGGTATTTTCAGCTTGCTAATGGAATGGGCTGTGGAACGAAATGATGATAGGTTTGTGAATCGCCGATAAATGACTTCTCGTGAATTCCTGAAGCTTGATATTTTTGGTCATAATGATAAATTTTTGAAACCTGGTGATTTCGAATTGGATTTAATAAGGAATAGAAGCGCCATTCATCTTGTTGCGGCCCAAATATGCGATCATTGACTTTAAATATTACTGGTAGTAATAACAAGAAAAAAAAAAAAAAACAACTGACAGGGACAACTGAACGTCGGTTTCTAATTACCTGGATAATTTTCGGGGTTCTTGTCTCCCCTAGGAGCCTCTTGAGAATTTCTTCTTATTAGTGAGTTATTTTTAGATGTATTTAATTATTTTGTGTATCCTTTTATTGTATTTGTGTAGATTGTTTATTCTCTATTTGTGAGGTTTATTTATTTATTGTTTTGTTTTTCTTTGCGTCTTATTTATTAATCTATTTATGAGTATTATTATTATCATTATTATTTGTTGAAGATTGAAATATTTTTATTCGTAAGGATTTAATTGAGGAGTATGATGTTCTTAAGATATTTACTGTTACTTATTAAGATTATTATGATATTTTTATGCACGTTTAAAGATAAGTTCGTAATAATAATGAAGTATAAAATAACTTAGAAGCTCACGTTATTTTTTAAAAAGGTACATTTTCTAATTTATTGATATTTGTTTGTTATCAAGAACTATTCTCAGAATGCAGTATTTTCATGATAATGTTCCTACAACTAGACATTTGAGCTGAAAATTAAGTTAACATTTATGTTTTTCATTTTATTTGTTAGAATTTCTGGTTACAGTGAGCTTTGGTTCCCGGATTCTTATAATTTATTTAAATTCAGTAAGAAAGATGGAACTGTGCAAGGCTGTTGCTAGAATTTTGACTGATAAATATGATTAATTTTTTCAGTAAATTTTGTGATTTTACGTAAGAAAGTACCTATAATTAAAATTTTCGAATCTGTTTATGATCTATAAAATAATAGAATTAAAAGTTGATCCCAATTTAAGGTATATCTATGATATTTACAATTTCTGTTTTATTATATAAAATTTCTGGTTAAAGTTAGCAGCTAAATATAGTTATAATTTTCGCGATAATTTTGATTCAGATTTTTAAAAAGGTGGGTAATGGTTCTGTATGAGGCAGTTAAAATGTGTACAACACCACACTGAGAAAAAAATTTAGTTCTGGAATCTAGAATCTAAATTGTGGCTCTAGTAAAAATAGTTCCATGTCATCCTTATAAATTCTAGTTGCCATTATACGAGAGTTCTACAATCTACTACAGGAATTCAAGAGAGCTTTCCTTTATTCTCGTTGTAATACTTATTTAAAAATCTCAGGAAATAGATGCGAACACAAGAGGTTTGATTTAGTAACTATAATTTTAGTTTTTGAAACTATTTCCGAAATCAAGCTATAATTTCTCGTTACTGAAACGAGTCAATATCGTTTCGTCACCTTGAAAACACGAAACTAGAAATATTAGGTCATTTCGGCTATTCAGCTTTGTAGTTCAACCTATTCGCATATTTCGGTCATCTATAATTCTAGTTTAGGTATTCAGAAAGTGACTAACTATTCATTCTAGGTGAAGGCGGTATATTTTTTTTCTCAGTGCAGTAGACAAAGCCCTCAAAATTGCGAAAGCGCGAACTCATGAATTTCACCTTAAAAGTAAAAGACTCTATGATCGAAATTTTGTCGAATGCCCATTGAAAATGCAAGACTCTGTAATTTATGAAGAATTTAAATACCCTAACGCTCGAAAATTAGAACCTACTTTCTCTGGACCATACAAAATTATAAATAAACTTTCTGATGTAACTTATGAAATAGATAAATTTAATTATGAGACAGGACAGAATTCCGTTATTGTGCATGTTTCTAAATTAAGACCCTATTTTTCACCAGAAGATTTTAAACTGTTTCATGAGCAACCCAAAAAACCAACAAAGCCTCAGATACAATCACAATCACTAGATCAAACTAAAGTCAAGACAGTAGATTAAGTTTTAATTCTTATTCTTTAAATAGTTTATCACCATAATTTTCAACATTAGCAGGTATGTTCTTGGAGGCCTACAAGAATATTACTTGTTTTTGGGAGTTTTTGGGGTTAAATTGGGCTCCTTATGCAGGCATAAGGTGAACACTTTGATTGTAAAAGCTTTCAAATTGATGTTGATAAATTAATTTTAAGGGTGTCTAAGTCTAACTATATTTACTCATGTATTTGACATTAGTATTATTCTATTTATTCAGCAGATATTTATGTTATAACAGTTATAAAATCTAATGATTCTACTCAAACCTATAACATAATATGTGATTTTCAGTAATTGTGAAAACTACCGATATTAAAAGTTTTTCAAAAAAGCACACTATTTTTATTTCCATTTCTCAATTAAGAATGACACCTTTTATTCCTATTGTATTTTATTATTAAAGTTTATAAACCATGTGTAGATAAAACATTATTCTACATTTGGCATTTGAAAACTTATAACCAAATTTGAAAATTTTGTAAAAGAGTATCAGAGAGGATTTATTGTAAGGAAATACTGGTTGAGAGTCCATTTTCTAAATAGTTAGATTTAATTTTATTTGGATTTTGGAATTATTATGATTTTTTTTATTTATACTTTCGGCTAGCAAAAAATACTTTCTTATGCTATTAGAAGATAAGAAAATTATTTAGTTGCTATGTAATTATTTTTATCCTCAACCAATATTTTCCCTATCAATAATAAACAAACTGTGATATTTTCTTTTGATTATACTCTTGTTTTATTATTATTATTATTATGATTTCTATAATGAAGTTTAGTATTAATTATACTTTTATTGAGAAATATTAGGATATGGAGAATTATTGTTATAATTGCTATCTATTGTGAGTCTTATTATACTATTATTTATTATTGTTGTTATTGTTATTATTTAAATTTTTCTATATTATTTATTATTGATATTGAGAGTGATGCTATTTATTATTGAAAAATTGATATATTATTGAAAGAAAAATTTGATTGATTGTTAAAAGATGTTGGATCCAACATAACATTAAAACCAAAGATTAAACTAGGTTTGAAGATTTTTAATTAAAGAGACTGTATTCAGAGAACATTGGAAAAGACTCTTTTATATATACTATTGAAAGACTTGTTTCATTTAAAGGACTTATTTAAAATAAACTATGCATTAAGTCATTGTAATTATTTAAACTTCCATGAGAACGAATTTTTATTGTTTTTATTATATTTTTATCTCTTGCTTATTAATATTCATAACTTATTTACTGTTATTATATGTATTATCTCCTATGCACTTACAAATGGTAAGTGATGTTGTAACATTATTGTATTTCTTTCAGGGAAATGCTCCTACCTAAATTTAATTCAGAATTATTTTTTCTTAACTATTTTATTTTAATCGCTAATATTTTTTATATTGCGTTAATTTTCTTTTCTTCCATCTCTTGGCTTCCTGAGTTTGACAGTTTTATTCCAAAATTTAACTTTTCTAAATTATTATATTTCTGTTGTCTGAACTTGTAGTTTTATTTAACTATCAATTTCATACAAAGTCTTGGGGAGGGGGGATAATATTACAAATTTAAAATTTTTTCGCCAAAACTAACCTTTATACTATCTTAATTTTCTTATAATAATATTCCGTACTTACTTCAAATTATTAAATTAAAATCTTGTTTCTAAATCTAATCTGTTAATCCTTATGCAGACGATATAAATTCTTAATTTGCCTTAAAAAACATTATTCCAGTATGCGTAAATTTAAAAAGATGGCTCTAAATTAAAAATATTCTTAATTAAAACTTTATTTCTTAATATTCCAAATAAAACTGATTTCTTCTATGTTTTTATCAACCCTTTTTAAGAAAGTCTTATTAAATTTATTCCAAAACCATACCTTTCAAAAAATATCATTATTTTACTTTATCTATTTATTTATTTTTCCTACGTCAACCTTTGATGTGTGCATATTAATAAATTCATTTCTTTTCTTTTTCTCTTAAAATTAATCATTTATAAAAATCGTCTGCCTAAGATATTTAAAATTCTGAGTCAATTATAAATTGGTTAAATAATATTTTTTTTAAATAAATTTATCGTTTGTGGAAAATAATCTCGTAGCTGGACAAGAATTCTGTTTACATAAAAGAATGATGGTTTGAGGTTACAGAATGTTCCACAACTTTCTTTTTAGTTTAAAAAGGTGGAAGTCTCGAGATGAAAAAGAAGATTTCTTGGGTTGCTTCTTCGATGAGGACAGCTCGCTGAAATAATGATGGAATTTTTGCAAAAGGAGCTTTTCCTTCCTCATTATTACGAATTTAATAAATGAATTTACAGCAGCCCATGACTAATTATTGGATTTTCCACATTTATTTATTTATTTTGTTTTTCCCTCGCTTGCCATGACTGTGTGTTTCTTTTTAACCAGTGGAAATAATTCGAGTTCTCCTTAAATCGTCACATATATATATATATATATATATATATATATATATATATATATATATATATATGTATATATAGATATATACATATAGATGTACATATAGATATATACATATAAAGACAGAAGAAGGATGTACACAGATATAGAATGTATATATAGATACATATAGATATAGATATAGATGCGCGTATATATATATATATATATATGCATATCGAGCTTTTTGCGTTATTTTGTGGTCATAACAATAATTTGACATATGTATTGTTACCAAAAAATTATTTATTTTAATATATATAAAATATTTATTTTAAACACACATTCTTAATTATATAAACACGTAGCAGCTGTAGTCGTCGTCTGTTCCTAGCGTCTGTTTGTCTGCATGTAACAGAAAACAATAATAATAATAATAATAATAATAATAATAATAATAATAATAATAATAATAATAATAATAATAATAATAATAATAAAAATAATAGTAATAATAATAATAATAATAATAATAATAATAATAATAATAATAATAATAATGCGGTTTGAAAATTAATATGTATAAGCGTTCCAAAAATTTACCAAGTCATTTCAGATTTGATTGAGATTAAATCAAAAATTTTAAATGCAACAATAAAAGTTTTCACCTTTCCACTAAACCTATCATACAAAATTAATTCATTAATTCTCATGAAATATAAGGATTCAAGGATGCAATGGCAATTAAGTAATATTTAAAATGGAGTGATATTATTTCCATGTTATTGAATTTAATATATAAAATTGTAATAAGGATTGTATTCCTGCACTTTCGCATCAGTCAACAACAAAAAGCATTGTTCCAAAATCTGAATATTTATAAAATTGATTATATTAGGAAAACACTACATTTGCCACGTTTGACATACAATTTTCGTCTTGTTTAAATTTTAAATTTATTTCTATATATATATATATATATATATATATATATATATATATATATATATATATATATATATATATATATATATATATATATATATATATATATATATATATATATTTAAGTGAGAAATTTTATAAATTTCCGGGCTAAATTAATTGATGACGGTTATTGTTATTGTTATAATTGATTGCCGTTCTATTCTCAGATGTCAGCATTATTTTGTGGATAAATTAATGAAATCAAAATACTTTTAGCATGTTTAATATTTAAAACAAGAACCCAATTTGAACTGAAATGAAAATCAGTGTAAACATTAATCTGTTTAAGAAAGACGAATTAATTTCTGTCAACATGCACTACCCAGAACCTGAAAATTCCTATTGAAATCTATCCTTAACCCAATTGAAATAAAGAATACTGCCCAGTTAAACTGATGGCATTGAGCTCACAGGCTACAAATACTAATTGTACATTAAAGCCTTATATTTTCAAGGGTTAATTCCGTTCGAAAAAAAATTAAGAAGGGGAAACAGCTCTCCCCTTTCCTCTTTTTTTATACTTAATCATTGAAACTCCTATACTATCAAAGACATGCTTTATCATATAAAAAATCTATATCCAAAATTCAGAGCAAATGAGATAATTCTTAATAAAAACCCATTTAGCATTTATATAATTTAAAAGGAGTTATCCCCCTCTTTTATACTTAACCATTAAACTTCCAAAACTATTCAGAGATTTGAACGAAATCTGACAATTCTGCTTGAAAAACCCATTTATATAAATTAAGGGGGGGGGGCATTAGAACCCCTGTTCCCCTTATTTATACTTATTCAATGAACACCTAATAACAGTCACGGAATCGCCTCATCAGAATGATCCTAATCTAAATTTTGAACGAAAATTAATTCTGCATGAAAATCCCATTTATATCAACTAACGGGGGGGGGGGGGCATTAGAGCCCCTGTTCCCCCTATTTATACTTATTCAATGAACACCTAATAACAGTCACGGAATCGCCTCATCAGAATGATCCTAATCTAAATTTTGAACGAAAACTTAATTCTGCATGAAAATCCCATTTATATCAACTAACGGGAGGGGGGCATTAGAACCCCTGTTCCCCCTATTTATACTTATTCAATGAACACCTAATAACAGTCACGGAATCGCCTCATCAGAATGATCCTAATCTAAATTTTGAACGAAAACTTAATTCTGCATTAAAATCCCATTTATATCAACTAACGGGGGGGGGGCATTAGAACCCCTGTTCCCCCTATTTATACTTATTCAATGAACAACTAATAACAGTCACTGAATCGCCTCATCAGAATGATCCTAATCTAAATTTTGAACGAAAACTTAATTCTGCATGAAAATCCCATTTATATCAACTAACGGGGGGGGCATTAGAACCCCTGTTCCCCCTATTTATACTTATTCAATGAACACCTAATAACAGTCACGGAATCGCCTCATCTGAATGATCCTAATCTAAATTTTGAAAACTTAATTCTGCATGAAAATCCCATCTATATCAACTAACGGGGGGCATGAGCCCCCCGTTCCCCCTCTTATACATATCGAATGAACTCCAAAAACTAATCAGGGAAGCGCCTTGTCAGGATATACCTACATACAAAATTTCAAGTGGATCGGATATTTTTATCATGAGTTATCGCGTTACGTACATACGAACATACATACAGAACGGACGGGCACATAAGCTCTCAGGCTATGATAGCCTGTGAGCTAAAAAAGTTTTACAGAAAATCATTCATTTAAACTGGCACTATAAAGTAACATTTCTAAATTTATTAGGAATAAATAGTTCTGTTGAATGGAAAATTGCTTTTCTGTGTTCTTTCGCTTCTTCAGTTTTAGAAAATAAATTTAAATCATGTCTTTACGAACCGAAAATTATTTACAAAAACTATGTATTTTTAAAAAGGAATATTTTAATTTTTTCCACTAAATACAAGTTTTTTGAAATTGAAGAAAATAAAATGAGCCAATTCATGAAATAAAAAAATAAAATAATTCCATATACTAGCCGCCCTTGGCGACCAATTTGGTCTCCCTTGAATGTATACTTATCATTAAATCTTATTGCTTTTATTCATAATTTATTTTAATTGGTCAATTTCTTGCCAAATTAGAAGATTCTGCTAGAGAAATAGACACAAATGCTATATCTGCACCACATTGACGCGATTGCAACAAAATGGTAATTATATGTGCCTCACATGGTAACCTGGCTATTGTTTTTAGGTGCGTTCGTAATTATGTAAATACGTAGCACCTATTGTTGTCGCTCAGTCCGTCCGCCTGTCCGTCTGTCTGTCTGTCCGTCTGTCTGTCCGTCTGTCTGTCCGTCTGTCCGTCTGTCTGTCCGTCTGTCTGTCCGCATATAACAACGTAAAAACTACCCAACCGAATTGTTTGAAATTTAAAATACATAATTATTACATAATTTTGTCGAGTCATTTCAAATTTTATGAATATCGGATGGATAGATCAATTACAGGGACAATCAAAAGGATTCCGTTACATTACGGTCAATGGGGAAAAAAGTTTCAAATGCATTTTAATCGTTTGAAATTTAAAACGTATATTTATTACATAATTTTGTCGAGTCATTTCAAATGTTATGAAAATCGGATGGATAGATCAGTTACAGGGACAATCAAAAGTATTCCGTTACATTACGGTCAATGGGGAAAAAAGTTTCAAATGCATTTTAATGGTGTTACACTCATTTGAATATAACAGAATAGACATAAATCTATGAAATATGTACTAAAAAATACATTTTGTACAATCTGTAATGTAACGAATATTTATTATTAAATTACAGGGCCAGGTATTCCACTAAATAATGTTATACGGGGAAACATTGTTTGGGGCGTGTTTTAATCATATTAAACTACTTCACATTTTATGAATAAGTTATACGTTAATGAAGTATAATAAAAATTACTCCCTGCATATTTACAGGAACACAAAGATTTCGACCACTATACTGTATCCAAAGTACGCTCTACTATATCAGCAAGATCTGAATATTTTAAAACTTTGTTATCAACGAACGCACCTCATTTGCTACGCTTTACGTGCAATTTTCAACTTGTTTATTTATTAATAAACTGTCTGTTTGCTTTTATTTTATTTCCTAAATGATTTAAATTGCGTTATTCTATAATTATTCATTCAACTTTTTTTAATTATTATTCCTCTATTAAAACAATAGAAATTAATTTAAAAATATGTATGAAACTGGTATTTGAAAACGGAATTTTTAACAAATTGGCGTCAGAAATATAACGCGCCAATGTGGTGCATATATGGCATCTGTGTTGTTAAATCAAGAACTTAGCATTTTTATGCCAGTTCGGCGCAGATAATAAATCGCTAAACATTGTACCTGTGGCATTTTTTCGTATTTCATTATCTATTTAAAATATAATAATGTAATCCTCTCACTCATTTTATTTATAATACATAACTTTAATTTGAAACTGGAAAGTTTAAAATTCATGACTTTTATTTATTTTTTTAGCCTCCTCAGTCCTGAGATTAATTTTATTTGGCACTACAAAAAAGCTGTTTAAAATTATTATAAAACATCTCCAAAATGCATCAGTCTACATATCGATGCATCTAACATGCACACATCTATTAAAAAAGTAGAGATGTGATTTTAAAAATTCTAGAAGAATTTAAAGGGTGTATTTTAGTGTCGCCTCCAGGTAACATCAGGACTGAGGAGGTTAAGTAAAAAGAACAGAAAAAATAAAAATATTTATATTTTAAAGCTCCATAGTTGCAGCGAAGGAACAAAACTTAAATAAATCCAATTTACGACTGCATAAACCTTACCAAAGTACTTTTGCATAGTAACCCGTAAGATGTTTTACATTTGGATGTTGCCATTAAACAATTAATAAATAATCGTGATTTTTGTGCCGAATACGTTAGCGCAATAGGTATATAGATTTTATAAATATCTCAATGTGGATCCATATCAAAAAGTGCAAAAAATGGAATGAATTTTTTTTTAACTACGTTTATTCCTAAAAAAAAGTTCTGTTTGTTCACGTGATTACTTACAAGGGAACTTCTTTTGGTATTGCTTGCACCTAGCATCGAAACATGGTGTATTTTGTAGCCCTGCATATAAAAGTTAGAGAACCAATACAAATTCGCTGTTAAAATTATATTTGTTACACTTTATTTATTTTTTTATTTTTTAATTTTAATTTCTTTATTTCACACGAAAAAAGAATTAAGTTGTCAAATGTGGGGCTGTGAATTTTTCGCTCGTATTAGGACAGTGGCAAATAGATAGAGTTGACGAAAAACTTTTTCCCCGGCCAAAAATATGAAAATAATGTTGCAATTTTTCAAAACCAAATTCGTAGGTTTTTGAAGGAATTTTTAAACTCTTTTCAAAATTTCATATTTCTTATTAACTTATTCATATTTTTAAATGCTTTTCTTAAAATAATAATAATAATAATAATAATAATAATAATAATAATAATAATAATAATAATAATAATAATAATAATAATAATAATAAACTAGACTAATACGCTGATTTAAAATTTTATTTTGAACACTTGAAACTTTACTTGCGTATGCGTGAAATTTTAACTCTCAATAATAAAAATGACCTTAAATTTGATGTGCTAAAAAATTTACTTTATGTAAAATTCTGTTAAATTCTCAACTTAAATCTTATGGTAACCCAAATAATTCATAATTATTTGCTTTTATAATTCTCCTGAACTATTAAAATTTTGAAACATTCAAGTACTGAATTCCGCTGAATCACAATTCATATGTTAAATATGTAAAGAAACAGAAAAAAAAATATTTTACCAAAAATTTAAATACTGATTTATAATTTCGCAAAATAGAAAGCCCAATTTTATTTTCCAGTTTAAATTCACAAATTTTCCAGCTAGTTCGCGTGATCCTAATCATTAAATCCCATTTGCATATTTTGTAAATCATGTAAATGCAACAGAAAGTTTTTCAAAATATTTATTGTTTTAATACAGTGTTTTGCAGAATATCTATCGTTAATTTTAACGTAAATAAATTTAATTCGTAAACATAAACGAATATCTGAGTCATGTTTTAAAAATAAGAAAGCGTTTAATGTAATTTTAGATAGGCTTTCTTTTTCAGAACGTTTTTTAAAATATCCGTAAAATAAAAAATAATAATTTCCACAGAATATAAGTAGTGATATCTTTAAATGCAAGGAAAATAAATGGTAACACCTCCCTCTCTAAAAAAACCTATTATCTCCAAATTATCATTATTTTTTGTTTGTTTGTATTTTTATGCGATACTCGGTTTTAAACGCGTTAAATTTAGTTTTTTTTTTTTTTTTTTTTTTTTTTTTTTTTTGATTTGTGATAAAAAGATCCATGTACTTCGAAAATATTTGTAAGATATTTGTAAGGTACTTTTTTTATTCAACATATTTTTATGGATTATTATTTTTATTTATTTATCTATCGTTAATTGAAAAATTTAAAACTTAAGAACGATTTATAAGATAAATATAAATTCTGATAACATCAGTACTTTAGAATGTAATGTGTTATTTAAATGTATACATTAGTAAATTGATAGTCTGTAATGCATTTACTTTATTTTAATAGTATTTAGACATATTTATGTGTTTTTCTTCCTTTCTTTCTTTATTACATTTTGTCAATTTCAAGAAATAAGATACTATACTGTCTGATACTATAAATTGCCTAGAAAATATTGAGGTTTTAAAATGCGTATAAAAGTAAATTCATAATGTGTAATGTATTTCGTTGCTTCCAATGGCGAAGATTATATTCCTAATCAAATTTTGATTATATAAAAATCTAAAATATACGTAATAGTGCGGAAGACAGCTAAACAAACTACCAGCTCATTGAATGGACAACTAAATTTCTCTGATTAGTGAGAAGTTGATTAATATATTAAAATATTCCTGCCAAGTCATATCATTGTTAAAACCATATGCAAAACTTATAAAAGGCTTATAATCGAATTTTCCTCTACTCAAGGATATAAAAGCATGGAAGAATGGGAGTAGAAAACCACAATGGTAAACAGTGTTAATTTCAGACAACATTTTTAACAGTGAAAGCTTTAAAAGTACTGTGATTTAGCAAATTAACGACTTACTATTCAGAGCAATTAAACGTTCCGCATACGTTTTATTTTAGCTTTCAGTTTTTATTGTTCAAACCTGTTTTATAATGAAATTATTAATGAATTCACTTTACGTAAATTGCGGTAACACGTCTCACGAAAAGGAATTTACTTTCCAAATAACTTATCGTTATTCAACTGCAAAAATATTTTTCTTTCTTTCATTACTTTTTCGAAATAAAATTTATTCTTTTATTATTTCATTCTTCTACGCACAAGAATTTTCTTCAAGAAAAAGAGAGCAAAGACTGAATACCACAGCCTCACGATTCATAAATAAGAGAAATCCATAAAATATTTAATTCACTCAGAGATTAAACGATGAATTATACTAACGTAAAAGTAAAGAACGTGAATTTCCTTTTTTTTTCGTTTTAACCCTTTTTTATCTTCGAAAATTCCAGATAGCATTACGTGATATTAAACATTAAAGATATATTTTTTATTTTCTTTGTTTCCAAACTTTTTGTGATATCTTCGAATCATGTTAATAAAATGGAAATTCCTACAAAAAAAAATTAATGGAACTTCAGAATATCTTCCACTTACTTTTAATACGAATAAATATTAATGTGAAAATTTTCTAAAAGGAATTAGTGCTTTGCTATATAAAACTAATTCTTTGGTTTTGTAAAACTTTCCCTTTAATTTTTAAACTAAATTTATTTATACTGTGTGTTTCTGAGGTTAAACAAACAAATGTAAATTACAAAGTAACTAGAATACGAAAAATGTCTAGAACATATGTGATTAGTATATATATATATATGTATGTATATTCACATGAAAAGTGTTTTTAATGATGATTCCAGAGCGCACCCGGTTTCAATAATCTACACTTCAATACAGGAAATTTCAAAACTGAACCGACAAATTAAGAGGAGTGATAGAAAGTATAAACAGGATGAAAATTTACTATAGAACATGAAATCAAAAAACTCTTATTTATTCACAAATACAGGGTGTCAACCCATAGATTAAAGGGAAAAAATAGAGATGAAGTGTGATGTTTTGGGATGACGCGAAAAACATAACCCTAAAATCCATTATGTTCGGCTCAAACACAAACACCTGCTTTAGATTAAATTATATAATCTATAATAATATAATAATCTTAAATTTAATAATAATCTACAATTAAAAGAATAAAAGATAAAATTTTTTAATCCATAATACAATGAAAAGATACTTCAGAATGCTGACACATATGCAAATTATTTTTATTTAGAGAAAAAGTGCGCTGTTGAATCAAAGAATCCGGACCCTGTTCCACATATTTATTTTGCTTGGGCTGAATAAGGGCATTTAAATTTCAGCGAAAACACGCATCATATTGTAAGTTGTTTTCATGGCATACTACATCTTTTAACAGGTAATTCATTTCTTTACGCAATCAAAAATATGAATTACATCTCCGAAGGCTCTGCATTAATATAATAATTTATGTTACTCGTAATCCGTGCGGGAAGCCAATGAAACGCCTTCATCCTCCGCAATTAATAGCAACTTCTACAGTCTCAACGCTCCATTTCCGCACACACATACCTATACTATTTTTTTTATCTATGGACCGTCTACGTAAGACTCTTCTTTTCTCCTGTAAGTTAAATATGGATGCTTTAAGATTACTTTAAGGTTGCTTTAAGGTTAAGTATGAAAATGCGTTGTATGAATTTCGTATTTCTCCAGATGTCCATTTGGTTATTACTTCATCGTGGAAAATTAATTGTAAAATAAGATTTAACAAAATGTATTATTTGATACTTAACTGAATTCTTAAAATTTAAAGACAAATTTCGTTTTCACTTAAACTTAAAACTAATATAAAATGCAGTTATTTGAGATAAATGTTTTATCAAATGTTGCTTGCAAATGCATAAATAATGACAATACCTCATTTACACTTAAGCACTTTTGCAGCTAGAATATGATTATTTACAGTTCTATACTATATATTTTAGCTATTTTAAAAATCATAATGGTTTCATTCGGTTTCGATTCAGTTTATATATTTATTGACATTTGAATTTTAGATCACAAAAAAACACACTTGAAGAGCTGATTATTTTTTTGTTCTATTCGCACCACTAGTTTTAAAAAAATATCTGCCATAACATATTTCTGCAGGGGGGATAAATGGTGCAAGAAAGAATAAAAAAATAGTCGCGTGTGGCAACCTTGTATTTGAAATGAATTGTACTCTATTCACGTAAATTTTGTGCCTAAATTTACTGTTTTATTTATGTATTTATTTATTTTATTTATTGTTCTTTTGCAGGTAATGTGTTGAAATCTTTTCGGTTGAAAATGAAACTTTCTGATTGTCTTTTAAATACATAGGTAATACAATTTTCAAGGTTCTTTTTTTAATTAAAAATATATACAGATTATTAAATAATCTTTCTGAATACTAATTATATTAAGTATTTTTTTTTAATTAAAAAAGTGTAAAACTACAAGTATTATTTATGATCATGTAAAAGTATCTCAAAATCTTAGAATAATATTTTCACACAAATATATTTATACTTTAAATGGTTATTTCGAAGCATAATGATGTAGATAAATTTGCAAATACATTTCGTTAAATAAACTAATTTATGAGATCTTTCATGTTCTGAAATTGTATCAGTTTACTTGATGAAACTGTTAAAAATATTTGATACTATAGAAGCGTTTATACGAACAAAGTTCGGCCAATTTATATTCTAATAAACACATACCATTAGCATTAAGAATATTTCTGGGCAAACCAGGCTTTGCAACTATTATACCATTACAGAATAAAGATTTTTTAATTAAACAAAAGTTTAAATAAAATTGCGTTAAAGAAGTCTATAATTAAAATAAATGAAAAGAATATAATTAAAGAAGCATTCTGTAACTACTGAAATAATATTAACAATTACTAACAATTACTATTTTATTTATAACCCTTTCAAATCATATTTTTTGTTTATACCCCCCCCCTCGAAAAATAGAAAGGTTGCATTTTTTTCCTTTTGTTGGCGAATTTCTGTTTCTGCTGTCAAGTTCAAATGCACACAGACAATATACGCCTCTTGGAAGGAGCGTCAATTCCAATTGAGTTTTAGGAGAGAAAACCGGTTTGGATCACGATGCGTTACACTTAGTTTTATTATATAATTACCTATTCAATACATTATTTGTAATGAGGTACTTTTCAATAGCGAAGTAAATGATTGCAGATATGCAGTTTATTTATCTCTTTGGACTCGAGATATGATTCTAACTCACCACTAGTGTTGTCAGGCTCCAAATGCTTCGGACACCACTAATATGTTACAGTTTATTTCGCTCTTTTTTATCGTAGATTATTCAGCCATTAGCTAAGCCGAAGAAAATTAGTTTAAAGTACTGGTGTCCAGACCATTTGAAGAACCCATTTGCGCGGGACATTTGTGGTTTCTGAAATGAACCTCTTGAGTGCAAAGGGTTAAAGTAAATATAAATGCAATGTAAAGTTCAGTCTTAAAATATCTATACAACAATGAAGCATTTTACTAACATTACAAAAAAACTACTAATATATTTTTAATGTTAATTAACGAAAATAGCAAAATAAAAATTTCTTATATAATTAAATGATCACTTAAAATTAATTTATAAAAAATTACTTAAGATTAAACTTTCATTTATCTCAATAAAATTAATGAAATACAATCATTGATAAATGAATATAATGAATAAATTCTTTTTATTTTCAAAGAGTTCATTTGAGAAAAAATGGTGTTTTTTCATCTTGTGAATTTAAACATTGATCGAAAATGTATCATCAAATATATTATTTGGTTAGAAATTTAAATCAGTATCTTTCCTATTACATGTAATTATTATATTACATTATAATGTGTAAATTTTATAGGGCTGCGTTATAAAAAATATATATATATATATATTTATTTATTTATTTAGCTTTGTATGCAAGTATAAAGTTTTAAACTGTAATTTCTTCACTTTAAACGAAGGTTTAACGGTTGTTAATATATATGAAGACGGATTAACAGAACCTTTTCTAGCATGTTATGTAGTTGTGACACATAAAGATTAAACCTTGTAATTATAACTTATAACATAGAAGTTCTTGTTATAAGCAGCAAAATGGAATATAATTAATCGATATTCAGCTTACAAGAAATATATTATACAAATAAACTTTATTCTGGCTTTAAGAAAGAGTATTAATATGCCATCATTTTATGTGATGTTATTAAACGTCTCTCGTGCTTTAATTATTAATGCTTCGTTAATACCTGATATAGAGAACGCAGTCTTTCTCCTTTTATGTTGAAACATCTAAACAAATATTTAAATAGCAAGAATACCGTTGAGTAATAGAATAAACTTGAATTTTTCAGATAAAATTCAAATAAGTGCTACTGTTACATGTACATTTTATAGTAAATATTCATTAAATTTCTGTTCAGTGCTGCCCAAGAACAAAAATCTTTAGTATGTTAAATTACTTTTGCTTTCTGTATTCAAAAATAAGCTAATATATTGAAATTACGAATTATTTGTATTATTTAAACTAATTTTGTGTATGTTACAATGATTATGTAAGCTATGCAGAGATGAGCAAAAGGAAAATTTTCAAATAATAGTAGTAAATAAGAACAGCTAGGCTAGCTTTTAGTTTTTATATTTTTGTCAGTTTTATGTATACAATTCTCTGAAAAACGAACTAAATTAATGGACGTGACGTTGCCATAAATACTTATATCTATTAATTTAAAAGTTTTAAAATGTAAATTTTTTTTAAAAAAGCAAAAAACTTTAGATGTTTAAAGATCGAAAACCAACGATTATAAATGCGCAAATAATGTATGAAAGGGTAGCAAACAACTGTTTCGAATCTACTATCGAGATTCTTCATCAGTGCAAAACTCAGCGAGCTAGAAGAAGCAAAACTGAGCCAACTATTCTAAAAACATACATTATTTGTGCATTTATAATAGTTGGATTTCTATTTTTAAACAACTATGCACAAAGGCTTTCTTTTCTATTTTAATGATATTTTAAAAACTTTGGATTCTAAGATTAATATAGTTGTTTCACTTTAAGGATTCAATAGAAATGTTAAAGCAGCAATAATGTGCAGGAAAGCTTCCCAATACATGATACAGAATGGCCCATTAATTGCACTAAAAATATTTATATTTTTACCCTAGACCTAAATAATCTGCCCGTTTTAAATAGGTTTAAAACTCTCTATGGTTTAAAGATAGGTGTATAAAATCTGTCCGTTTTCAAAAGGGAAAGCTGCCCCATACCTTATAAAGAATGGTCCTAAATAGCCATAGAAATTTCAATATTTTTGCCCTAGATCCAAATAATCTGTCCGTTTTTAATATGTTTAAAAATCTCCATAAATTATACCTAGACTAAAGTAATCAGCCTTTTTTCAAAGTGGAAATGTTCCCCATATCTAATAAAGAATGAGCTTTTAATAGCTATAAAATATCCATATTTATACCTTAGAACTATATTATCTGACCGTTTTTAATGAGTTTAAAAACCTCCATGGTTGAAATATAGACTTGGGTAATCTGTTCATTTTCAAAGAAGAAAACTTCCCCATACCTGATATGGAGTGGTCCTTTAACACGTTCGCTGCCGCAGACGCGCCAGTGAGTGATAAGGCGCCAACGTTAAGGAGCCACTCACGCGCCAACGCGTGATCTGGGGTGATGTCCAATAGCCAGTCATGCCAGTCATCAAAATCTTTCACTGATTCTTTGTTATAAAAAGTAAATCGGCTTCTGGGGAAAACCCACATCTACAGTGCAGCATTAACTATCATCACATCTTCACGTAAACGGCAGCGAACGTGTTTATCAATTTTAAAATGCATATTTTTAATATCGACCTAAATAATCTTCCCGTTTATAATAGGTTCTAAAATCTCCATGATTTAAACCTAGATTTAAGTAATCTAGGGGTTTTCAAGGGGGAAAGGTGTCCCATACTTGATAGTTAATGGTCCTTTAATAGCTTTAAAATTTCCATATTTTTACCCTAGACCTAAATAATCTGCCCTTTTTGAATAGATTTAAAGATCTACATGTTTTAAAACTAAACCTGAATAATCCATTTATTTTTTATAATTTTACAAATCTCCATGATTTAAATGAAGATCTAATATAATATGCACGTTTTTAATGCGTTTAAAAGTCTCCATCGTTTAAGCCTAGATCTAAGAATCTGCACGTATTCAAAGTCATTTCAGGAAAAACGAAAGAAAATTCTGGGTGTGATACTTACAAAAACTTGCTATTCATATTGACATATAAGTTGTTAAAACATAAATTATACATTTTAAAAATTCCCCTGGATTTTTGTATTAGCATAATTGTTTTAATTTGAGGATATAATAGCACCGCTAAAAACAGTAATATGTAGAAAAGCCGTCCCTCACGTGACATTTGCATATGAATGCCATATACTCACACGCCATTAAGTATTATAACATATGCAGGAGTATCTATCATAAGTATCAGCTGTAAATGTATAAAAATATAAATAAAACAAAAACAATTTCGTTTATTTATTTTCTTAGGAGTACTTGAGACTCCTGTGGATCAGTTGACTTAAGCCATAGTATGTGATTTAAAGCAATAAGCGTAAACCTTTTATGTAATAAGAACGTAAAAAACAAAATTTCCACTATATAGGTTATAGTTAATACTATATTATTTTCATTATAAGATATTAATGCATTTAATTGTAATCACCTACATAATTTTAATGTAGTTATTTAAATTTTTATTGTTAATTTATTTCCTAACCGAGCTGTATATTGATTATCTTGATCGTGAAATAGGCTCCCTAGTATTTATAAAACATAAAAAGACACAATGAATGTAAGAGAAATGCAGAATTATTTAAAAAATATCTTGCATTTTACAATCTTGCACATTTACAAATATGTCTTAAGATTATTTAAACTATAAAAAATATTTAAGAATTTAATTTAGCACATAGACACATAGCTTTAGTTCACATTACATTGCCGAAATAATATTTATAATGCTAGTAAAATGCTAATACGTTACACAATTTAAGGATCGGTTGAAAATATTTTAATTAAAGACTTTACAAACTTTATTAAACTTATGAAGTTTCGGTCGTTGTAGCTAATAATTGTGTTCTTGGAAATTCTGTTCAACCTTAAATAACATTAAGGCGTATATGATGTATTGTGAATAGGCTTTTCTCAATTCTTTAATACTTTAATTTTTTGTTGCATAAACGGAATATTTGTGTATATTGAGGCAACATAATGCATTTATGTATAATACATATGTCGCTGTTAAAGAAAAAAAAATATTTGAAGTGCATTTTAATAAATTGATGTTTATAAATGTTCATAAATGATTTGTACTCAATTATAGTAAGAATACTAGATTAAGCAGTTAAAATATAAAAACTGAAAACTAGAATGATTAATATTTTTTAAAATATAAGGTTTAAGATACATGTGTATTTTTGGAGTGGTTTTGGGTAGATTTAGTAAGTAACATTTTTTATTATATTCTCCCTATTTTAGAATTTCTCAAATAGTTTTGCAGATCTGTGCCGATTATTACCCCTAAAACCCAAAACCACCATCCACGTCAAAACTTTAACTACCTATCTATCTATCTTTATATTTCATTATATATCACATTTTTTATAGACACGATAACTTCAAAAATTCCGCACAAAACTTTTCCAAACTGATACCTAAAATCAAGGTAAAAAAAATCTCCATGAACTTCGTTAAGGGGCAAAATAGGTGAAAGGATGAAATAGAGAGAAGTTTTGAGAAAACAGAAAAAAAGCTCATTACATCTTAATTATAATGCATATCAAATTATTTTATATTTATTATTATTTGTATTAGCAGGGTTAAAATACATATATCACAGTTTTTTGATAAAATTAAAAATAGCATAAGTAGCGAAAAGATAGTTTTAAGGAGAAAAAACTCATAAATAGTCAATTCACAATGAAATATTAAATCACACATGAAATTCACTTAAATTTATTATAAATATTCTTAACATTATATGCAACTTTTATACCGACAAGTTTTTCATTGAAACAACTAAAATATAAATCATCACAAAGAACATATAAATTAAACAACAATAGCGGTAGCAAAAAATATCGTATTAAGGTCATGTTTCAAAATCAACTTTTATATATATAACGACAAATAAAATTATTAAATTCAATTTAACTTTAATCTTGATTTAGTTTTCTGTTGGTAAAGTTATTACTTAACTTTGATATCAAACTCTACCAGTAGGCCAAGCAGGGAATGACTTTTTTTCGTTATAGAATATTAAATAACTTCACATGCTTATATTTCAGGTTTTTTTCAATTAAAAATTTTATAATTCATATTATAAAAGTTTAAGAGTTACAAATTTTATGTATTTATGTTTGAGGTTTTTAGTATTATAACCACGCAAAAAATTACATAAGGATTAATTTAACAATTCAATAGCAAAAATATGAAAATGCAATTTAACTTTCTAAATTTTAAATGTGAATTCAGAAACTTTTAATCCAAATTTCTTTCAATTTCTTTTCTCAACACTTGAATCGGAGATATAAAATATTCGTCAGAATTAGGTGCCGCTATGAAAGAAAATATCAGATTTTGATATGTATCTGGCATCATAATAAATTTTTAGATACACTATTCAAAAGTAGACCTTATTTTCAATCGTTTGATGCCAACAGTTTTTCTTAGTTATAATTATTTGCAGAATTAATAAGGGATGTTTACTTTTTTTTCCACTACTGTACATAATAAAATTGTAAACCAGAAATTCAAAAATTGTTACACATTTTTAAAATCACTTGCCTTTTATAACCAAACATTATTTTCAAAATGCTTTAAGGTTCTTTTAACTCATACAATTTATTTTAAAAGTTATGTTAGCACAATAAAAATATCTCTCTATTCTCTTTGATTTTATATTAAGAAAACGCACTGTATTGTTCGAAAAGAATTGCTGTTCAATCTATAGATCAGTAGAATGCATTTTAATTAAAGAAACGGCAGACAATATTAAACTTATGCAGCTTCAATGTATTCAGCTAAAGATTGAGTAATTGAACATTTTGTCAACCTCAAATAATATTAAGACTAGCATTGTATGAATTGAATGGGATTTTATTAATCAAAGTTCCTTCGAGATTTTAATTTTTAGTTATATAATTACATGTTGTGGAATATTTACCCCTAAAAAGTATTTCTTTCAAATAATTTATTTCTTAAAAATAATTAAAGGTGTTACGCTTTAAAATCGATTACTAAAATAAAAAAAAAGAGCTTGATACTTAATGTATACTTTCTTCATGAATTTAAAAATGATATAAAAGTAAAATAAGATAAATCAAATCAAGTTCAATGTTTCGTTTTAATTATTAAATTAAAAAAAAACACAAGTCAGCATGAAATTGTTTACATGCTAATGTCTCAAAAATGATATTGAAATTTTAAAAATGACTTTTGACGATGCAAAATGTAAAATGTTTTCTGTGGATTTGTCATTTTCGAAATGACAAATAGAGAAATGAGAAAAGTATGATCTGATGTACCATAAAATTACAAAGGGATATAAAACATATATAATATCAAATATTTTTATTCTGTATATATATTTTTTAAATCATATCCAAATTTGTTTATGATGTATATAATTTAGTACTAACATTAAAAGTAGTGCATATTTAAATCTCATTTAGCATTTGATAAAATTAATTCAGCTTAGTAGTAATCCTCAATTTTCACAATGCATTTAAAACTAAACGCAGATTCTGATCAAAATTTTAAAGTGGAATTGTGCTAAGCGCGCTTCGAAAGGAATTCGCAAACTTTAAACACACTTTGGTGCGTGCCGCATTTTTCCAAATAGGCGTTAAAAGCCGAGGACGTACACACTACGCCACCCCTGTCATTATTTATGTTCATGCCACCCTTGTCTTCAAGGGTTAATATCTCCACTAATTAACGATGATTTTTTTTCGAAAATAATCATCAACATTGCCTTTATATTTCTATATTCTCAATATTATTATCTATTTCAATTGGTGTAATGGAAAAATGCGCTTTTCTAAAATATCTATGTGACCTAGAGAGGTTTCAGACAGTAGTTTCAGAGAATCCATTGCTGGACATCCTGTATATAATTTGAATTATTAAAGACTGCAAATGAATAAAAAACATGCTCATCTTTTGAAGTAGTTTCTTTTTTAGCAAATAATACGTTTATCAGTGTGCCTTAATATTTGTTTATTGAAAAAACTTCGATCAAAAAATCAATCTTTAAAATTTAAGTGTTAACAAAGAAATATATTACAATGTTTCAGATAATTTTGTATTATTTAAAGATGTTGACGTTTGAAAATAATCCCAACGCAATCTATACATCAACAGAGAATATTTTAATCAAAGACATTACAGACATTATTAAACTTGAGAAAATTCGATATTCTCGGTAAAGTTTGTTTGTTTGGGCATGATGTTCAACCATAAATATTATTAAGATGAGTATTATCTGTTATGAATAGGCTTTTCTGCATCAAGGAATTCCATCAATGTTTTATTTTTTAATTATATACATCACATGTTTTTAGATAATGGAAAAAAACAGAAAGCAATCCACGTAGAATAAAGAATTTTTTTAATTAATTTTTAATTAAAAAAAAGTTCTAGAGTATTTTAAGGAAATGACGTATAATATTAAATAATATATAAGCTCACATAGCAAAAATTCCTTTATTTACATATGCACGTACATTGTACGCAACTATTAAATAATGAAAATCAATAAAAAATACGCACATTTTTGAAGTATTGTCTCTCATTGAATAGATCATACGTTTAAAAGAATACATTAATACTAGTTCAACGAAATATGTTTATGATTTAAGTGATAACAACGAAATTTACTACATATCTCAGGGAATTTTGTATTAAAGATGTTGTTTGAAAACAACCCCAGTACAATATCTACACCAATAAAGAATATCTTAATTAAAGACATAATAGACTTTATTAAACTTAAGAAGCTTCGATATTTTCGGATAAAGATTGCTTGTTTAAGCAATCTGTTCAACCACAAATATTATTAAAATGAGATTTACCTGTTATGATATGGCTTTACTTCATCAGGGAATTCCTTCAATGCTTTAATTTTTAGTTATGTACACCACATGTTCTTAGATAATGGAAACAACGTAAAATAATCCAGATAGAATAATCTATTTTCATTTAATTAATTGCTAATTAAAACAAATTGTAAATTGCACGTGAAGCGTAGTAAGTGAGGTGCGTTCGTATTGTATCGAAGTTTTGAAAATATTTCAGATCTTGTTTTAATACTATACAGTACTTCCGATGCAATATAGTTGGGAAAATCTTATGCATATCCCTGTAAATACTATCTGATTTCTATTATACAGAAAGTAACTTATAGTAAGCCTTTACAATGTACATCAATTTTATAAGATATGAAATAGTTTAATATAATTTAAACTTACCCAAACAATGTTTCCCCCCATATTATTACGTAAAGGAAATAATTTGTGTAGCCCTGTACATGAATAACAAATCTTCTTTCACCACAGATTGCACATAATGTATATTTTAGAACAGATCTTATAGATGCATATGGATTTTATTATGTTTTAAGTATCTTATATCATTACATGCACTTGAAACAATTTTTTTCCCATTGGGCATAATGTAACTGAATAATTTGGATTGTTTCTGTACTTAAACTACACATAATATTTTCATAAAATTTTAAACGACTCGACATCATTATGCAACAATTATATATTATGAATTTCCAACGGTTCGATTGGGTAGTTTTTGCTCTCTTATATACTGACAGACAGACAGATGGACAGAAGGATAGACAGACTGAACGACGACTCTAGGTGCTCCGTATTTACATAATTATGAACACACATAAAAATGATTCTAGTGCATTTTAAGGAAATTGCTTTCAACATTAAATAATACGTGAGCTAAGATATCAAAAATTACTTTATTTATATATCCATGTACATTATGCAATACAACCCCTTCCTTCAAAAAAAAAAAAAAAAAAAAAAAAAAAAAAAAAGAAGGATGCAAAAAATTGGCTTTTCCAAATTTAGTATCTCATCTGGTGAGACAAATATATATATATATACATCACCATTTTAAATTATTGTTGAACCCGTTAAATTTTAACGAAAGAAAGTGCTTAAGAAGGAATTGTTTCCTTATTTATTTAAATCTACAAAATTAGTTTGGATAAAAAAAGCAAGATATATTGGCTAGTCTAATTTACAAATAAACATTATTTTAAAATAAAGGACACTGTCATAAAGAAATTTTATTTTTATATAAAACACTACGTTTTATCAATGTGCGATTTCAAAAGTGAAACATTTTTACAAGTGAGGAATTTCAATGCCGCTATATTGAAAATGATGCACTTCTATGAAACGAACTTATTTTTAAGAGTTAAAATATGCACTTTTATTTTATATAAAATGACGTGATTTCATCCACGAATTTCCCGTACTCTACTGATACAAAAAACTTCTAAAAGAACAAAAAATTATAAATTTTTTGTTTCAAACTTTATTATATTATTTTTTTGTCTTCCTCAAAAAGTTGGAACGGAGCATCTGGAAAAAAAAAATAAATTCTAAGTTTTCCGATTGATTCAAAATTCTCGTATTTCAAATCCATTTTGTTACTAATGTTAAAGTCATATAACTTGATGCCTAAATACAATAGAATATTTTCTTTAGATTTTGAATTTTGTTTTCTTATTTAAATGTACCACGACTTATGTCGTTGATTTTGGAAGGTATTTGTGGCTACCTAAAATCAAATTGCTGTTTTTGCGAAAAACTTCGATTTTTATTTTATTAGTTTAAATTAAAGCTGAAACATTTAGGATTCTAAAAATGCTTTACTTTTTGCTCAGAGATAATTAGTAGCAAAGTTATAGCCATAAATATGAACAGGAAATAGCATTCTGAAACTGGAAATGACTGTTTAAAGAACCACAGAAAGGAAAACAATACGTTTAAATACACAAATATATATAATTCACACAACAATATTATTATTATATAATATATATAATATTATAATAAATTAAATATTATAACATTATTTGTATAACATTATAATAAATTAATATTATAACAATATTTATATAATATTATAATAATGTCATATAATAATATAATACAGGGTGCGGCAGGTATTTGAGAACAAAGTTATCTCTGCAGACAAACAGGAATAAATACTAACGAAAGAACATTTATTAACTTTGACATTATATACAGTTGATCATATGTACATTAAATAATATTATTCAATAAAACCTCCTTCAGCTGCAATAACAGCTTCTACACGGTGTCGAAACCGACGGCAGGCAGCAATCAGATGATTTTTGTTAATATTCGCCATTGCATCCACAATGGCTGTTTTGAGAGACGAAATTGTGCTATGAGGATGTTTATTAGAGTCTCTTTCAACAACGCCCCATACATAATAATCCATTGGATTAACATCTGGGGAGCTGGGAGGCCACAAGTTTGGGGTGATGTGATCGTGAAAATTCTCCGCCATCCATTCTTGAGTTGTATGAGCTGTGTGAGATGGTGCAGAGTCTTGTTGGAAAACATACGGCCTCTCCTGTGCTACAGTAGTAATCCAGGGCTTCACAACCGTGTTCAGAACCTCAGTGTAAGCAGCGGCGTTGACTCTAACACCTTGGTCAAAAAAATGTGGCGGCATCACATCTCCTTTGCTGCTAACGACCCCCAAAACCATCACAGAGGCTGGAAACTTTGTGTGCATGACGGTAGGAACCTCCTCGGGTGTTTTACATAGCCAGCGATCATTTTTTCGGTTTGTCTTCTGGTCCTGCACAAAGTTTTTTTCATCAGAAAAAAACCACAGCATTCCCGGTTCCTCTGGATGTTTTAATTTAATCAGGAGACGTTTGGCTCTAATCAGACGGTTCTCTCTGGTCTTTTTAGACAAGAACTGTCCTCTCCGCATGACATAGGACTTGTATCGAAGGTCTTCATGAACCACTCGTCGAATGGTGGCCTCATTAACTCCCAATTCCTTACCCAGTGCTCTGATTGACTTCCCAGGATCATTATCGATGTTAACTTGAACTTGGCTCACAAATTCTGGTGTCCTGATAATGTCAGATCGCTGACAATGTCGTTTCCTGTGAGTAATTTGCGCCACATCACCCTTGGAAGCCTCCAGTTCTTTCCGTACTTTGAAAACAAATGATCGGGCGACTTTCAGAAATGTGGCAATTTCTAAATCGGAGTGCCCTGCAACCAAGGAAACAATAACAGCGTGCCGCTTCATTTCTTGCGTTAGGTTAGACTCTGACATACTTACCTGCAACAGAAAAAAAATTGTAACTATAACCTTCTGAAAAATATTTAACCTATAATGCGTGTTCTCAAATACCTGCCGCACCCTGTATATAATATTTACACAAATACATAAACATATATGTATAAGCATATGGTAAATTTCAAAGGTAGAAACTTTATACATAAATTTTTGGGGCCCCACCAGTGGCCGAGAGGTTTTGACCTCCAAACTGGTAGACGGTAGGTGCAGGGTTTTCGAACCCAATCGCAACCGTCGGCCTGATTGCTCGAACTTTTCCTTGGTTTTCTTCGAACCCTGGATTTCCTTGCGTAAATACTGGTTAGTTTCCCTTAGAAAGACCCCCACGGAGGGCATCCCTACCCTCAAGGCGTATATCCCTAGTTTAGATAATTGGCCGGCATAAACACAAACATAATTTTTGTGTTATATTAAAATCTCAATTTGCCTTTTTTCGAAAACTGCGTTTTCATTTTCGAGAAACAACATTCTTTAAAAATTAAGACATTGAAATAAAATTTGGTCACAAAATCTGCTCATCTATTGATATATTATGAAGCAAAATGTAGTTTGTAAGTATGTATACAGCAATGTAAGAGCTATTTTTATTGAAAAATACATATTTTTTAAAAAATAAATTTTTTTCCATAGGGTATATATTAATGAATTTAATAACTATTGCAAGTATTTTGCTCCATAAACTAGTTAAGGGATTTGCTCATATATTGTTTTAAAAAAGTGAAACAAACTGAATAGATTTTATTATAAAAAGTTTGACATAAACGCAAGTATATTAGATTAATTCATAACACAATTAATCAATCGGTTAATGAATTATAAGAGAAGTAAATTTTCCAAGTGGCTGAAAAAAGTCCAGGCCAGGATTCGAACAGTGATGTATCGGCTGAGTTGATTGAAATAATAAAAAAATAATATAATAAAGTTTGAAACAAAAAATTAATCTGGTATGATAATTTGGATCAGCTTAACAAAGGCTGATCCAAATTATCATACCAGATTGTGTGGTCAATAAGGTTATTTGGATGATCAGCCAATACATCCCTGATTCTAATTCTGGGTCGTCTATTTTCACACATTAGGAAAATTTACATCTGTTATAATTCATGTACCGATTGATTAATCGTGTTATAAATTATTCTAATGCAATTTCGTATGCAGCGTTTTCTGCAATTCTATATATTAACCTTCGATTTATTTTGTTGAGCTGAACTAAAGTATCAAACCCGATTGTTTAGTCGTTAAGGTTAATTCAGTCAATTAGTCCTCCAATAAACTTCCGGAATCGCTCAGTTAGAACACTGACGTTTTCATATAATATATCTCTGGTTCGAATCCTCGCCCAGACTTTTTTCACCCACATGGAAAATTTACATCTGTTATAAACTCAATTCGTTACTAAAATTTCACTATTTATTGTTTAAATTAAAAAAATTAATTAAAATTCAAGTAAAAGATTATTTGAATTCATTCAAAATTTTATTCCTTATAAAACAAATATATGTTTATTAAAATTTTTATTTTTTTAAAAAACAAGTGCCCAAAATATAGGTTACCACCTTAAATCGAAGTGTTACTGTATGCGTTGCAATAAAATAGCTTTTTTTTAGACGATTTTGTAATGCAAATGCATAAAATTCTTAATTTTCGACCTACTATACATATTTTAGAATTGTCACTAGATAATATATATAATGCTAAATATATAATGCTAAATAATAATGCTATATATTTAATGCTAAACTTTATTAAATTAGTTTAAAATATACATGAGATGTAGTGAAAAATGCCAAATATTCTTTTTATCATTATATGGCAGAAAACTATTTATTGTTCGAAAACAATTCCTACGCAACTGAAAAGACTTTTATTAAAGACATTGCAGACTTTACCAAACTTATGCAGCTTCGATCTATTGAACTAAAGATTGTGTCCTTAAATATTCTGCTCAACACCGAATAACATTAAGAAGAGTATTGTCTGATATCAAAAAACTTTTATCAATCAAAGAATTCCTTACAAATTTCAATTTTCAGTTATGCAAACAACATCTGCTAAGTAATTCAATCAACTTAAAGTATTTTTATTGTAAACTTACTTTTAATAAGTAGCTATATAAAAATATTTCAATTGTAATTAAAAAAAATGATGTTTTCATGTAAATAATGACTTTAAGGTTGTATTCGAAAAAATATTTTTCCACCTTCAACAGTTCAAAATTTTCTGATACATTTTCAAGCCCAATTTAAAAACTAAACAAATTAAATTTTTCCGTTTTGTATAATCATTTGAAATTTGAACCTTCCCACCCCCATTGAATACAGTTCAGTGAGCGCTACCTAACAACCTTCTACGATTTAGATTTTCAGCACAAAATTTAAGTTTATGTCTAAGCTTCAAAAAAATTTAATGAGATGTAAAAAATAGTCATTCGTTACTCTAAATTATAAAGCGCCCTCTATCGGTATTCTTTAAAATTTATCTTTATAATTTATTTTCAAGACAATACTGACATAAAGAATAGTTTTCGTGAAAACCGCAAACGAATCAACCAATTTTTCCCTTTTTTATAATCATTTCAAATTTTGGACCATAAACTTTGATGGCGCCTATCTCCTTCGGAAGACGTTTGGGAACCTTAGTTTTCCATTTAATATTATTTGTCTTGATCTGTACAATCACCTCTTAAAGTTCTGTCCAGTAGTTTATATACACCCTGTATACGTACAGCATTTAGTAGACTTTATTTGAAATCGTTCGATACCAGTAATTTTCTACTACGATAATTTATCGAGGAGTTAGTTGGGGGTGGTTACTTTCTTTTCCATGACTGTACATACGTATATACATAAACAACCGGCGCGGCGTATGCATTAGAACTCAGGCTTTCATAACCTGTGAGCTAACATGGGATTGTAAATAGGGATCTTTAGAGATTTTCAGGTTATTAACTCTTAACACGAAATCAGAATAAAAATAAGTCTTTTATTTTGTTTCAAAAGTTTCTAAAAAACATTTTTTTCTATTTTAAATAAAAATATGATCGTTAGTATCGTAAATAATCATTTAAAAAATATATAGATGTAAGAAATATATTATACAATTAGAAAAAAAGTAGACTTGTGTAAAGATTTTATGTTATTATCCACAATATTTTCGTTTAAGGTTATTTGTTAATACGGTTCTTTCATTATTTTTGTATTGACTGAAATTATGTTTACGAAATAACCTGTTTTAATTTCTTTTAAATTAAATATACAATCTCAAAAGCCGCTAGAAGATTTCTCTCGAAAAATACGTAATTCATCGCTTCATATTCGCATTTAATATAAAAAAGAAAAAGAAAATATTATAACACCAAAATTTGAGTATATAAAAGGATGATATTTTCTGTAACCTAGGAAACCTGGTCTTATCCCCCTGCAAATTATAATAAAACAATTTTCTAATTTTCATAAAATTCTCTCCATGTGAATTTAATAAAATGCTTAAATCCTGTTTAAAATCATTTCAAAGTACTTCCATTACTTTTATTAAAAGGTTTAGAAAATAGATGCTTTTGTTTTACCAAATCTTTTCATTATCGAATGAAAGTATACTGCCGCAATTAGTGGGTGTTTTAAATGTCTGATAGTGAAATCTGTTTTAGTTAAACAATTCTTAGATTTCATTATATTTGCACAGTTTAAATAAGGTGCATATATTAATAAAAATAACCTGTTTACGAAAATGTAATAAATTATCAGAGAAATGCATTATCAAAATGAGCTTAGAAATATATAAGCAAATAAGATACTTCTGTTAAGAGTTATCATATTACGTACATATGTACATACTACAGAATCAGCGGGCACATTAGCTGTCGGGCTTTCATAGTCTGTTTAGCAAGGGATTGTAAATAGCGATATTTAGAGATTTCTTAGAACGTTAACTCTGACGCGGGGAAAGTATCAAATGATTTTCCCCCTTAATATGTTAGATTATTTACTAATACGTTTGTTTCCTTACTTTTTTATTAACTACAACTATCTTGTATAAAACAACGTGTTTTAATGGCATATAAATATACGGTTTCAAAAGCCGCTTGCAGATTTTTTCGAAAAAAATCTAATTCATCGCTTAAAATTTAGTATATAAAGAGACAAAGAAAATATTATAACAGCAGATATAATATATAAATGATCATGTCCTACGTTCTGTAACGCAGGAAGCCCTGGTTTATCCCCTTGTAAATTATTATAAAACTATTCTCTAAATGTTAAACTTTAATGTTAAATGCAATTTTAATAAAATGCGCAAATCCTGTTTTAAATCATCAAAACATACTTCCATTGCTTTCATTAAAATGTTTGCAAAATAGATGCCTTTGTTTTACCAAGTCTTTTCATTATCGAATGAAGTCATACTGCCGCAATTAGTGAGTGTGTTAAATGTACTATGAGAGTTAAATCTCATACATTCCATATTCTTAGATTTTATTATGTCTGTACAGTTTAAACAATGTTGATATATTAGTCAAAATAAGTAGTTTACGAAAAAGTAATAAGGTATCTAGCATTATTCTCAATAAATATAATTATATCTATTTATAAGTATACAGTGGAATTTCCATTTAACGAAGTTTCTATTTAACGAAATATTATATATAACAAAATTTTCTGCCAAACCTTGACTTTGGACAAGATTAACATATAAATTAATTTCTATATAAGGAAGTATTTTCAACTTTCGTGCTTGTAGAGCAATCAAACGAAGAAGTTGCTGGTCGATGGATGAATGAATTTTATTTTAGCAGGTTATTTCAAGATGAAATTATTTATTTATTTATTTCCATTCTTTTTTAGTGTTAAACAATTTTTTTTACACCGAGGAAAATACGTTGTGTCCCCAGCTTCTCACAGAAGTGTTATTTTTTTAAATATAATTTAACCCTTTCGAGTCTGATGTACTATTAATAGTACATGTCTTTTAATGGGGAATTATTTTGTTTTCAGAAATGATTTTACTACTATTTACATGTAGTAATGCTAGTATATATCTATGTATTTTTATATGACTTCATTTATGGTTAGGCATTTAGTAATAATAATAATTATTATTATTCGCTTTATTCTCTTTGCGCGTTTGCGAGTCTTTTATTTTAAACATATATTTCACCCTATAAATTTAAAATAAAAATTACTTTTCTGAACTAATCCTGTGTAGTAAAGCGTAAAAAGTATTAGAAAGATGTAATATAAGTTAAATCTATTTGTAATAAAATATTTTCTAAACATCTCCAAAAATTCTTTCTTTGCCTATTGTCGTATGAATATTATTTAAATAGTACGCAAAACAACAACATTCGTTATCTTCCGGACAATGAAATATTCATTAAACACTAATTAATCTATTTGGGTAGCTAGCTTAATGTTATCAACGTAAAAGTATTTTTTAACACTGAAAAAAAATTCGGACCGGAATACATCGCATACTCTGAATTCCATAAAGAAATATACGGTACTTAGTTTATTATTACATTCAGAATAATATTTAGAGATTTATTGCTAAATATTTAAAACTTCTTCAAATATTGTAAGGGAAAGTGCACTTAACATATTAATAATCTCGTAACCCTAAGTTTATATTGGGGAAAATAAAGCACATATTCTCTTACAAGCACGAGTTTTCACTTTTGGACGATTTCTTATTGAAAAGTCGTATACTCGTAATTATGCACCGAAATATACAGTACTTAATTTATTATTACATTCAGAATAACATCTAAAGATTTAAAGCGAAATATTTATAACTGTTTCAAGTATTGCAAGTGAAAGTGCACTAAGCATATTAATATCCACGTAACCCTAAGTTTATATTAAGAAAATAAAAGCACATATTCCTTTATATTAAATTAAAATTAAAGTTATATCTTTATTAAAACTTTGGTGTTAAGTAAATTCACTTGGAAAGATCTTCGTTGTTGTTATTAAAGTGTTTATGGAATAATATGAAGGAGCTTAATTTATAACGCTTACTCACTACAAAAAGAAAACATATTGTCCGCAATTACATCGTATACTGAAAGTACGGCAGTAAAAGTATTTTAATTAAAGAAAGTGGAAGCTTTATTGTACTTGTAGAAATTTAATATGCTCGAGATTGTTGTTAGAAACGTTTACTTTAGCGAAAATAATACTGTTCACCATATTATTCTCTATTAAAAACATTTCTCAATTAGAAATTTCTGGTTAGATACATATTTTTCCTTTCATAAATATAATTTAGTTTCCGTTTTAAATAATACACTCACATAATTATATTGCAATATGTTGTAATTTTATTTAATTAGATTTTCTTAAGAAATGACTAAAAGTAAAATATAATTCGACCGGCATCTTCATCTTTTGAACTAATTTAGGTATTTCTTTATTTGTTTTTGCTATATGATATTTTGATGTACTATAACATTAAAAAATTGCATTAAAATTAAACTTTTTTTTCTAAAAGTGATTTTTTTTTTATAAAAACCATTCACTTATAACCCTTTCGGGTCCGATTTTTTTTCAATTTTGAGAACAAAATTAATGTTATTGTAATAACATTAATTTTAGCTATCCTAATAGACTTACTGATGTTTAAAAGATTATCTAGCTGTCGGAAATTTAACACATGTACTTAATTTGTGTACTATTCAATTCATATTTATATGATGATAGGCTAAGAATGAGTTTTTGAAGACTTTTGGAAAATGAAGCATTACAACAGGATTTGAGAGGGTACTACAACTTTCTAATGTTTTTTTTTCGTTTTACCACCCCCCCCCATTAATTCAGGAAAAATAACTTATATTATAAATTTAAAGAGAGAAATACATGTATAAAATAAAGAAATCGCCAAAAGTGCAAAGAGAATTAAGTAAACTATTATTGTTACTATTATTATTATTATTATTATTACAAAGTGTCAATTCATATATGAAGTCATAACAAGGAATGCATAGCCATATACTATGATTTCTATATGTCGAAAGTAACTAAGGAATTATTAAAACAAATTGATACTCGATTAATAAGAGGTGTACTATTAATAGTACACCAGACCCGAAAGGGTTAAATAAGAGTCTAACACATTATAATAAATTAAAAAATATATGCATGATGGCAAAAATTTCTAAATTGCAACAATTTTTCTTCTACTAAATAATTTACTGACACAAATGGAATTTTATTTCTCACGTAGTTTCTCATTTAGATAAAAAAAAGCTTATTCTTTAATTCTGATTTCGACATTGCTGAAACACAATTAATAAAAGACGCTACAGACTTTATTAAATTTATGCTACTTCGATTAATTCTACTAAAGTATGTATATTCAAGTATTGTATCAAACCTAAAATTGTATTGTACCTATATTCTAGAATTCTTAGATAGTTTAAATAAGGCGAAGACAAAATACATACTATTTTTGTTAAAAATGTTTAATAAAATCTTTCATTCATAATCTTTTAATCATATTCACTAATATAAAAAATATGCATGATCTCAAAATTAACAGATATAAGTAATAATTTATTGAGATAAAATGAATTTTATTCCTCACGGCAGTTTTCTTTTAGAGCTTATTAAAGATAGCTCAAACACAAAACACTTTAATAAAAGACGCAAGAGATTTTATTAAATTTATGCTACTTCAATCAATTCAACTAAAGAGTTACAGTCAAGAATTTTATCAAACCTGAAATTGTATTGTATTATCTTCTATAAGTGATCTTTTATCTATAATCTTTTTTTATAAAAATAATTTTAATAAATTCTTTCAATTATAATATTTTAATCACAATCCTTAATATAAAATATATACATGATGTGAAAATTGATTAAACTGCAGCAAATTTTCTTCTGAATAATAATCTATTGAGATAAATTGAATTTTATTTCTCACAGTAGTTTTTTTTTTAGGTAAGAAAGCTTATTGTCTGATTCTGAATTCTAGATAGCTGAAACACAAAATACTGTAAAAGATGCTACAGGTTTTATTAAATTTATGTTACTTCAATTAATTCAATTTAACAGTGTGCATTCAGGTATTGTATCAGACCTGAAATGGTATTGTATTATCTTTTGTGAGAAGTCTTTTATCAATCAAATAATATCTCTCAGATATTACATTATGTGAAATATCTAAGATAATCTAAGTAAGTGAAGACAAAAGGCATAATCTTTTTTTATAATTAATAGATGGATAACAATTGCTACCGAATGTATTTTCTTGAGCCACCCTTAGTATATAAAGTAAATTCTTGGATTTAATTTGCAAATCCTTCCTTTTTATCCCATATATAAATAAGTGATAGAGCCATACCGTAAATCTTGAAATATATTGTGATTGCTAAATTCATTTAGTTGCTTTTAAGAAATAAATTCCTTGGATATATTATTTTATAAATGTCAAGTATTTAAAAAAATTTAAAAGTGCATGGGTATTTACAAATATTTGTGATACACAGCTAGTCATTCCAGATTGTTTTTTTCCTAGTTGTATTATTTTTAGCATTCCTTAAACCTATCGTGCGGTGTACATTTAAATTTATCGCATACGATGATTTCTCGTATTTTCCCGCCACTTCTTGCTCCTGAGAGTTTCATGTTTTTTTTTTTTTTTTCTTTTTCAGTTTGCTTCAAAATTTCACTTTTGACTTTCAAAAGTTATGCAAATACACAAGAGAAAATAGTTTTTTTATGATATAGATTTAAACCTTACTTATATTTTCATTTTTGTACATTTCTTCTTCATGCCATCTTTATATAAGGCGTAGCTCGCTAAAAAAGCACTATAACACAAAAATTGCTATTTTTTGTTCTGCTATCTCTAGGTTCTATTTAAACTATTTTTCTATTCTTTTAACATTATTTATATGTGTGGAAAAAAATGTAATGATGTGTATCCTATTGAATACATCAAGTTTGAAAAGGGTTTGTGGCGATTAAGTTATGAAATCCTGCGTTTTACACATTTTTGCTGTTTTAATAATTTTACTATATCCTCGTATTAAAACAACTAATCAAATATGAAAATCTATAAAATCTATTTGGTATTTTAATGAAATCTAGAGTTTTCTTGAATTTTTAATTTATGTTTTATGTTTTAACAACCTATAAATTAGTAGATACAGGTATTTATGTAAATGTCGCGTGATTTCAGAGATTTGTCAGTTTTACACGGATAGACCACAAAACGGCGAGATTACTTAGGTTTAGGATTTAAAATATGGAGATTTTTATTTCTATCATTTTTATTATTTATATACTTTAAAAAATGAGCAGCTTACTAAGATCTAGGGTTTAAAATGTGGAGATTTTTAAATCTACAAGGGCTTTTAAAACAGTAAAGATACAAAGTATATGATAGAAAAAAGTTTTCGCGTTGGCAACACAGAATTGTATTTTCGAACCTTTGTTTTTTGCTTCGCAATCATTCGTTAATTCGAAGGTGATCCTGATTCGTGTAGAAAATTCTTAGAATGTTTCCGTCACTTAAAAATCCTGCCATATGTGAAGTTTGATCGTCCTACGGTTTCTTCTTGCAAAACAGAAGCTTTCCTCAGAAATTTACAAAGACATAGTTACGTTTATAAGAATGCTATGAAGCGACAAAATGTAATGAGATAATGTCGTGTTTTCTCCACACTGTAAAAATAAATCTGTAATTTTACAGATGTAAAGTCTGCATGCTTACTAACATTTTATCTGTACACTGTACGAGAAAAAATGTAAATCTACAAAACTATTTTTTGTAAAGCTACAGAAATCTGGAATTTTTCAAACAAAAACTACTAAAATTACAGTTATCTTACAAAAATTTTATTCGTAACCTGGGTTGCAGTTACATAAAAAATTTTAGGAGTCCGATTTTCCCAAAAAAATATTAGTAACCTTACATGTATTTTGATTTTCAGTGTGAATCTGTATTTGTTACATGAGTTTTTGCTGCAGTTACATAAAAAATTCTAGGAATCACAGTTTCCGTAGAAAACTTTTATTAACTTTACAGATGTTTTTTATAATGTAGTAGCAGAACCAATGTTCAAGGAAAACCTAGAACAGTTAGTTCCCTTATGATCGCTGAAAACTTTAAAAAAATTCAAGTGAAACGTTTTAAGCCGTCCGTCATACAGTCCGCCCTTGCACCCAGTGAATTTTTTTAACCTGAAGAGATACTCGGCAAGGCAAAACCTCTTCAACGATATGAGATCAAAATTGAAGTTCAAATATGGTTTCGACAATAGGCGCTAAACTATCACAATGGGATAGAAAAGCTTGTACCCAGTTTAAAAAATATGTTCGAACAGCAAAAGCATTTTTTTGAAAAATAAGGTATATACCAATAAATAATTCATATTGACTATTTTATCAAATAAGATTTTTTTTAGTGCGTAAATGTTATTGCATCTTTACTTTTGGAAAAGCCCTCGTATTAAAGAGACATATCGTATGACGTGCGGAATATTTTCTCTACATATTACTACTGTGATATAATTCTTAAACTGTGTATTGAAATTGAAATAAATATGCTAATATGAAAATATAAGTTGTTTTCTTAATTTTAATGTATGTTTTATATTTTCACAACTTATAAATTATTATATATATGTATTAACGTAAGCATCAGTAGCAGAATATACTGTCCATTTTTCATAGAATCATCCATAATGGGAATTCATTTATTTTAAAAAATATATAATGAAAAAAATTTATACGATATGTCATTTTTTGCGCATTATTTTTGTAATTATTATCTTTTTTAATGTATCTCTAAATTTCCATATCCAAAAGCTAACTAGATCTGGAGCTTCAAATCATATTATGATCACTTTTACATGTAATTTGTCAGTGTCATTTTGTCGAAAGTACATGATCCCGTGTGATGTTATTGTTCTTAAATGTGGGTATCCTGTATGACTTACTTAATGTTATCCTGAAAGTGATAAATCAAAAAAGCATTTACAGAGAATTAAAATTTTATAAAAGAAAATATTAATTAGTATTTAAAAAAAATCTAAGATTTGGTTATTGTAACACATTATATTAGATAATTTCCATATCCAAAAATTAATTAAATCTGGTGCTTCAAATCATATTAGGATCACTTTTACATGAAATTTGGCAGCGTCAATTTGTCAAAAGTACATGATCCAATGTGATGCTATTGCTCTTATGTGGGTATCCCGTACGATTGAGTTAATATTATCCTGAAATCGATAAATCAAACATGCATCTGCATAGAATTAAAATTTAATAAAACAAAATATAAATAGTATTTTCAATAAGAAAAATTCAAAGATTTGGTTATTGCAACACATTCATTTAAAATTTTATGCAAGCGAATTTAATTGGTTTAAAATATTAATATTTAATACATTCGATATCGTACGTGATACCTTAATTTTCAGGAGTAACTTGAATTCTTTTAAAATATAAAACTCTTCAATAAGAGGAAAGAACTGAACTTAACGAATTTTTATTAATATCATGAGGAAATATAAAGGAATCAGTAACGCAATTTATAATATTAATGCAACAAGCTTTTGTTCAAACAATACCGTTTCTTCAAATCACTATATTCTCACTAATTGAAAAATGATTGATTTTAATATCTACATAGTACTGCATCGCGAAAACGTTACGAAAGAATATTTTGAATGGAAAAATTTTCTAATTTCAAATCATAATAATAAGTAAATATTGATAAATATTGTCACTAATTTTTGTGCTTATGTTAAAATAAAGAAATACATACATTAGAGGAAGTTTATCGATTTTGATTTAAGGATTTTTACTAAAATAGTATTCTGAATACATTGTTATTGGTTTTAAATTCTTTTAGAGTAGCATGGTTTCAGATAAATAACATGATCCCTTTAATGTATAGTATTAAGTTCAAATTTTGGAAAGTGACAAACCCATAATTAAGTTCAAAAAATAAAATGCTTATTAAAATCTTCGCGGGAAAAAAAAGAAAAATTAGATTTCATAAGAAAGGAGTAAAAAAAATGTATGATATAATTAATTAACTTTTTGATTTTTAACGTAGATTGAAGCATTTTAGCATGGTATCCGGTAATTTCAAGTAAAAAAACAGTCACCATGTTCTAGTAACTATTATTCATGTGATCTATATAAATAAAATATTTAGATAATTATTGTTCCAGTGAGTTATTAAAATTTTTATTGTTGTGTCTGAAAAATACGTAGCAATACATTTTTTCATTTATATTCATAGTTTATTTAATTATAGACGAAATTGCTTCTAAACGTAAAATTAAGAAGACAGTCAGAAATATTATCTTTGTCTCTAAATTAGTCCATATTCATCAATGCTGATTTACGTAAAAGGAAATTCCCAGAAAGAAAATCTTATCCACAAAAATATATATTTTATATTTTCCTTAGATGCCTTTTAATTTTTTAAACCTGCTGAGAAAGTTAACACTTAAAATGTAGATAGAAAGAAATACTAAAATTTATATCTTTAAAACAGATAACTTTTATCTAAATCGGTTATTCTAAAGGTGTGGAAAATGAAGTATTAAAATATAATCTAAGATGCATTACATATTAATTATATATACGTTACATAATTTTGCCTAAATACTTCTATTATTCAGCTTATAGTAATTTATACTAATGGCATAAGATCACTAAGTTCCATTACCATCATTTATGCAGAGCTGAATATACCAAACTACCTAAATTTATCGCCGAACAGGGTGCACTCTGTAATAATAATTCCTTAACTTTAGTCTATTCTAAAGAATCTTTAAAAGGATACTGCAATAAATTATTTCGTAATTTATATGTACACATAAGTGGACATTTAAAGGAATGGATTTTTATATTAGTGAAGTGAGTACTACGATGAATTTCAAGTGCTTAACAAATAAGTGAAAATGAAAGCATTTTTTTAATGACTGCGTACTAGGTCTTTTAATGTAGGAAAGAAAGATCATAGGTCTCGCATAAGTTTTTAAACTTTCCAATATATTAAAGGAGACCCGTAAGAAAAAACCCAAAAATTTTATTTATGATTTTAAAGTAATGAATTTTGGTGTACTATTTAAGAATCTTTTTGTAAGGAATAGTTAGCAAAAAAATTCACTTTTTATTAAAAAGTATATTTTTTATGTCGATTTTTATGATCTTTTTGTGGAAAAATACACTTTTTAAAATTACTACTCCTCATACAATTTTCAGTATTTTGGTATTACTAAAATTTCTTAAATAGTGTTATAGTAACGACCTAGGGAGATATATTTTTAATTTTTTTATTCTAATCAGCTAAAAAAAAGGGAAAGAAATTACGCATGGTAAATTTCCTTAAATTCGTTATAATTTTCATGTTTACCAGTTTATGTAAAATTTTCAGAAATAGTTAAAAAAAATATCTCTCCTTACTTTTGTTGCAAATTTTTATGATTCTAAAAATATAAACACTTTGTTTCTAAACCATTTTACCACTGAGCCTTAGTACTTTGAACTTAGGCAAAATATGGAAAAAGTCATTTTCAGGAAAACACATTTTAAATGGCCTCTAGTCCTTTAAACTCTAGTGACTATAATTTAAAAAAAGCTCATTTGCTAACTGTTACAAGTGTCCCCGAGTTCTGAAATTTTGCATGGATATTCGCAAATATGTATTTTATCGTTTTCTGAGATAATTTTTTTTTTTTTGAACTTTTGATTGTTTTTGGCCGAAAATGGAGTTCGGGTCTCCCTTAAGAATAACGCAATAAAACTCACTGTTTATTAGGATGAAATAAACTGTATAGGTGAACAATACGTAATACGCATAACACGACCCAGTAAAAAAGAATTTCAACGATTTCAACAATAGTATCTTTGATATCGCAATAAGCCTCCATACAGATATGCATAAAATACATTCTGTGAAAGAAAACTTTATCCACAAAAGTATATTTTTTATTTTTCTATACATTCCTTTTAATTCTTTAAACCTGCCGAAAAAGTTTACGTTTAAATTGTACTTACAAAGAAATAAAGCTAATATCTTTAAAATACGTAACGTTTATCATTACATGTTATTCTAAAGGTATGGAAAATAGAGTAATGCAATATAATCTTAGATATACAGTGAAACCTCCAAATAAGGGACACTCCGAATAAGGGACAAAAGTTCTGGTCCCATAGCTGTCGTTTCACTGTAATAAAAACTCCGAATAAGAGACACCTCTATTTAAGGGACAAACTTTCTTGTCCCATTTGTGTCCCTTATTCGGAGGTTTCACTGTATTACATATTAATTATATATACGTTACATAAACTTGCCTAAATACTTCTATTATTCAGCTTATAGTAATTTATACTAACAGCATAAAATTACAAAGTTCCATTATCGCCATCAATGCAGTGCTGAATATCAAAACTAGCAAAACTACATAAATTTATCGCTGAACAGGGCGATAATAACGAGGGTGCACTCTGTAACAATAATTCATTGACTTTAGCCTATTCTAAAGAATCTTAAAAAAGGACGCTACAATAAATTATCTCGTAATTTATTTGTATACATAAGTGAACATTTAATAGAATGGATATTCCAATAGGTGAAGTGAGTAGCATAATGAATCTGAAGTGCTTAATAAATAAGTGCAAAATGAAAGTATTTTTTTAAATAAATGCACTAGATGCGATACAACTTCATTGCTTAAAAAGATGAAATAAACTGTATCAATAAACAATATGTAAAACGCATAACACGACCTATTGGAAAAGCATTTAAACAATATCAAAAATACTATCTTTGTCACTAAATATGTTCACAGGCATCCATGCTGATTTTCATAAAATACAATAATCAGAAAGAAAATTTCATCCACAAAAATATATGCTTTATGTATTTCTTACATACTTATTAATTCTTTAAGCCTGTCGAAAAAGTTTAAGCTTAAAATGTAGGTGCAAAAACTAACATTTTTAAAATAGGTAACTTTTATCATTATATGCTATTCTAAAACTTTGGGAAATGGAGTATTGAAATATATTCATAGATATTATATATTAATTATGTTTACTTTCCATAAATTTGCCTAAATGCTTCTATTATTCAGCTTATAGTAATTTATACTGATGCCATAAGATCAGAAAGTTCCTTTATCGCTATCTATGCATTGCTGAATTCCAAAACTATTAAAACTGCCTAAGTATATTGCCGAACAGGGTGCACTCTGTAACAATAATTCATTCACTTTAGCCCATTCTAAAGAATTTTTAAAAGGAAACTGCAATAATTATCTCGTAATTTATCTGTACACATAAGTGAACATTTAGTAGAATGGATATTCCAATAAGTGAAGTGAGTACAGGGATGAATCTGAAGTACTTAATAAATAAGTGCAAAATGAAAGTATTTTTTAAATAAATGTATTAGATCTTATAAAACAGGAAGGAAAAAATTTACATCTGGTATAAATTATTATACACTTTCAAACACATGTCAGAATAATGCGATACAACTTTATTGTTTACTAAGATGAAATAAACTGTATCAATGAACAATATGTAAAACGTATAACACAATCCATTGAAAAAGAATTTAATTTCAACAATACTATGTTCGTCACAATGTATGTTCACATGCATTCATATTGATCACCATAAAATATAATTATCAGAAAAAAAAATTCATCAAAAAAATATATATATTTTGTATTTCTTACATACCTTTTAATTTTTTAAACCTGCTGTAAAAGTTTGCGCTTTAAAATGTAGGTACAAAAAATAACATCTCTAAAATAGGTAAATTTTACCATTATATGTTATTCTAAAGCTTTGGAAAATAGAGTATTGAAATATATACATAGATATTATATATTAATTATATATATACGTTACATAAATTCTCCTAAATATTTCTATTACTCAGCTTATAGTAATTTATACTAATGGCATAAGATCACAAAGTTCCATTATCGCCATCTATGCAGTGTTGAATATAGAAATTACCAAAACTCCCTAAATTTATTGCCGACAGGCTGCACTCTATTATAATAATTCATTGACTTTAGCCCATTCTAAAGAACCTTTAAAAGGATACTGCAATAAATAATCTCAAAATTTATCTATGCACATAAGTGAACATTTAATAGAATGGGAATCCAATAGGTGAAGTTAGTGCAAGGATGAATCAGAAGTGCATGAAAAATAAGCGAAAAATGAAAGTATTTTTTTGGTAAACGTACTAGATCTTGGTAAACAAAAAAGAAAAAAAACATCGCGCATAAATTATTAAGCACTTTCCAACCCATTCAGATTAGTGCAGTGCAACTTAATTGTTTAATAAGATGAAATAAACTGCATAAGTAAACAATAAGTAAAAAACATAACACGACCCAATGAAACCCACTTTCAACAATTTCTTTCGTGTAACTTAGTATATTATCCACAGATTTATATTTATGCTAGATATATAGCCGCATGTAGCTCAATTAGAAAGCGCAGAACGAAATTGAAAAGTCACCGGTAAATGTTTTTGGAGCCGTTTTGAATATATGTGCTACAGGCCAAACCCAATTTTAGGCCAAACCGGTTTATCCTAACACACATCGGATAAGCTAGTTTTTCCTAGGCCAAATCAGTCTATCCTATCGCCCATCGGATAAATTAGTTTTTCCTAGGCCAAACCGGTTTATCCTAACGCCCACCGGATAAACTAGTTTTTCCTAGGCCAAACTAGTCTATTCTAATGCCCATAGGACAAACTAGATTTTCCTAGGCCAAATTAGTTTGGCCTAACTCTTATAGGATAAACTATTTTAGATTGATGTTTGTCCTAGGCCGATCTAGTTTATCTTAGGCCAATTCAATTTGGCGTGTTTTTATTGAATTTAATGACCGCTTCAGCGCCAACATTCTTGTTTGCCCTAGGCTGATCTAGTTTGTCCTAGGCCAATGTAATTTTACGTGTTTTTAGCTCACGGGCGTCAAAGTTAGAGAAATAATGGGCTCACAGGTTCTGTATGTATGTACGTACGTGCATATGTGCGTAACGCGATAACTCTTGATAGAAATAATGTAATTGGACATGTTTTTATCTCATCAAGCTGCCAAAGCCTGAGAACTAATGTACACGTAGGTTCTGTATCTTCGTATGTACGTAAGTATGTAACGCAATAATTCTTGATAGACATACGCGATTTGTGTCAGACTTTCAATATAGGTTTATTCTTATGAGGAGCTTTTCTGATTAATTTTGGGAGGTCATTGGAGAAGAATAACGGGGGGGGTGAGAACGAGAGGCTTATTCGCCTATTCCTTTAATTCATATAAATGGGTTTCCATGCATTATTAGGATATTTTATTCAAATTTTAGATATATGACTATTCTCTTGAGGCACCTCCATGATTATTTGTGGGTGTTCATTCTTTAAGTATAAAGGGAGGGGGGAATAGGGGTAACTTTCCATAATTTATGTAAATGCTTTTTTCACGCAGAATTTACTGATTTGCTTCAAATTTTAGAAATAAATTCATTCTGGTAAAATGCTTCACTAATCAGTTTTGGGGGGAGGTCATTGAATAAGAACAACGGGAAGAACGGGGGGATCCCGCCTAATTTTGGCAGATGGATTTTTCATGCACAAATAACCGATTTGCTGGAAATCTTGGATTTGTTCATTCTAATGAAGCGCTTCACTGATTTATTTTGGTGATTCTTCGGTTAAATATAAGGGGGGGGGAATTAGATAAATTGGTTATAATACAGAATTATCCAATTTGCTTAAAATTTTCGACATGAAATCCTTTGATCAGGTGCTTCTTTAATTAATTTGGATTTTTTTCTTTTGGTTAAGTATAATGGAGTATTGTACATTTTTTCGCCTTCCTTAAATTAGATAAATGGGTTTTTATGCAGATATTTATTGGATTTGCCGTAAATTTTTAATATAGTTTTTTTTTCTTTTTAAAACGAATCCCTGAATTGTTTTGAGGGTTTAATGATTAAGTATAAAGGGAGGAATGGGGGATTACCCTCCTTAAATCAGATGAATGGTTTTTTGAGCAGAATAATCTGATTTGCTTCAAATTTTGGATAATTGTTGAATTTTATAAAGAGTATCTGAGATTAGTTTTGGGGGTTTAATGGTTAAGTATAATTGGGGGATATGGGAAAAAGTAATCCAACTTACTTTATTTTTCGAAGGTGTTATTCTTTTAAAAAATAAGGCTGTAATACACAATTAGTGTAAACAACCTGTGAATGCAAAGTCATCAGTTTAATTGGGGAATGTTCTTTTTAATATTGATCCCGACTACTGCTCCATTGCTAACCTTGTGCAAAGTGGTTTTATCATCACTCTTATATAATGTATTTTATTCGAAGGGTTGTAAAATACTGTCAGAGGTTTGCACGGGCCGGAATTTCGAGGCCCGAGTCCCGCCCTTCCCGGAGAAAAGTTATTTTGCCGCGACCAGGTGAAAAAAATAAAAGTTTAGACCGAGCCTCCCTGTACAAAAATCAGTGAAAAGAGACTCAGTCCGGCTCAATCTGGCCCTACTCAATTTCTGAAAAAAATTCAGATTTTAATTAACATACAATTTGGATTCCTTAAAAAAAATACTGCATACATATTTATTCGATAAACTTACAATGTATTTTTAAATTACGATGTGTTCACAGAATGGTAAATACGCAATGTATTATTGATTATTTAGATTCTTAAACCTTTTAATATTCAAATAGGGATTCATTAAATATTAATGTAGTTTAGAATAAAAGAAAAAAAGGAGAGTTATAAACTTCATAACTATTGAATCTGTTCGGTAAAAAGTAGATTTGTGAATATGTTTCTCTGTCATTCCTTAAGGTTTTTCTCAAATCCAAAAACCCTACATCCTAATACATTTAAGAACTAATTCATTTTCGGAAATGATAGATTAGCAGGCATTCTGACTCAGAAAATATGTAATCGAATGGCATTAACCATTTTTTCATAAAAGCGAAGTACCTTAGAGAAAATACTATTGAAGCTACATTTTGAATCGAATTTCCGCTTAAGACTTTATACGGAAAAAGAACTTGACGCCATGACAAGAATAGCTTATATGTCGACAGGTAATTAATTTCTCAAACATGGAAAACGCTGTTCGATTCCAAATTATATTCAGCTCCGAGCTGGCTCGAATATGCATTAATAATAATAATAATAATAATAATAATAATAATAATAATAATAATAATAATAATAAATGCAACTCTGATCTCAGTTGGCACGAGTATGCAGAAAAAAAAATAAATAAGCAAACACCAACCACATGTCCATTGCATCATGTTTCTACGGTGGACATGTTAAATTTCTGTATTGATGTTATTAAAAATGACCCTTTACAGACATTTATACTTATTCTTGTGAAAGACATGTTTTTTACCGGCCAAACCCTATTTCGAGCCAAATTAGATTAGACTAGGCCAAACTATTTTATCCTAACGCCAATTGGATAAACTAGTTTTTCTTACGCCAAACGTGTTTATCTAAATGTCCATAGGATAAACTAGTTTCTCCTAGGTAAGAGGTTAATCCTTCATTTTTCCCTTCATACTTAACCATTAAACCCCCAAAACTATTCAGGGAATCGTCTTATCAGAAAGAACCTATATCCAAAATCTGAAGCAAATTCGTTAATTTTGCGTCAAAAACCATTTATCTAAATTATATTGTGTTACCTACATTGCCCTTTCTTTTAGACTTAAACAATAAACATCCACAGATATCACGGAGGCGCCTTGCCACAATGATCCTATATTTAAAATTTTAAATGAAAACTGATAATTTTGCATGATAAATCGATTTTTCGAAATTAACGGTGGGGCATTAGCCTCCCGTGTGCTCTCCTTTATTCTTATCCTATGAATTTCTAAAATTAATCAGAATAGTACCTTATCAGAATGAAGATACATCCAAATTTGAAGCAAATCGGATTTCTCTATTAAGAGTTATCGCGTTATCTATTTACGTACGCACATACGTACATGTGTGTGTACATGCATATGCAGAATCTATGAGCCCATTATTTCTCTGGCATTCACGCCCGTGACATAAAATTACATTGGCCTAGGATAAACTAGACCAGCCTAGGACAGAGAAGAATATTGGCGTTGAGGCGGTCATTGAATTCAATAAAATCACGCCAAGCTCGATTGGCCTAGGATAAACTAGTTCAGACAATAAACAGCAGTCTAAACTAGTTTATCCTATAAGAGTTAGGCCAAAATAGTTTGGCCTAGGAAAAACTAGTTTATTAGATGGGCGTTAGGATAAACCGATTTGGCCTAGGAAAAACTAGTTTATCCGATGGGCGTTAGGATAGACCGGTTTCGCCTAGGAAAAACTAGCTTATTCAATAAGCGTTAGGATAGGACGGTTTTGCCTAGGCCAATCTAGTTTGGCCTAAAATCGGGTTTGGCCTGTAACATATGCATTTCGACTTGATTTAGTAGATTTACATCTATATACGAGGGCAATTCGGAAAGTAACATCCGTTTGTGAATTATAAAAAAATAATGAAAGGAAACATGTTTTATTACTTACGTATGAAAGACACGTTCTTCAGCTACTTCTCAACATAATTGCCGTATTAATTAAAACAATTATCGTAATGGTAAATCAGCTTATAAATTACATTGTCACAGACTTCTGCCGCCGTCCCATTCAACTGCGATTATTTTTAAATTCAACTCTCACCAATCTTTCAATCCAAAGAATTTTAACATATTCTTTTAATCATATTGACAAATTCCGAATTGCTCCCATAATATTTTGCTTGACCCACTATATTTTAAAACATTTTTGGTAGTACATTTATCAGGAAATTATATAGAAAAATATGTTAAAATTCTTTGGGTTGAAAGAGTGGTACGAGTTGAATTTAAAAATAATTGCAGTTGAATAGGTCGGCGGCAGAAGTTTGTGACGATGGACTTTCAAAGCTGATTTACCGTTATGATAATTGTTTTAATTAATACGGCAATTATGTTGAGAAGTAGCTGAAGAACGTGTCTTTCATACATAAGTAGTAAAACATGTTTCCTTTCATTATTTTTTTTTTGTAATTCATAAACGGATGTTACTTTCCGAATTGGCCTCGTAATTTACGAAGATAGAGTATGTAGTTCAAATTTGTTCTCATTTAGACTAATAAAGCACATTCTAAAACCCTCTGAAGTAGGCAACTTATTTCTTGCTGTGTCATTTCGCCATTTTTTTTCAGAATACCTGATATGCCGTATTCTGCTGCACTGAAAATCTTACAGTGTTGTTTGCATTTTTATTGACCAGGTTCACTTTTTTACATTATTTATTACTTATACAAGGTTCGAACTGTTCTACCACAAAATTGTAAGATTACTTTCAAAGTATTTCAAAGCAGTTAAATATTGTAAAATCTGTGAATGAAGGTGATGATTATGAGTTCTGTGTTTTAAAAATTAAATGCAAATTTTCTTATTTTTAATAGTGGTGCCAGAGTCCTTAAAAATAAAAGGAATGTACGAATCTTGTTATAAAGCGCATTTATATAAAATCAATCAGTGTTCTGATACTTTTATATAACATTTCAATATATTCTGTGTTCCTATTCGAAAATTATAAAATAATTTTATAAACATTACTTTTCAAATGATGGAAAACTATTAAAAAAGAATTGTCTTCTATTTAGTTGTATCAATATTATGAAAATATAATTTTTAATATAATATAGTTGTTCCCAAATAATTTACTTTAAAAGGGATATTGATGTATTATCCGAATGTATTTTCATCTCTATATAATGTACACTACTTCAAAGTAAAATTTTTACATCATGGATTATCGAAATATAACATTGTATATACTATGTAATATTTATAAGAACGTTATATAATTTGCCTACAGAGTTGCAATATACCATTTACAGTAATTTAAATTAATGGTATTAGATCACAAACCTCCATTATAACCATCTATACAGTTGCGAATATCATAACTGCCAAAATATATTATCGAACTGGGCGGTACATTTCATAATATAAGTTCACTGCCTTTAAAATGTACTGAAGTATATGTATAGCAGTTGTTCAATAAATTATCTCAAAACTTATATACATATACATATTCAACTGAACGTAACCTTTTTCTATAAGTGAAAGAGATATAAGGATAAGCTTCATTAAAAAAAAAAAAAAAAAAAAAAAAAAAAAAAAAAAAATTAAATAAATGTTTTTTAGTGCGTATAATATTAGTTACCGGAAATAATCCGTATTTTTTTTTACAAAGTGCCATCATCCATGAAAATTCGTCGTTCTGAAGCAAGTTGTTCTTGTATCTTTATTAAAGCATATTTCTCTTAAATAATATTATAACAAAGTATTTTTGAATTATTGTTATATCGCACTTAAAATAATATGTATTTTTTAATGAACTTTAATTTTTACATAAAGTATTTCTTTGCACAAAAACTCGTCACAGTGAGGTTTAAATAAGATATAAAGGTCGTATTATTATCTTTAATAAATTATTTTTTGTAACTATAAGTATTAAAAAAGAAAAACATTTTAAATGCTTTAGATCTCAAAAATTACTTTTTATTCGAATTAAACCTCAATTTCTATACCGAGAGATTACTTCATTGAAAATTCATTGCATTCAGGCTTAACTAAAATACGAATGTTTTATTAGTATTCCCAATGAGTATACTTTTAATGATATATGTTTGTTTCTTTTTTCTGGTATGAAACTCTCAGAATTTTTTGCTTTTATTATTATTATCGCAATCTAGAAAAAAAACTTTTTTCATATTGTAACACAAAAAAAAAAAAAGATTTTTGTATTACTAATACTTAAATAACCAAGAAGATTAAAAAGATCACTTAGAATTTAAAAAGAATTATTTAAGAAACTACATTATACATATATTTAAAATATATACATTTTATAAGGATTCTTAGGAATCCAACACAATGTTTTAAAAAAGGCATCTTAATATTATACAATATGAATAAATAACTACCATTATACTAATTTAACTAGTTTGATTTTAATATTTTATACATGTCTTGCTTTTATAACAAATGACTTTTAAATCACTATATTTTGTCTAATTGACAATTGATTTATAACAGTTACACTTATACCATTAATCCAATATTATGAAAATATATTTTAGATGATAAATAACTGTTAAGTGAAAAGAGTCATTTCAAATTGATACTGAAAAATGATCTCATTAATTTTCATCATTTGTTATGCATCATTATGCAAAGTGATATTACTAAATTTGATTAAATTAAAATTTTGAAGCAAATGCATAAGGTTTTGTGAATAAAGTTTTATTGATTTAGATTAATTTGTATATAGAATGATATCTTTTTAGCAATTTAAAGTCATACATAAATATTTAAAATCATTTATTGTAATGATGGAGAAAAAATGTCGCAACATGTTATAATTTTTAAATTATTACAAAACCATTAATTTATAAAAGACTTTGAAAAATTATGAACATTGAAATATTAGAACTGATCGAAATTCATATGAAACTTCGTAAAAAGGGTTAAATGATGAGATATAATAAAATGTACCACATTTTAGAGTATTTAAATTGATTTATGATTATTAAATAAACATTACAACAATTTATTTATATACATTAAGAAAGCATTGAACATTTACAGAAAAAACCCTGTAAAACACAGATTACATAAACTTATTCTCTTTATATCTTTAATTTTTTTTGTCAGGATACTAATCATTTGTTGTACACTTAGTAAAATATGGGGTAAATAATTTTAATTGACAATTGTTAACCCTTTGCACTCAAGAGAGGACTTTCACACATAACTAGTGCTGTCAGGTTTTCCTCGTAAATCGAGACGTAAAATGATTTGGATACCACTAATATCTAACAGCTTATTTTATCATATTTCGGATTATTCGGCCTTTGGATAACGCGAAGAAAATCAATTTAAAATAATATTATCCAGATCGTTTGGAGAACCCATTTAAAGGGGACACTAGTGACAGTGAGAAGCACTTTTAGAGTGTTAAGGGTTAACTAAGAAGTAAAGGGGTGATCTTTAAAACTTTAAACTTTGGAATATATTTAATGTACTCTGTGTTACAAATTATAAAATGTAGGGGCCTAATATAAGAAAGGATATGACGCTATATTATATTAAATTTTAATTCAACTTCTGAAGGTCAGTTTCACAGTTTTTATTTTATCATTTAAATTTATTTTATTATTTTATAAATGTAAGTATGCCTTTATTGCTTTTTCATAAAAACGATAGCCAAAAAAACTTAGAAATGAAAATTCATACTATTTTACAAAGTTAAAAAATAATTCACTTTTGAAAATGCATGAGTGAATAAAATTAAGTAAACGAATATCGTTTTTTTTTTTTTTTTTTTTTTTTTTTTTTTTTTTTTTTTTTTTTTAGAAATGTTCAAAGTTACTATAAGAATGTTTAATATCGAGACTTTCTTCTTCGTGAACATGTTCTGATATGGTAATAATATCTAAGTAAAAAGAAGTTAATGCATGTGCTTTAACGTTGATTCAGGAACTTATTACGGTTGATCAAGCAAAGTCTTCAAACTCTGGAAGAATAATATTTGTTTAACCAGGGTTTGTACTCTAGATCATTTGGTCGATTATTCGATTTCTAATCTTCTTTTACTTTTTCCTTGAATGTTTCCTTTTCTTTGATCTGGGTAACACCAGTGTTTGTTTGGAATAAATGTGCGAGAAAAGAAAAATGTTCATATTTAATAATTTATTTATTATAAAATTTGACATTGAATTAACATAATGAAGTGCAACAAAACTAATGTAAATCAAATTTATATTGTGTGTGTTACGTGACGTTTTCTTCATTATATATAGATATATCTTTAATTCATAGTATTTTTCATGTATGAGAAGGAAAAAGAAATGCAATAATTTTTTATGGATTTTTATAACGTTTTTACCGAGTAAATTGATTTGGATAGATATGCTTAAAATATATGTGACTAAATTCAGTAATTGTAAAAAAAGTGCATATTAATTTTTTTTCATTGTGATTAATGATTTGTGTATTGTTATAGACCTTTAAAACAAATACGGAGCTATATAAGAAAATTGGCTATAGTCGATCACACAATCGGTATTAAAAATCTGTTATATGTTTTTTTTTTAAATTTTTACTTAGGTATCTTATTTGTCTTATTAAAAAGCAACGTTTTGTTAAAGTTATTTGTTATTATGGAAGTACTGAAAAATGTTCCATTCTTAACGAGAATTTTTTCGAATCTTATTTAAATATATTTTATTTTGTTTTTAATTATTTTTTTATTGTTTTGTATTTGTTACACATTTTTTAACAATGCGTGCTCATCTTTCTTAAACTATATTTCCTCCCCATTTTATACACTTTTATACATATTACATTACCAAACTGATCAATAAAAATCAATCTTTAATGTTTTATCTAATATGATATAGAAAAGAGCGAAGATTTCTACAATCGATCGATTTGTTTTAAATTTATTAAATTCGCCATATATGTAGGGAATGACATATATATACAGGGTGATTCTAAATTTTTTTACAACTAAAGAGGGGTTATAGTACACATGAAGGCAAACAATATTAAATAGGAGACCAAGTGTCCAAAACGTTTTCCAAAGGAGATAACCGCCATTAAAGTTTAGGGACCAAAATTTCAAATAACCATAAAAACGGAAAAATCTGTCGATTGATTTGCGGTTTTCACCAAAATTATTCTTTATGTCGGCATTTTCTTGAAATTAAATAATAAAGATAAATTTCAAAAAATGCCGACAGAGGGCGCTTTAGACTTTGGAGTAACGAACAACTATTATTTGCCAGTATTTTTGCATCACATTAAATGTTTTCGTAAGCTTAGACTCAAACTTAAATTTTAAACTCAAAATCTGAAAGTGGGAGTGGTTAGGTAGCACAAACTGAATTGTATTCAGAGGGTTCAAATTTCAAATGATTATAAAAAACGGAAAAATTGGTTCATTGATTTGTGGTTTTCAACCAAAACTATTCTTTATGTCGATATTTTCTTAAAAATAAATTTAAAAGATAATTTTCAAAACTGCCGATAGAGGGCGCTTTAGACTTTGGAGCAACGAACAACTCTTTTTTGACGTTATTTTTTGCATCTTATTAAATGCTTTCGTAAGCTTAGATTTAAACTTAAATTTTGAGCTCAAAATCTGAATAATTGGGAGTGGTTAAGTAGACAAACTGAACTGTGTTCAGAGGGTTCAAATTTCAAATGATTATAAAAAACGGAAAAATTGGACGATCCGTTTGCGGTTTTCGCTAAAACTAATTTTGAAATCAGCATTTTCTTGAAAAAAAAAAGTTTAAAGATAAATTTCAGAAAATGCCGATAGAGGGTGTCATAGACTTTGGAGTAGTGTACAACTACTTTTAACTGTTATTTTTTTAAATTCATTAAATGCTTTCAAATGCATAAACTTAAATTTTAGGCTCAAATTCTGAATCGTTGGGAGTGTTTAAGTAGAGAAAAATTGAATTGTGTTCGAGGAGGGGGGGAGGGTGAAATTTCAACTCCTGAAGACACGTCAATTTTCTGAACTCACTCCCACTTTCATATTTTGAGCTAAAAATTTAAGGTTGAGTCTAAGCTTACGGAAACATTTAATGAGATGCAAAAAAATATCGGCAAAAAATAGTTGTCCGTTACTCCAAAGTCTAAAGCACCCTCTATCGGCATTTTTTGAAAGTTATCTTTATAATTTAATTTCAAGAAAATGCCGACATAAAGAATAATTTTAGTGAAAACCGCAAATCAATCGACCGATTTTTCGGTTTTTTATGTTTATTTGAAATTTTGGTCCCTAAACTTTAATGGCGGCTATCTCCTTTGGAAAACATTTGGGACCCTTGGTCTCCCATTTAATATTGTTCGTCTTCATGTGTACTATCATTCCTCTTTTATTGAAAAAAAAATTTGGAATCTCCCTGTATATACATATCATACTCAAATACACAGGAAAATATTTTATTTACTTATTTAACTTTTATGCAATTTATCGGCACATAAGTTTGATTAATAGATATATATAAATTTATGAACTGAATGCGTTCGATAATAATTTAACTAATATTAACACTAGAACGTCCGAAGCAGTCGATTTGACTCCGGACATGAGATTAAGTTTAAATTCGTACCAGAAATTTTTTCTTGAAATACGTTAAATTATTAACCATGCAGATTTACACTAGATAAATCAATTAAAATTAAAAAAAAATGTCTGCTGCGAAATATTTTTAGTAAAATTTAGTAAAATTTCCAGGCGTTCCTGTGTTAAAATATTGATTTTTTAAAAATAATTCCAATAAATAACATTGTATTATTAAAAAAAAATTCTTATTTTACTGATATTTATGTTTCTTTTTAAATATTTTTATGATTTGCTTTCCAAGTAACTTGGATTGGATATAGCAGTATTTGTTTTCACTAATCCAGTGAAATTCCTCATTCATACTCTTGTATACATCCATTATAAATACAAGTCAGAACTCTCTTGATAATATAATTCACCGGTGGTCAAGTACTGCAATTTGACTATCAGGTCTCCTTCATGGAAGCTTGCACCGAAATTTGTTGCCCCTTATCCTTCGCCGAAATGCCACCAGAATCTGAAATTAATGTCCAGTTTCCGTTAGTAGTAATGTAACCCATATCTGAGAATTTGGTCTTTGACGATATCTCCGCCAGAACATCATTGTAGCATAAGTAGAATACTAAGTGCAAAAATTTCATTGATAAAAAACATGAGAAAATTAATTGTATAGATTGTATGAAAAGGATTTAAATTATATTTTAAAATCTTATCCGGTCAATATCTTTGACCATGGGAGTTTACTTACAATTAAGATGTATTTTTATAGATCATTAAAACAAAAGTTGAGAACAACTGAACGTTAAAACAGAGTTGATTAAAAAAGTTAGCTATTGGTGGTGATAGAATCGATATTTAAAATGTGTTACATGTTTTCTAAAAATTTTTACTTAGGTACGTCATTATTCCTTTTAAATAGCAAAGTTTTGTTTAATTATTATGGAAATGTCGGAAAGTGTTCCAATATCTATACTTAACTCGTGATTTTTCCAATCTTGTTTAAACTTATTTTCATTTTTTACATATTTTTGAGCAGTACATGGTTATATTTATTACATAATTTATATTTCTTCCTATTTTATACACTTTTATAATCAACAAACTGATCAATAAAAATCAATTTTTTATTTTTTATTTTCATCTGACATGAGATAAAAGAAAGTGAGCAATTCTACGACAGTTCTATTTGTTTCATATTTATTAAAGCCGAAAGACATGTTGGGGTAATCATATATATATATCATATTCATATTTTTAGAAAAAAGAATTATTAACTGCTTATTTACCTTTCATGCAACTTATCTACATGTGAGTTAGATTATATATATATATATATATATATATATATATTATAAAATTAGGGTTTTTACAAAAAAATCATCGGGTTTTGATACATTACTATATGCAAACTAGGAAATGTATATGTTTCCATGACAACTTAAACGAGAGGGCATTACCTATATTTTCGTTCTGCGTATGTGTTATGCGCGTGTGGTTGCCATGGTTCTGCACAAACGTCAAATTCAAAATGGCAACTGAACAACAGAAAGCGTTTGTGTACTAGAATTTTCAACCAGCTGTTTTTGTATATGCAAAAGTTACGTCTGATTACTTTAAACTGTCGATAAAAGCGAAGAATGCTTTGTTGGGTTACTGGTTTGCATTTGTATGCCTGCAGGAATGCTCTCTGAACGGTTATAGGCGAATCACTCTTTACACTAAACGCTTTCGGCTGTCCAGTCGCCATTTTGAATTTGTCGTTCGCGCAGCAATGATGGCAACCACATGTGCATGTGACACATGTAGCGCGAAACTGTAGTTAACGCCCTCTGGTTTGAGTTGTCATACAAATATATACGTTTTTAAGTCGCACGTAGTAACATATCAAAATCCGATGCTTTATTTGTAATAACCCTGTATTATGACAACCTTTACTGAATTGACTTATCATTTTGTATTTTTTTAATTGTCTATGTTTTGCTTTCCAAGTAATGTTGTTTGCATCTATTTTTACTTGTTTAATCATATTCAGTGAAATCCCTTATTCCTACTCTAATGTACCTTCATTAAATATACAAGTCAGAACTATCTTGATAATATAATCCACCGGTAGTGTACGAGTACTGCAATTGGACTATCAAGTCTCCTTCATGGAAGATTACACCGAAATTTGTTGCCCCTTATCCTTTTCAGAAGTGTTGCCAAAATCTAAAGTTAATATTCAGTTACCGTAAGTAATAATTCAACCTTTAGCTGAGAATTTGATCGTTGAAGAGATATTATCTTCGCCCGAACACCATAGTAGTATAAGTAGAATACTGAATGCGAAAATTTCATTGAGAAAAGACATGAGAAAATTAATTGCACAGATTGTATGAAAAGGGTCTAAATTATATTTCAAGATCTTATCCAGTCAGTATCTTTGATCATGGGACTTCATTTACAATTTAGATGTATTTTTTATAGATCTTTAGAACAAAAACAGAGCTGTATAAAAAATTGGTTATTAATGGGGATAAAATCGTTTTTTCTAATCAATAAACGATCTAGTCTCCTCGAATTTTTTTTACCATGCTTCTCACTGCACACGATGTCAAAGGACCTTTTCCTTTAGGCATTCCTTTCACATGCCTAAATTCCCGTAAATCTGCTGCACTAATTGAATTGTTAACGTAGAATAGGTTTAAAATTAAAGAGCGATCTCGTAAACTGAGAGCCAGGTCGTACAACATTAATGGTAGAAATGACCATGTTTTAATTTTACTAATGATTACAACGGCGTTTGCACCGACAGGACCCGTGTCGCCATCTGATGCTGATTATTGTAACTATATTTTTTTTATTATTCCATCTTTCTTCCCCCTTCTTGAATAGTATGTATACCGATTTTGGTTACATTCGGGTTATTCCTTCAAGCTGCAGAGAGCTCCCTGTATACAGGGTGTCCCTAAACAAATGGTATATACGCTAGGGGGGTGATAGAACACATCAAGACGAGTAATAGTAAATAGGAAACCAAGGGTCCCAAACGTTTTCCAAAGGAGATAGCTGCCATTAAAGTTTGGGGTCCAAAATTTCAAATACACATAAAAAACGGAAAAACTGGTCGATTGATTTGCGGTTTTCACTAAAATTATTCTTTATGTTGGTATTTTCTTGAAAATAAATTATAAAGATAAATTTCGAAAATGCCGACAGAGGGCGCTTTAGAGTTTGAAGTAATGAAAAACTATTTTTTGCCGTGATTTTTTGCATCTCATTAAATGGTTTCGTAAGCTTAGACTTAAACTTAAATTTTGAGCTCAAAATCTGAATAGTTGGAAGTGGTTAAGTAGCACAAACTTAACTGTGTTCAGAGGGTTTATATTTCAAATGATTATAAAAAACGGAAAAATTGGTCGATTGATTTGCGGTTTGCACTTAAACTATTCTTTATGTAAGTATTTTATTGAAAATGAATTATTAAGATTAATTTCAAAAAATGTCGATAGACGGCGATTTAAACTTTGGAGTAACGAACAACTACTTTTTACGTTATTTTTTGCATCTTATTAAATGTTTTCGTAAACTTAGACTTAAACTTAAATTTTGAGCTCAAAATCTGAATAGTTGGTAGTAGTTAAGTAGCACAAACTGAACTGTGTTCAGAGGGTTCAAATTTCAAATGATAATAAAAAACGGAAAAATTGGACGATTTGTTTGCGATTTAAAATAAAACTATTCTTTAAGTCCGTATCGTCTTAAAAATGAATTTTAAAGATAAATTTCAAAAAATTCCGTTATAGGGCACCTTAAATTTCAGAGTAACCAACAACAAATTTTAACCGTTATTTTTTTTTTGTATCTAATTAAATGCTTTCCAAAACTTGTTAAATGTTTTCGAAATCTTAGATTTAAACTTAAATTTTGAACTCAAATTCGGAATCGTTGGGAGGGGTTAAGAAGCGCAAACTGAAGTGTGTTCAGGAGTTGAAATTTAAACCCCTTCCCTCCCTCGAACACAGTTCACTTTTGCTCTACTTAAACACTCGCAACGACTCAGAATTTGATCTCAAAATTTTAATCGAAGCATTTGAAAGCATTTAATGAGATTTAAAGAAATAACGATTAAAAATAGTTGTACGCTACTCCAATGTCTAATGCGCCCTCTATTGGCATTTTGTGAAATTTATCTTTATAATTTATTTTCAAGAAAACACTGATTTAAAGAGTAGTTTTAGCAAAAACCGCAAACGAATCGACTAATTTTTCCGTTTTTTTTATAGTTTTCCGTTTCGTTTGAAATATAAACCCTCTGAACACAGTTAAGTTTGTACTACTTAACCACTACCAACTATTCAGATTTTGAGCTCAAAATTTAAGTTTAAATCTAAGCCTACGAAACCATGTAATGAGATGCAAAAAATAACGGCAAAAAATAGTATTAGGATGGATTATTTCGATAATCCAAAGTCTAAAGCGCCCTCTATCGGCCTTTTTTAAAATTTATCTTTATAATTCATTTTGAATAAAATACCGACATAAAGAATAGTTTTAGTGAAAACCGTAAATCAATCGACTAATTTTTCCGTTTTTTATAATCATTTAAAATTTAAACCCTCTGAACACAGTTAAGTTTGTGCTACTTAACCGCTTCCAACTATTCAGATTTTGAGCTCAAAATTTAAGTTTAAGTCTAAGCTTACGAAACCATTTAATGAGATGCAAAAAATCACGGCAAAAAATAGTTTTTTCATTACTTCAAAGTCTAAAGCGCCCTCTATCGGCATTTTTCGAAATTTATCTTTATAATTTATTTTCAAGAAAATACCAATATAAAGAATAATTTTAGTGAAAACCGCAAATCAATCGACCAATTTTTCCGTTTTTTATGTATATTTGAAATTTTGGACCCCAAACTTTAATGACGTTTCCTTTGAAAAACGTTTGGGACCCTTGGTTTCCTATTTACTATTACTCGTCTGGATGTGTTCTATCACCCCCTAGCGTATATACCATTTGTTTAGGGACACCCTGTACATCATATTTATGATTTTAGAAAAAAAATTGTTAAATACTTATTTATCTCTCGTGCAATTTATGTAAATGTGAGTTAGTAAATATATATTTATGAACCTAAATTTGTGATAGGAATCAGCTCAATAATAATTTAACTAACGATAAAACATTGGAATTTTTTTAATAATTCCAATAAATAACATTATATTATGAAAACTTTTACTGAATCGACTCATCTTTGTATATTCTTTTAATTGTCTATGTTTTGCTTTCCAAGTAACGTTGTTTGCATCTATTCTTATTTAATCGTATTCAGTGAAATCCCTTATTCCTAATTTTGTATACCTTCTATAAATGTACAAGTCAGAACTCTCTTGATAATACATTCTACTAGTGGTCAAGCACTGCAATTGGACTAACAAGTCTCCTTCATGGAAGCTTACACCGAAACTTGCTACTCCTTATCCTTTGCCGAAGTGTCGTCAAAATCGGAAGCTAATGTTCAGTTTCTGTAAGTACTAATTCAACCCTTAGCTAAGAATTTGGTAGTTGAGATATTATCTTCGCCCGAACACCATAGAAGTGTAAGTACTGTGCTGAATGTGAAAACTTTACTGAGAAAACACATGAGATAATTAATTGCATAGATTGTATGAAAAGGGCCTCAAATATATTTCAAAATCTTATCCAATTAATATCTTTCATCATGGGACTTCACTTAAAATTAAGTTAATATATCTAAGTATTATATGTATATGTGTGGGTATTTTTCTTTAAAAAATTTTAGTCAACAGTGCTATTAATTACTTTTCTTTGTGATAATTTGTGATAATTTGTTAAACAAACAATCTAAATTCTTTATTTTACAGTACCATTATATGAAATAAAACTGCAAATTTTCCATCTTTATATAATTTTAAATTTTGCAGGCCAAAAACTATATTATTCCTGAGTAATATTGATCCCGTATATGATAATTTATGGCGAAATTAATTGCAAAGATTTTTAATAAGGTGTATAACATGCATTTCAAAATCTTATCCGGTCAATATCTTTGATCATGGGTATTCACTTGCAATTAATATAATGTATCTATTTTTTTCTCGGCAAATATACTTGATTCCTAAGTAATATTGAATGTGTATATCATGCGTGAAGCAAAAAATAAAATGAATTGGCTGTGTATGTCTTCACTGGCCATAAAAAATTTATTTATAATATAATTAGAATCAGTCTCTGAAATTGGACTTATGCCTCTGGTCCTTTTCACTTCCTTCGTATAAACTTGCATCGAAACTTATTACAGTTTATCTTTTTCGATGACATGCCAAAACGTAAAGTTAACCTGGTCGCCTCTATGATGTACATATCGTACGTTATGACATGTGGCTAATTTTTTTATTAGATATTCTCCTAGGGACTTCTGTTTCAGTGTTGCCAGATTGTCGAAAGCCAATTTCCCCAAAATGTCTGAAATTTTCCCCAAATCAGGGCTTTTTTCACAAAAAGTCCCCAACGCAATTTCTACTCAAAAAAGCAAGTTCCCAATTTTCAATTTTCCGTTCTAAAATTTTTTTAACAAATTTAAACTCAGATTTTTCCCCAAAACAAGCATTTTTTTTTAAAAATTTCACCATTTATAAAAAAAAATAAATAATCCCAACAGAATTTTTTATGTATGTTCAAAGCTAAAAACAAAAAAAAGAAAAGTTATAAAATTGCTTTTATTTTTGTTGTATAAATGTATACTATTAAATAAAATGTATTTCTGTGCTGGTGTTTCTGTCCGTATTGACAGGAAAATCTGAATCACTTATCTGAAAATTCAGAGGAGGGATAGTTCAGTGCCTCGTTCAGTGCAGATCATGATGAATCTGTAGTACATATAAACGGTGAGCACGACCGCGAGAATGATTTATATCTATTATTTCTGTATTTTATTTTTGTTTTCCAAACCTAAATCGAATTTGAGACAGATCCAGTATTGGTTAATGTCTGAAAGTAAAAATTGAAATTGTGATAACAATTCCCCAAGTTTTTCCCCAAATATGTTCATAGTCCCCAAACATGTCCCCAAGATTTACTTGTCCCCAAAAAATTCCCCAGGAAGTTCAAAATTCCCCAAAATGGGGACAAAATCCCCAATCTAGCAACACTGTTCTGTTTCGTGATTTTCGTTTTCAAGATACTTAATTTTTTATAAATAAAATGGTGTGAATTTAAAATTTAAAAAAATAAATAGTTAAAAATCTACCACATGTGGAACACTGGTGTCTGGTGGCATACATCCGGTAACAGCACCAGATCGCAATGGGTTAATGATTATTTTCCGTAAGCACAAATTTTAATAATAGCGTAGTAAGTTGTTTAAACCTTTACGACTGACGGAATTTTAGAATGCCCTTAAAGGAAATGCGAGATAACAAAATTTATTCGTCTACTAATAAAAGTATATGGTATTTCATTCAAAATAAGTTACTGAATTACAATGAATAAGAACAACGAAACGATCGAAGCTAAATATTTTTATTGTATTTTTTCTCAACCATTTATATGGATTTAGCTTTTCTTCTAACTTCATGATAACAAAAAATGTTTTATAATAAATTTTCAACTATAAAAAATATCGAAGTTATTCAGTAAAACCTCCATAACGGACACTCCCGAATAGCGGACACCTCTATTTGACGGACATTTTTCCAATTCCCACTCCCAAAACCTTCCTTTTTGTATGTTTAACCTCTGAATAACGGACATTCCGAATTACGGACACTATTTTCGGCGATAAAATATGAAAAATAATAAAACAGAAAAAAAAAAAAACGAAAAACGAGTAAAAAGGCCTCTAAATTTATCAGAGCAATGTGTCACAAATTTTGTGATCACAGATAAATGTAGATGGTGGGCTAGGGAAAATATCTCCCCCGCCCTACATTTAGTGTGAATTCAGGGTTGTTTTAGAGGGAAATCTTCAGCATTGCAATGTCCTCCCGGAAGATTTTAAGATTTTATGCTTTTAATAGACGAAAAGTGCAATCCCTCTTCCCCATCCGGAATTTTATAGAGTCCAATAAAATCAAATTGAAAAACAGATTATATGTAATTGCAAGCAAAAGTAAACTTTTGTAGCAGATTTTAGAAGAAATGAAGTTTGCAAATAGTGTAAAGGTTTGCAAAGTTCGTAACGAAGTTTGTAAATGTGTGCACAATTTTATTTCAGTTTTACTACTTAAAAAATAATTTTAATTTCTGATGAATTATACAATATAGGTTTTAGGACATATAAAAGTCACTTAAGAAACATTAAACATTTCTTAGCGGTTTTTTGAATCTCTGAAGTTTTCCCAATAGCGGACACCTCCGAATAGCGGACAGTTTCTGCGTTCCCGAGGTGTCCGTTATTTAGAGGTTTTACTGTAGATAGAATCAAAGCACATTTATTTATATTGTTCTTTTAAGAATTATGAGGATGCATAACTGTGTATTTTTTAACTAGTCTAATTATATTTGTATATCCCTGATGGGTCTACTGTACTATTAATAGTATATGCCTTTTCGTCGAATGTTATTTTCTCTTAACAATTACTTTTGCTATTATCTACATATAGACATCACAGTACATGGCTATGCCTTTCTTATTATGACGTAATTTACTTTTTGACATGTAAGAATAACAATAATAATAAATGTTTGCTTAATTCTCTTATCACCATTGGCGATTTGCTTACTTTATACATATATTTCACTCTTTAAATTTAAAATGTAGGTTACATTTCTGAACGAATCAGAAAAAAAAACAATCTAAAGGTATAACAGTAGTTAAATCGTGTTCTAATACGATATTTTCCAAACGTCTCCAAAAATTCTTCCTTAATCTTTTATAATATAAATATGAATTGAATAGTACCCAAAATAAATATATTCGTTAGAAATTAGAGAATAAGATAAACTTTAAACTTTAGTATGTATATTTGGTTAGTTAGGATCAACATTATTAATGTAAAAGTAATTTTATACTCAAAATGGAAAATAAATCCGACTAAAAAAGGTTTTATTTTATCCCCCCCCCCCAAAAAAAAAGCCTTTAACTACCGATTTTCAAGTTCTGATTTTCAATCAGTTTCATTTTAAAATTTGTCTAATAATCAAATTACTATTAGATAAGTTATTTTGGATACCTGCAGACATCAACAAAGACAGTTATAGAAAAGGAGCAAATTTCTGATTTAAAATTCGGAACATAAAGTTTAAGCTAAATTCTCCACTATGAAAACACCATAAGTAACGTATTACAGGTAAATATTTTATCGGACATTTCATAACACTAGAGTAAATGATAAGAATATCGTTTAAGAAAAGATACTGAAATTCGGTTCATTTTTTTTTTAGACAATCTTAGACAATTTCATTGATCACAAGATTTTAATAAAGATATTTTTAATGAAAAACTTTATATTCACTAATGTTATTTCACTATCTAATATGCACATGAGAGAGGACAGTGAAGTATATAATTCAAATGATTTTTGCTATCATAGGCAATTTAATATTAAGAAAGAAAAATATTATAGTATTAAAAGACGTTCTGTTTTTAAGGAACTCTGTTTTTTAAAAATAGTTTATTAAAAACATGCCTATCCTTAATCCTAAAGCACGATAATAAATATCTTTGTAAACTCAATTTTTACGTGCAATTATTTATTATTTTTTTTTTTTAAACATGTACTAATAATATGCTTCAAAATTTATATTAGAAAAATATTGGTTTGAAAAGAGTACAAAATTAGTACTCTGTGGAAGCTCTGGTGATCAGATTATGATTAGCAATTTCAGAATCTTTTATCAGTCATTCTCTTTGACATGGTCTATCTTCTATAGAAGCGCGAAAGGTGAGAGGTCAAAGAAGAACGTCCCTCACTTGTTTATCACCGACCCTTTTTTTGTTGAAATTCTTTTTTCTGTAGTTAGTGGTAGTAGAAATTTTGAAAAAGAAAGAGCAGAGAAGCAAATTACCTCTTTTTGAAATGGATTTTTTAAAAAATTGTTTGTAAAATATAATTTAATATGTAGCCAGATTGTATCATACTACAATGGCTTCTTTTTAGCTTTTTTGGTACATAAAATCTTTTACAGCTCTGCCGTGTTGATGAAACATTGATATTTTTTCTTTTTGTTTATTTTTGTTGACGACTACAAAGCCTTTGAAAAAGAAAGTTTAGAGAAATAAGGAATGAATTTTCGTGATAGAATTTGAATATCTTACTTGCACGTAAACACGTAAAAAAGACGTAAATTACAACACTTGTTATGGCATTTCGTCTGCATGCAACCGCATACTTTGCTGAATTGACGCTAAAATCTGAAAATCCAAAATCCGTTCAATTTAACTACAGTGTGTAATACTGCCGTTAGAATTATTTTTTTTCAATCTGACTACAATATAGATCTATAAATAGCATACTAAGAGCATATATTCTCGCATTGATTTCATAATACAAGAAAAAATAATATTTTAATCAGTTTTATGAAAAAAGACTAAAATGCATTGATTAGTCTCTTTGATACAATGTATTTGATCGTAGAACATCACTAAAAATATTTTCAACGAAAAAATTATTTATATTTTCGAAATAAATATTTAATAACTAAAATGAGTTCAAAAGACAGGGGGGGGGGCAATTTTATTCAATTTTTGCACTTTAAAGGAATTACTTTTGGGTGTAAAAATAAAATAAAAAATAAATAAATCGATGAGTTTAAAAGATGTACGGAGAGGAAATAAATATCTTAATCGAAAAGAGAATAAAAGGGAATAGATTTTCTTTTTCGAACAATATCTTTGATCATAATTATAGAGTCTCGCAGAAAATATTTATAATGAAAAACTTTTATTTGCATTTCCTAAATTTGAAGTTTAATAACTAAGATGAGTAGGGGGTAAATATGAGCTATTCAATGGAATTTTTTGCATTAAGAAGGAATTTTTTTCCAGAAATAGATTGCATAGATTTTTTAAAACAAATTTGAAGGTGATTCTGAAACTGATTTTGAAACAATATAAAAAGTAAAAGAATAACCTGCCATTAAAAAAAATCAACACAATTTCTGTTTAGGTCAAAAAGAAGAAAATTATTTAGTTACTTTTAATTAAATACTTATAATTAATATAAATTGTACTATCCATAGAAACAGGTTTGCCATTGTCGCATTGAGGTTGGACTTCTACCTGTTAGTCCACGTGAGGTATTTTATTTCCCTCCTACCACCCAATTTTAAACCATTAAAGAGGCATTCCCCTATCCACCACCTGGTAATGTGCTCTTTAGGAGTTACAGGCTCCCCCGAGCCTATTTTTCAACATTACATTTGCAAATGCGAACACGGTGGCCAAATACAGACTTATAAATCAGGTCTCTAGGAAACCTTTATTCACTGATTTTGATTTACCTAGAGATATATTGACTGCACAACAACACGACAATTTGTGACAATATCAAGTTCTTCTGTTATTAATCGATCAATTTTAATGACGAAATGAAACTTTTTGGGGGAATTTCACCCGCTTCAGTAAGAAGTAGCCGAAGGGTGTGGATTTATTTATTATAAAATTTTGATTTTCTTCATTACAACCGTTTTTATATGACGAGTATTCGGCTTTTTTAACGATTTTTTTTTATTTTCGTTGCTTCTTTAAGACTTTTAGAAATATTTTTTAAACACATTTGCAGCATCTTTTCGTCCAGATTATCTCAGTTTTAAACGCGAGGCACATGTTAATTCATTCGTGTTCCGAGAATAGCGAATGCATTTCTTGTCTTTTGATTTTGGTGCGCTTAAGTAATAAAATCTCTTTGGTCGTCCAACCGTCTTCTGGTAGTTATTATTACTTCCGCCTTGTAAATGCAATCATTCTTAATATTTAAATCTGATTATTTCTTATTTAACTTCAAAAAATGCCCTTTAAGCGAAAGAAGGTCCTCCATCTTCGATTATTGCCAACTATAAATGAATGGAAAGCCGTGTAACATAACAGATCAGCAATACTAAAGATTATATTTATGTTGTACACTATCTATCAGGGTACATTTAGAATTACCAAAGAATGGCTCATGTCTTGTGAATGATTTTCAAAAATCTTATGTAATGCACTTACCGAAATTGACACTTTCGTGCCTGAAAAAGAAATTACTTACATTCAAGAGTTTAAAATAGAAATAGCTAAAATTGATTCGTTTCATATCCATATGCATACATAGTTACAAAAAAATTACAATGGACCTTCCTGCACAAAATTTTTGGCAGCTTATTAAGTTTCTTCATGTGCTATTAAATTTTCTAATAATTTTTATACTCACATAAAAAAATATTTTTTTTAATATAACAGTTCAAAATAACTACTATAACTACAAAATACAAATTATTCTACATTGTTGTAAAGATTCCATATTTTCTTTACAAAATAAGTGTGTTTTTAGGTAAAAATATCGAAGTACAAATATCCAAGTCAAATACAACCACATAGTTCGCTATTCTAAAAAAGTTAAAAGAAAATTTGGTTTTTGAGCCCATTTTAGATAGTGTTGTTGTGAAGTTAAGCCGTTATAACTTTACCTATCTTTCCTCCAATTTGTTAGACGTGCTTTGAAATGCCTAAAAGTTAAATTACTCTAAGTCGATTTTTGGACATTTCCCCCGCTATATTTGTAAAATCGCACCACTGTGCGTCGTCACGTCAATCGGCGAAATTTAAAGTTATCATTTTCTCTAAAATTAATTAAGTTAAATTTAGGAAATACACATCAGAAAAAATAAATAGAAAATACTTTATTGAAATGTAAAAATGTGGTAACTTTACACTGTGACAAACATCCCTATACTTCTTGAAAATGCTGTTCTTTTAGCCGGCATGCACATTCTTGACACCTACTCGGCTGACATCCCAAGACATTGTGATTGTCTGATACTGATGCTGATTTTTAATGCCTTGAGAGTGACGGTCGACTGTATATTTGATGCTTAGACTCTATATTTGACCCCTATATGTATATACATATATAGAAAGGGTGGTTATAATTAAAGTGACCATTGTTGATACTTATGTAGAGTTCCGTCTGGTCGACTTATATCGATGAAACTTCGGAAATACATTATATAGATCATGGGAATAAAAGTCTGGAATAAAAAATACTAGTTCTAATTTCAACCGATTGAATGCTTCTTTTATCCAGGAAAAATAACGTTATGGAAATTTGGAGCGATTTAAAAAGTCAGTAATCACAGCCGTTCAGTCATTCCGCACCATGCTGTTAGAGATATAAAAAATGAAGACATTGCTGATGAAGTTACTTTATCATAAAGTCAGTTATTAATCATGCAAGATTGTGAACCATCTCATATAACCCGAGCAGTATTGGCGCTGCTTCTTGCGTATTTTGGAGATGATCGTTTAATTTCAAGAAATTTCACGACTCCTGGCCTCCTCATTCTCCAGACTTGAATCCCTGTAACCTCTGGTTATGAGGATTCTTGAAAGATCGTGTCTCTGGAGGAAGCATACTGACTCTATCTGATTTGATAGCAATTATAATTTTTTTTTATGCATCAATTAATAAAGAAACCCTCCATGTCATTGTTGAACACAATATAACACGCTTTGAGAATGTGCTTGCGTAATGAAATGCCCATTGAATACATTCTGTGATTAAATAAAATTTCGTGTTTCAAGTTTGAATTTTTAGGTCTTCTTGTGATTGAAATTCGAACTACAATTTTTTATTGCATATTTCTTTTACCCGTTGTCTATATAACGTGTTTTTAAAATTTCAACCTATATCTGTTTACCAGAACGAATACTTTACATAGGGCTAAATATAGTAAATTTAATTATAACAACCTTGTATTCAAATTTCAGATATAGAATATGGAAGAAATTATCTTAATTGAAATGAAAAATTCTGAATTAATCAAAATCAAAAGAAAAAACATCATGTAGTAATTTATACACTCGGCAAATATTTTTAAAAACTCTTTATTATTTCCTTCTTTGTTAAATTTTCAAAAAGGTTTATTCAGATAAAACATTTCTTTTGTATGCATTTTATTAGCCGCATTTATTCTTGTTTATTAATTAAAATTCACTTTGATTAAAGCTGTTCCAGTATTCTCTATAGTTAAAGATTTTTTCTAATACATAAGAAAAATTAATGTAATAGTTAATTTTTTTTCATACAGTTTATGAAAAACATTAATGAATAGATTCTCTATTTTAGGAGCTCTACAATCATAATATAAGAATTACAGAAATTTTTTAATCATCATTTCATAACTTTTGGCATAGATATTTTGCAACAGTAAATTACAACCGGAAAATGATGTTTATTAAAAGATTTCAATTTGATAAATAGAGCTCATTTTAACTTATCTTTGTAAAGCTTTAAATTAATATAAATGTAAAGAAAAGTTTGAACAAGCTTTTTTATAAAATATTTTTTACATAATGTTAAATTTTATAATTTTTAAGTTTTGGCTTTTACGATATTTAATGTATAAATGAATAATATATAGATATATAGATATATAGAAAGATATAGCTTGTATATCTACTTATGTACGTATATTTAGAAGTTAAAAAGAAATTTACTTTTAAGTGAAGTAGATTGAGTGTTTGAAAGTGACAGCGATGCAGTAAAATTGCCTTAAACTGCATTTATAATACTTCGATCTTTACGAAACTTTATCAGAATATACTGTGAATAATAGAGTATAATTTAAGCAAAAAAATTGAAAATCGATATTTTCGTCATTTTTCGCCGAATGTAGGTTACAAATCCCCTTAAATAAAAAAAAAATTAATAAATTTTCAGTTAATATATTTTTTAAACAAATTTAAGTATTTTATTATTTTTTAGTTTTATAGCTAAGAAATATTAAAATTACATCTACATAAATTTGTATGAAGTTTTTAATATGTTTGGCCCTATGATTTTTTTACAATCGAGGCCAAAAAGTTTTACAATAAACTATGACCACCCTATTCTTCTTTGAAGAATAATGTAAAATTTCGAAGTAAAATTTTATTAATTATCTTTGTCCTCATAATTTTAAGTATTATTATTTTCAAATTCAGCTAAATCGATTCTTAGGAAGGCCTCTAAATGAAGGGCATACATTATATTTCTCGGTTTTTCTCCCTTTAAATAAAACATTGAGAAAAAAAAACTGAAAAATATTCAAATTAAAGCTAGATAAATGTTTGCAATGTTTATTGTGTTTGGTCCTAAGAGTTTTTACAATCGAGATCTAAACTTCTTACTATAACACTATGACTGCAATAGGCTTCTTCTGAAGAAAAATGTGAGATTTAGATATAAAATTATATTAACTATCATAATCATCGGAATTATATGCGTTATTATTTTTTAATTAATAGTGAATTCGTACTTCATCCATCTTCTACCTGCTTAGATAGGCCTATATATGTTTATTTATAAAGAAATATATAGCTTGTATATCTACTTATGTACGTATATTTAGAAGTTACAAAGAAATTTACTTTTAAGTGAAGTAGATTGAGTGTTTGAAAGTGACAGCGATGCAGTAAAATTGCCTTAAACTGCATTTATAATACTTCGATCTTTACGAAACTTTATCAGAATATACTGTGAATAATAGAGTATAATTTAAGCAAAAAAATTGAAAATCGATATTTTCGTCATTTTTCGCCGAATGTAGGTTACAAATTCCCTTAAATAAAAAAATAATAATAATAAATTTTCAGTTAATATATTTTTTAAACAAGTTTAAGTATTTTATTATTTTTTAGTTGTATAGCTAAGAAATATTAAAATTACATCTACATAAATTTGTATGAAGTTTTTAATATGTTTGGCCCTATGATTTTTTTACAATCGAGGCCAAAAAGTTTTACAATAAACTATGACCACCCTATTCTTCTTTGAAGAATAATGTAAAATTTCGAAGTAAAATTTTATTAATTATCTTTGTCCTCAGAATTTTAAGTATTATTATATTCAAATTCAGCTAAATCGATTCTTAGGAAGGCCTCTAAATGAAGGGCATACATTATATTTCTCGGTTTTTCTCCCTTTAAATAAAACATTGAGAAAAAAACTGAAAAATGTTCAAATTAAAGCTAGATAAATGTTTGCAATGTTTATTGTGTTTGGTCCTAAGAGTTTTTACAATCGAGATCTAAACTTCTTACTATAACACTATGACTGCAATAGGCTTCTTCTGAAGAAAAATGTGAGATTTAGATATAAAATTATATTAACTATCATAATCATCGGAATTATATGCGTTATTATTTTTTAATTAATAGTGAATTCGTACTTCATCCATCTTCTACCTGCTTAGATAGGCCTATATATGTTTATTTATAAAGAATATTATAATGTTGGAGTATACTATACCAGTAATAGTACTTTTTAATATTTTAAAAAAACATGTCTTTGCAAATACAGATAATAATTTGAATACTTTCACAATCTCGTCTAGAAAAACAGTATTTAAAAGTTTAAACAATTTTTGTAATTTTATATTACTAATCAATATTCAATACTTGAACGTTTTTGCCAATATTCAGCGTATTCTGCTTTTTTATAATATCAACATAAAAATATAAACATTTTTTTTGGGGGGGAGGGGGCTAAAAAATAACCATCGGTTTTCCTCTATTTCTCACAAAAGCGTGATGTTTCGTTTATCAGTTCATAAAGATACTGCATGTTTTGCTTTGAACAGAAACTCAATCTCTGAGAGTAATTATGTCGGCATGCCACATAAACTATCTAGAGCGGTAATTTAGATATCCTTTTTTTATGTAAGTGCAGAATATGAGTTAGACGAGTGTAGTTACGGCTTTCAGATAAATAATTATTCCTAAATTGTCCCATGTTAGCATATTTCGTAATGCAACCATTGCTGTTAAAATATCTTATGTATCATACAAAGCTAAAATTTCAATTCGAAATATAATATGCTTGAGTATAAGAAACGACTGTTTTAATACAAATAGTGATATAAATAATTAATTATTTAAATATAAATAAAAATGTGTTTAGAAAAAAATTAAATTGCCATTATTTGACCAAATTTTAATAGTTTATAAATTGTATGCTTTTTCTGGTGCAGGAATATTTAGATATATGGGACGCTCAAAGGAAAAAGTTATCTGTGATGGATAAGAAAACAAAACAATAACTATGTATATAATTACACGTAAACCATTTAATACTCAATATGTTAATAATTATTGTATACTCAATGTATTATATACTTTTTTTGTCTAAAGAAATAATCATTGATTTCCCACCAATTTTCCCAAGAGCGAAATATCTCGTTTAACACTTCGTAAATCTGTTACCGCATCACTAAATACTGCATATTTCGCTTTGAACAGAAACTCAATCTCTGAGAGTAATTATGTCGTCATGTCATATAAACTATCTACAGCGGTAATTTAGATAACCTTATCTTATGTAAGTGCAAAATATGAGTTAGACGAGTGTAGTTACGGCTTTCATATAGATACGCTTTCAAAAATTGTCCCATGTTAGCATATTTCGTAATGCAACAATTACTGTGGAAATATAGTAACCCTCTTACAAAGATAAAATTTCAACTTGAAATATAATTTTCTTGAATATAAAAAATGGCTGTTAGACACATAAAATATTAATTAATGAAATAAAAGTAAAAAAAAGGGCTCAGGAAAAATTGATTTGGAAATATGTCTCCAATTTTTTTATAGTTTATAAGTTTTGTGAGATTCCTGAAGCAGGTATATTTATATATATGGGACGATTAAAATAAAAAATTAGCTGTGATGGATGAGAAAACAAAACAAGAATTATATTTATAATTACACTTAACCCTTTGAGCTCTGGCGGATAAATTTCTTCAAAATTCCAAATGTGACATTGGCACCAGCATTTGGAAAGAAAAAAACCGGTTAAGGTTACACACAAAAAATGCATTAAATCTTTTTCAAATAAATATGGTCGAATTTTCTCGTGCCGTTCTGACATTTCGGAATTAAAGTTATGTGTTACAAAATTCTACTATTAGATCTCAAAGCGTTCTACTATATCGTTATAACCACATTTAATGTTTAAAAAATTCTTCAAGATACAGATAATAATAGAATACTTTCATAATCTTGTCAAACAATGTTTTTAAATTTAAACAAATCATAGTAATTTCATATTGTTAATCAATGTCCCATATTTAATTTTTCGTCCAATATTTAGCGCATTCTGCTTTCTTAAAACATTAATTTATCCTTAAATGTATTTTTTCTCTGTCTAGAGTAATAACTATATATATCCCACTATTTTTCACAAAAGCGTAATGTTCCATTTATCAGTTGACAATTCGTTTACCGCACCACTAAGTACTAGTAAATATTTTGCTTTGAACGGAAACCCAATCTCTGAGAGTAATTATGTCGACATGCCATATAAACTATCTACAGCGGTAATTTAGATATCCTTATCTTATGCAAGTGCAGAATAAGAGTTAAACGTGTGCAGTTTCGGCCTTCGGAGAGATAACCTGTCATAAATCGTTCAAAGTTAGCATATTTCGTAATGCAAGAACTACAGTGAAAATATATTATCCCTCATACAAAGCTAAAATTTCAACTTGAAATATAATTTATTTAAATATAAGATATGATTATTGAGCCATAAAATATTAATTAAATAAATAAAAATAAAAAAAAATGTTTGTGAAAAATTGAATTGCAATTATTTTACAATTTTTTTACAGTTTCACGAGTTCTATGCGTTTTCAGATGCAGACATATTTACATTTATGAGACACTCGAAAGAAAAAGTTGGCTGCGATGGATAAGGAAACAAAACAATAATTATATATAATTACACTTAAACTATTGTGCAGTCAGTATATTAATAATTATTGTATATTGAATGCATTATACAGTTGTTTTTTCTAGAAAAATAACCGTCGATTTCCCTCTATATTTCACAAATGCATGATGTTTCGTTTATCAGTTCAAAATTTATTTACCGCACCACTAAGTATTAAATGTTTTGCGTTGAACAGAAACTCAATCTCTGAGAGTAATTATGTCGACGTGCCATATAAACTATCTACAGCGGTAATTTAGATATCCTTATCTTATGCAAGTGTAGAATTTGAGTTAGACGAGTGCAGTTACGTCCTTCCGAGAGATAGCATTTCATAAATTGTTCTAAGTTAGCATATTTCGTAATGCAACGACTATTGTGGAAATATATTATCCCTCATCCAAAGCTAAAATTTCAATTTTAAATATAATTCACTTGAATATCAGAAATGAGTTTTAAGAACATAAAATATTAATGATTAAATAAAAATAAAAATAGGGTTTATGAAAAATTGAATCGGCAGATAAAAAAGTGTCAAATGGATATTGTAGAAATATTAATCAAAATATAATTTTTTGAGATTTTTTACATTAAGATGTAACTAACATTTTAATAGTTTCGTGTATTACACATATCTTTTATCTACATGTTTATTTATGTTTTTTCTTAAGTGTATGCTTCGATTCCATTAAACTTTTTATGACATGTAAAATCAATACCGTTATAGCAACAACTATAACGTACATACATAAAAGATAAAAAGTAAATTTTCAAAAAAAAAAAATAGTATAATATCTTATACATTTTGTTAGTAATTTACAACAGCTCCTAATTTGTCGATAAAAGTACTGAACATTGTGTGTTATATTATATATAATGTAATTTATTTGAAAAACCTGTATAATTATTTTGAGAACTCGTAGAACATTAATTTATGGCAAGCTATGAATCAGTATACTTAACAAACTAAAGTCTAACTGAGTACGTAGGAATGGAAATATTATTGAAATATTTCATTTAGGAATTCTTCCGTAAAGACTAAACAATCTGCACAGAGCAGCAATGAGTTTAATTGACGTGATGTGAAGTAGTAGATAACAATTCCACTCACTTATTAAAATTTGTCGTAACACTTTAAAGATGTAGAAACATTAGAGGCGCACATCAACAATTGACAAGAAAGTCCTTCCGATGACAAGAAATCTGTAAATAGGTGTAAAAACGTATAAAATCTGATCTCCAAGGCAGTGTAATGTGATTTTATACTATGGAAGCGTATTAACACAGATTTCAAAGCCAACTTAAGAAAAATTCTTAAGACTAGATTCCGAAATGACTTTCATGGAGGAATGTGCTCAGTTTCTTAACTAATTGTCACCTGAAAATAATAAGGTTCTATGTGTGTTTTTGAAAAAAATGACTTGCCGATATAGAAAAGTTTTATTTGTATCTATGAAGGCATTTTTGTATTAAAATAATGTCATATTATAATTGTAAGGTCATATGTAAATTATATATAACATCATTTAATGCAAAAATACCTTTATAGATATAAATAAAACCTATCTATATCGATAAGACATTTTTTTTCAAAAACCCACATAGAACCCTTTTATTTTCAAGTGACGTAATAAGTAGTGAGAGGGGGTGCAATAGAGAAAGAGTTCGAAAATCGGCTGGCAGAGTGATTTTGATGTAATACGGGTATGCCAGACAGGTGTGCAGGAAACGCAATCAATGTTGGGCTATCGATTAACATTTTTAATAAAAACAAATATTAGTATTTAGAAATAAATATCAAATGTCTCAAGTTATGAAAGAATAAATTAGGTGATTTTTAAGAAGAATATTGCTTTTAACAGATTAAAATTTTTAAACTAAGAAATAAAAGAATGTGTTGATTAAAAGCATAAGATTAAAGTATAACTGATAAGTTAACAGTATTCACAGACAGGATTAAAGAGTTAAGTATTCTAATAGACGCATTCTGAATAATTTAATTAAAGTATAATGGTGAAAAATTTCTATTACATACATATCACCAATATATTTGTAATAACACAATATTGATGACTGACTGTAAAATAATCTACAATGGTATGATAATAAAATTAGTTAAAATTTTAAAATCTTATTATTCAAAGATATTAATTAATTGAAATTTTATCAAATCGTCGCTTTAAAAATATTTGGTACGTATTAGTAAGTATATTTTGTTTAAAATCTTACTAACTCGAAGAGTGAAAAATGCTTACTGATAATGAAAAGATAACTTTTCCCTCAAAAAATAATCTGATGCAAACACAAACATAACCTGTTCCAGTGAAAACTTTTCCAGGTAAGAGTCGAAAATTTATGTTTGGTTTAAATGATTAATTCTATACCACTTTAGTTACATGGATGACAAATGGCCAACACAATTTCCTTAACCCTTTCGGGTCCAAACTTTTTTTCAGTTTTTCGATAAAATTACTTTTACGTTAATAACATTAACACTAGCTATCCAAATAGATTAATTAATATTTAATGAATATCTCAGTGTCCCAAAGATAACGAATGTTGTTGTTTTGCGTACTTGACAAGTAATATTCATATGACAATAGGTTAAGGAAACTTTTTTGGAGATATTTAGAAAATATTGGATAACAATACGATTTAACTTATATATAACTTTCTATTACTTTTTACGCTTTATTACAAAGGATTATTTCAGGAAAGTAACCTTTATTTTAAATTTCAAGAGTGAAATATATGTATAAAATAAAAGAATTGCAAACGCGGAAAGAGAATGGAGCAAATAATAAAGATAATAATAATAATTACTAAATGCGTAAACACAAATGAAGTCATATAGTAAATGCTTAGACATATACTAATATTACTACATAAAAACAGAATAATTTTCCATGAAAAGACATGTACTATTAGTAGTATACCAGACCCGAAAGGGTTAAACCAACGTGGAAAACAAAATTATGCAGCAAAGAACCTTTACTGATCCATTTTCAAAATAGCATAATATTTATCCGTCAAGATTTTATTAACCATCTAGTATCAAGGAATCAACAGAGATATTTTAACGAAGCAACGATACTTCCAGTAACTCAGCGTCCCTTGAATTACCTAAAATTTGAAAGAAGTTGGAAATTGCACGTGAAAGGTAGCAAATGTAGTGCGTTCGTACGACAACGAAATTTTAAAAATATCACTCTCATATATCAATCTCATAAAATTGCAAATAGATAATTACAATTAAAATGCGCACCAAACAACATTCTCCATTTACCATTATGTAATGGAATACTTTTGTGTGGCATTGTAAATCAATAACAAATGTTCTCTCCCCCACACATTATGCAAAATGTATATTATTATATCTACTTTATAGATGCATATCAATTTTATTATGTTCGAATGAGTGTAACACCATTAAAAAGCATTTGAAACATTTTTCCCATTGACAGTATTGTAACGGAATACTTATGATTGCCCCTGTAATTGATATATACCTCCGATTTTCATAAAATTTTAAATGAGTCAACAAAATTATGCAATCGTTATATATTTTAAATTTCAAATAATTCGGGTGGGTAGGTTTTGCTTTGTTATATGCGGACGGCCGGACGGACAAACGGACGGACTGAACGACAACTATAGGTGCTGTTCCATGTAGGCAGACGATACCGTGCTACGTATAATTAAAATCTCAGTGTCCAGAAAGTGAAAAGAAGTGAATAGTTTTTTATATTATTATTCCAAAGTTGTGTTTGAAAAATATGCAGACGATAATGCAGCAGTGAGCTGCTAGTGAGTGTTATTCTTTTAATAAAGTGTTTTTTAATATAATCAGTGCCTATGGAATAATTTGTGTAGTGTGTGCATTATTTTTCATGGTCCGACGTTCCGGGAGGTGAAAATAATTATTTGTGTGAGTGAATAATCGTCGAATTTGAAATATGTGCTGATGTTATATTAAGAGTTCTATTAAAGATCTGTCCAACTTTGAACATGAGAGTCTTCGAATAATATTCTGCTTAAGTTAGTGAAGTGTTGTGCTCAAATAATGGAAGTGTTGTGTTTAAGAAGATATTGTTTTAAGAGTTAATGAATATTTTGACAAATTTTTTTTTATACCGATCGCTGAAATTTTTTTTTTCGGAACTATGCTTTTTGGAAGCAGTCAGAAGTTTAGATGCTGCTGTTCATATTTCATGAAAATTTTCTTTGAAATGATTTTGCCAATTAAAAATAAAGAAGTCATATGTTGCTTAAATCTGAAGATGAACTGTTTAAATTATTGTGTGATTAAGATATGGACAAATAAGTTGGCTTTTTGTATATTGAGTGGACTTTTTGCATATTGAGAGAATAAAGTTTTCCGTTTGTTTTCGTGGGATATGATAAGAGGAACTGTGCTGATTTTTTTTAAAGTTTATCGCTTCCAGATAGACAGTGCTGGTTTCATTCTGTTAGTGTGATGAAAGATAAGACCTGAGTATGGTCTGCGTCCTAGACATTGGTGTTTATGCATTTTTGTCGTGAATGTCATGGTGCAGCAAGTGAAGTGTGTGGGCAGTATGAAATTTTCATTGTCCTGAATGCTCACAAGAACCTTTCAGCTTTGTTTTTCTTGAACTGTACTCTACATAGCCTATGACGACTTTGCCCAGTTGGACTTTTTCCTGTGATGCCTTATGGTGCCTGAAAGGACTTCATCCTGATAAGTTTTTGTTTCGATCATGAACTGTGATCTACCGATTCTAGTATTTTGTGTGATGGAGGACTTCTGCAGTAAAAGTGAAATTTTTAAAATTCTTTTTATTGAAAATGAAATGATTTTTTTTAGTTTAATAGAAAATAATTAAATGGATAAATTTTTAAGTAGTTTATGTGAAAAATATTATATAGAGATATTTATTAAAAATGAAGTGTTAAAACCTTAATAGTTTTGATATATTTTTAAATTTAAACTGTTAAATTTAATTTTGAAGTTTAAGTATAATGAAGTTAAAATTGTTACATCTATATATCTATATATATTTTTTAATTAACAGGCCTGCATTTGAGGATTTTTGAAAAATATAAGATTTGAGAGTATATTTGAACTTTGAATAAAGTGTGTAATGTTTTAATAGACTCTTTTATATATTTAAAATTTTTAATAAATTTAAAGTTTTTAAAAAACTTATAAGCTGCTTAAATGGTCGGAAATCAGCTTTTAGTGCTGTCTACGGGCGGAGATTTATGAATTATTAATGAAAGTTTATAGATATTTTTGAGTAATTTAATATTTTATATTTTGTTTTGTGACATGGCTCCAGAGGTTTACTTGATCTTGCTGATTTCCTGGAGTTTATGTCCTATTCTTTTTAGTTTAAAAGTTTGGTATTTTTTATAATCTTAAAGTTTAGCATATGTTTTAAAAAATCAAGTATATTTTTTTCAGTAAGGGAGGTTTCTTGATTGTTAGTGTTAGATTTAGGGAAACATGATCTCACGAAAATTTTGGCATATTAAGTACAGAATATTCTAAATAAATTTGAATTTTTATTTACTGGATGAATTTTATTATTTACTTTACACCAGTCATTGATTTAGTGCATATAATCTATAATCGGAGATAAATATTTCTTTTCTTTTTCTGAGTTCTCATAAAAATATCAATTTTTGCAATATGTTTTACAGATTTTTTTTTTAGAGTTTTAGAGTTTCTTTAGAGTTTTAGAGTTGATTTAGAATTTAAGAGTTGATTTAGAGTTTTAGAGTTGATTTAGAGTTTTAGAATTGATTTAGAGTTTTAGAGTTGATTTAGAGTTTTAGAGTTTAAGAGTTGATTCAGAGTTTAAGAGTTGATTTAGAGTTTTAGAGTTGATTTAGAGTTTAAGAGTTGATTTAGAGTTTTAGAGTTGATTTAGAGTTTAAGAGTTGATTTAGAGTTTTAGAGTTGATTTAGAGTTTGAGTTGATTTAGAGTTTTAGAGTGTATTTAGAGTTTTAGAGTTGAGTTAGAGTTTTAGAGCCATGGAAGAAATCCACCATTTTAAGTGTTAAGATTTTCGAGTTTTCTCTGGTACATTTATTTTTGTCCTGTTAAATCTGTATGCAAATGTTCAATGAAATATGTATTAAATATGAGTTATTTTTACAGATAAAATGAATAATTAATGTTTGTTTATTTCTGTTTTAAGTATAGTTGATTTAGTATGTAGTTTTTCTGTAATTGTGCAATATTTTTTTAATATAAATCACAAAAATAGCAATAGATACTTTCCATTTTGGGAAATGTGAAAGGCATGATCCCGAAACTTGGTGCTACACAGATACCCAAATTGGAAAGATTAAATTAGAATAAGTATTGAATATATACATTAAATTCTCTGTGGATAGCTTGCTGTTGTTGTTATAGGTTTTCCGTTGTGGGCAGTACAATTCTCATGTCTTTTGAGAATAGCATATTCTAGGGATCAGTATATTTAAAGATTTAAATTGTTTATTTACCCTCTCTGGTGAACAGAAATGTAGAATCTTCTGCGTTGGATATCTTAAGTGAATAGTGTATGACCACCCCACGAAAGCTTGAAGATCTGCTGAAGTTTTTCTGTTGGTTGAGAGGTAGGTGTCATAGTGGAGTATGGTTTATGCAAGTTTGGTGTAATCAGAATTTGGAAACTTTTGCTATGGAGTTTTGGTTAAAGGATTTTTTGCAGTTGTTTAGTGTCATGCCTGCTCAGTGCTAATTTGAGAAATAATTTTTAAAGTTGACTTTTGTTAATTGGAAGTTGAAAGCTGATCACGTGTAAGGCTAAAAATTCAACTCTTTTGATGAAGGAGTCTTTGAAGATCTGATCCATTTTTTGATTGATTTGATGGATCTTTTTGCGGATATTTTTTTTGGTATTGAGTTTAAGCAATTGTGAAATGTTGAAATAGATATGGAAATAAATTAATAAAGTTTTTGTTATATTAATGTAATAGAACAGATTTAAATATTTTGTGTTAGATTCAACTATAGGATTGCATTTTTTTTTTTTTTGAAGTTGTTAGAATTGTCTCCTGAATGTGGAAGGAACATCTTTCAGCTGGCTTGTCAAGTTTTCTAAATGTGTTAGACTTGGTCATATAAAACTCAAACTCCAGTGAATATAAGAGCAATAGTTTGGGGGAACCATGTTGTAGTGTAAGAGCAAATGAACCCTATGGGCTAAACTTGGTTTAGTTGGAGGTGTTTAGTATGTGATGGACTCTCATGGAATTGATTGTTTTCAATTCTTGGGCTGAATTTTTGGATATTTAATGGAGATTTTTCGGAATGAAAATTTTTGTTTTGAAAACTGATGTTAAATTTGCTAAATGTTTCTGTGTTTAGTGGAGGAGAATTGGTTTTCAGATGTTAACTTTGCTCCTCGCTGAGTGACAGAAACAATCATGTGATAGTATATTCAGTCAGCTGTGTAAGTTTTAGGGCTTGTGAGGAGAGTCTAATTTTTGTGAAAGTGTTTTTGTACTGGTGGGCTATTTCTCGGCAATAAGGAGTTTCTATGGTCTTAGTGTCAACATTGGTTGATCTGTCCTAATATGTTAAGTATGGAAACAATAGTTTATTATTTGAGGTTTATTTGTGATTGTCTGAATTCAAGTAATCTGTATCCGTGCTACAACTCTTGCCTATGTAATTTTGTGTTTTTCGAGAGAGTGAGGTATGAAGACCTAGGGCCCCAGGCAAATTGGGAGAGAGCGAAAGGGTAGCCGGGTGTACACGGCGCTGAAAGTTGTATGAATGTTACGTAATAATTTAATTATATGTGTCCTCCAGATTCTTAGGAGATGTTGTAGCTGAAACTTTGTTTTTATTGGAAATTGGCTGCTGTGAAGGATAGGATTATTTTTGAGAATGGAGTCATGTGTTGATGCCAGACCGGGAAGTTTGTATGTTGTAAAAATGAGATTTGGTTACCTTTGAATTAAATCATGGGGTTCCACTATTCTTAAATTTTATAATTGAATATTAAAGATTTTTGATCTTTTTATTCAATATGTGAAAATAATATTTTTATATTGTTTAAAACAGTTAATTGTGTAAGATATATTATTAATGTATATGATAATTGAAATTTCTTCCTATTATGGACTTTGAAGATTGTTTAATGAATATTACAATATTGAAAAAGTTTAATAAGTGTAAGATATTGACATGGTGTGTTCTTGTTGAAATATATGTAGGGTTTTTTCAAGTGTGTATAAGGTATATAAAAGCAGTATACATCAATATTTTTGAATATGTTTTAAAACCTAGGAGCCAGATCGAGTGGATCTTGTTGATATGAGAGTAATTTTAAGTGACTACCTACCTGATAAAAGTTGTTTTTTTTAAGTGTGTAAATATTATATAAAAGTGTTTATTTTGTGTATAAATATGTTTGAATATTTTGGGTGTTGGGCTGAGCTGGAACTTTGGCTATTTTTTATTGTTTATTCCCGGTTATTGTGTCTTCTTTAAAGATTTCTTAATATATTTGGAGTTAGTGTACAGGTGATTAAGTGCTGTTGAGATAATGGTCCTTTTTAAGATGTTATCCTATTTTGTTCTAAATATGGACATCGTCAGGATGCACTAGAGTGTTAGGCTATCCTTAAGAGGATTAAAACTATAGTGGTGTATTTTAATATTCTTGTAGTCGCCTCCCCTTTTTAGATAAAAGTGTTAAGAGGGGGAGTTTGATAGGATTTAACATCAGTAGGATACTAGCAGTTCTTATCACTTTTATCTTCTTTCTAATATTTCTGTTTAGCACTAAAGTTTAAATGATATTTAAAGCAAAGGCTAAAAAGTTTATTTATCAATTGTTAAAAAATTAAAGTTAAAGTTCTATTTAACTTAATCAATAATTGAAATTAATTGTAAGATTTGGTAAGTGGAGAATTGAAAAGGATAATGTAAAAATAGGAGATCTAGTGTTGTTAGTAGAGGAAAGTACACCAAACAATAAGTGGCCATTAGGCAGAATTATTGAAGTATATTACGGTAATGATGAGAAATTTCGCGTAATTCAGGTAAAAACTCAGAATGGAATTTTTAAAAGATCGATTAGTAAATTATGTATTTTCATATGCCTGAAAACCATAGTACCTAAAAAAAGGATAAAAGAAACGTACTTACATAATTACGAAGAAAACTAAAAAGGTGGCATACAGTTTTAGTAACCATAAGTGAGTTTAAGTCAGGCTCACAACTATCCTATTTCATTTTATTTGATGTTTGCACTTATTTGCATTCACAGGAACGTCATATTGTTTTCCAATCTCTTGTTTCTTTCTTTTTTTTAATTTTGCGAAAATATTTTTATTTTAAATGATTTTGAAATTGTTATCGATTGTACAACGAAACGTACGTCAATCATGATAAAGGTACTTTGTCTCTTTTATAGCATTTTCCATCTTAGTTTGTTTCTTTACAAGTGATTATCATACATATTTTACAGCAACTTTCTCTTTCAATTTACTCAGAACATTTTTTTTTTCTGATAAATAAAAAGTATGGTTTCTATACCAATCTTTACAGTGGTATTAAACTGATAAACAGAACTTGTATCTTAAAACGTATTATCATTATTTTCTTATTTTTAGTTGAAACAAACCTGATGTAAAATCTCAACATCGACAACATTCGTATCAAAGTTGTTTTCGAGTCATGTACGTTATCCTTTAGTAATATTTTCTTGAAATAAGCTCACCAAACTCCCTCAGATAAAGAGAAGTATCTTTAAAATTTTACAATCTGCAACAATTCGATTACGATGTGAAAATACACTTCCTCTTTCATATCGCTTTTCCTGCAAATATTCTTCTATTTATTAGGTTATTGTCTAATTCTCACTCAAAATGAATTACTAAACTTTTATGCGATTCTTTGGAATAGAACTGTGGTACATAATATTTTTACTAGAACACTTTGAGTAATGCTCTTTCACAACTTGTTTATGATTAAAAGGGAAATGCAATTTAATTAAAAACATATATTGTAAAATGAAAATTGAATAACACAATGAAATAGAATAAGAGCTAAGGGTATTTATTAAAAAAAGAATAGATGAGATAGAAAAGGTAGAATAAGAATTCTTTGAAGCAGTATTTACAAGTACTGGAAAGTTGTAATTTTCAATGTAATAATTTAAACAGACTTTAATTAGGAACAACAAGAAATTGGATTTTCTATGTATGATCGATAATATTATTATTCAATTATTTTCTTGTCCTACAGCTTGTTGTTCATTTATTTATTTATTTTTTGTAATATATTTTAAACAATTGCTCATAAACCTTTCTCATATAAAAAAGCATTTGAACATTTTACAATATTCTACAAGTACTTAAAATAATTCATCTTTCACCACCGAATTTTTTGAGAAAAGCTCTTATGAACTGATTATGACTGATAATGAAACATCTTTGTAGCGATTTCTATTATTTTCAGCTGAATAGAAAAGATTTAGGCAAGAGTAAAATCGTACACTGTTTGTTTTAAATTACTATTTCGTATGGATTTTTTTTTTCGTGAACAATAATGTCCGATTTATTTCACTCAGATAACCTGCCGAGGATGCTTTTTCATTTAGCTGAAAAAAAGGATGATTTATTTTCCAATTAGAATATTTGTGTTAAGTAAGCGATGTCGCACAGAACCTGTAGCTGGAAAAGTTTTGAAGTTTCTTTTTTGTAATCAAAATATACCTGATATAAAATTTCAATACATGATTGATAACGTTCGTATTAGAATTTTTTTCATGTTATGAACATTATTCTTGCATAATATTCTCTCAAAATGCACTCATTAATCTTTCTTACATAGAGGAAAAATGTGTCTTTAAAATTTTACAACCTCCTAATTCGAACACTCCTAATTCGATTACAACCTATTTCGATTACCGTATGAAAGAAATTTTCCTCTTGTATATCACTTTCCTGGCTAATATTCTTCCGTTTATCAGGTCGTTCTACACTCCTCAATTAAAATGGATTAACAAAATCATATGAGCTTTTTGGAACATCACTGTGGTACAGAATATTTTTGTTTGAAACCCATTAAGAAATGCTCTTTTGCAAGTTGTTTATGATAAAAAAGGACATATATTTTTAATTAAAAACAAATCTTGTAAAATAACGCTTGATAAACGCTAAGAGCCAGAATGAGGACTCGGAGATTTTATTAAAATGAAAGAATAGATTTTCTTTAAAACAATAAATACAAGTACGCGAAAATGTACAATTATAAATGTAATAATTTAAAGAGACTGTAATTAGAAGCAACAAGAAATCGGAAATTCAATGTATGATCGATAATATTATTATTAAAATATTTTCGTGTCGTACATATTCTCCTTCTGTAATACACTTTAAAAAACTTGCTCATTACTTTTCTCATATAAAGCAAAGCAAATAAACATTTTTACATATTTTACAAGTGTTTTGAATAATTATGCTTTTTACACCTAATGGTTTGAGGAAAATGTTTACTGATTATGAAAATTCATTAAAAAAATAATCTGATATAAACAAAACTTGTATCAGTTGTAATTTTCCAGTTGAATACAGTAGGTTTCTGGCAAGAGTGTTGTTTTTGCTTAAATTACCAATTTTCTATCAATTGCATTACATCGGTGAAAAACGGCCGATAAATTTCACTCAGACACCTGTCCTGGCCTCTTTATCATTTAGGTCAGAAAAAAGTCTGATTTCATTGTCAATCAGAATAATTGTGTTAAGTTAGGTATGAAGTCCTGTAGCTTGGAAAGTTTTGAAGTTTCTTTACTTTAATTAAAATATACCCGATGTAAAATTTCAACGCATCATCGATAACGCTTGTACGAAAATTGTTCTCGCGTTATGCATATTTTTCTTACATAATACTCTCTCAAAATACACTCATCAATCTTCCTCATATAGAGGAAAAAGACATTTTTTAAATTTTATATCAACCAGTAATTCGATTAAGGTATGAAAGAAAACTTCCTTTTGTATATCACTTTCCTGGCAAATATTCTTCCGTTTATCAGGTTATTCTACACTCCTCAGTTAAATCAGATTAACAAAATCTCAAATTTCACAAGTTGGTTATGATAAAAATAAATAAATAAATAAATAAAACTCGAATTAAAAGAAAATATAGTATAATCGAGATTTAATATCATGAAATGTTATAATGAGGAAGTTTATTGATAAAAGAGAAAACATTTTCGGTGAAACAATAATTACAAGTACGCGAAAGTTGTCATTTTAAATGTAATATTTTAAACAGATTGTAATTAGAAAGAAACAAGAAACTCAATTAACAACATATGATCGATAACATTATTATTAAACTATTTTCGTGCCGCACTGTTTGTTAAAATGGATTAACAAAATTTTAGTGTGCTCTTTGAAACAACAATATAATACAGAATATTTTTGTAAGAACACTTCAAGTAATGCTCTTTCACAAGGTGTTTATGATTTGAAAAAACTCATGCATTCTTAATTAAAAAGTAATATTCTAAAATGAAACATAAACAACATGAAGAAATACAATTAGAAAGTTTATTGATAAAAGAAAAATTATTTTCAGTGAAACATTAGTTACAAGTACGCAAAGGTTGTCACTTTAATTGTAATATTTTAAACTGATTGTAATTAAAAAAAAAAACATGAAATTTAATTTACTATATATGATTGATAACTTTATTATTATTAAACTGTTTCGTGACGCACTGTTTGTTCTTTTGTAATATGCTTTCATAATTTGTTCATAAATATTCCTCATATAAAAAAAGTAACCAAACACTTTTCAAAAATTCTGTAAGTATATAAAATAATTCTTCTTTAGCGATTATTTTTATATCGTATGTTATTCCTATTTAGTTTATTATATAAGATACCTTGTCGTAATAATGCCACGTTAAATTTTCTTTTTCCATTTTTTACGACTCAGTTTTACATTTGTTTTCCCAAATAAATATAGAATTTCAAACAGTATAATTATGTATATAAGATAGAAAATTTAAGCAGTATTCATGAAATATATTCGTGTGATTTCTTGACAAATGCTATTTGTCACTATTACCCACCTATGTATATAGTAACACTATAAAATAAGATGAATAATGTCATGTGAAATGTCCAATTCAAACGATACAAATTCGACACCTCTAGAAATTGACATATTGCTTTTATTTACCGTTAATTGCGATAGCATGAAGTAGTTATTATCATTTGATATTTTATTCTTCTGGCATGAAAAAAATAGCTGCATTTAGGACATACAAATATCTTTTTTAGTTTTCAACAATGACAATAATGACCTTCCACGCATAAAATAAAAAATTAAATTAAATTAAATTAAAAATGTAGTTCTCCCACTGAAAAGAATCGTCAGGGGTATTAACACTAGAGTATGATGTTAAGTTATTATACATTTTGTACTCTTTCAGTATTTTTTAAACTACGTGCTACCTCACGAACACATCCAAAACCTTAGAGATTATTTTGAAAGACATGAAGCGCCTTTCAAATTTATGTAATAAACAAAATTTTTTCTTTAAACATCTTCTGTAGTTTGTCACCTAAAACTTGTAAGTCCGAGAGTAATGGAAATTTAAAAAAAAATTATGATTATCGTAATTACTTTTATTGAAGATAAAGAAAAGTAACATATAATTAAATATTTAAATTAAAACTAACATTTGAAATGCGAAAATTGAATACTTATAATTTTAACATCTGATAATTATATATTATATAAAAATTCTAATTTATTATAAACATCTTAACCAACTTCCACGTGCAAAGCAAATATAGATTAATACCACTTTACTTACTTCAGCATTTCCCAGATATCGGCAAAGTCAAAGGCCAATAAGGTTAGTGCCGCTTAATCTATTTTCAAGATCATTAATTCAGCCTTATTTTAATATTGGATATTAGATTATGGCCTTTCGACAGACTCGTGACTTACTGCTTTCGACTTAATTGAATAATCGTAGATTTTAATATGAAGATAAAAGTAGATCTTCATTCATGGTGAATAGTAATTTTTACTTTATACGGGATTTTTTTTTATTCCTTATACACTTTGCAAATTAAATATTCCTTGATATCACAGCATTACAATTTGATATTTTATATGCAAGTTTCTAGTAAAAATTTATAGTGCACATTTCTGGATGCAAAATTCATCATATATAACAAATATGTTTACATATATGTGAATATACCGCGTTTTATAGCTTGATATACATTACTTGCATAGTATGATACATATACTTGCATTTACACTATGTGCTCAAAAGTTACCGGCCACTTCCAATTTTTAATTTTTTTTTAAATCTTGAAAAACACATGAGGAAATATCCTAAAACTTTCAGTGTATAAACATGATAGCACAGGTCATATATTTTCATAAATACTTTCCCCGAAATCCCACTGGGGACCGTCAACAAATTGAAAAAAAAACCCGAAAATATTTTGGATAACTTTGTCGAAAATAATGTAACAAACTCGTTCAAGCAGTGGATTATGATTAAGTTGCACATTGTTATAAATTGTGTTCATGTTTATGAGGACAGCATGCATAATCGTAGAAAAATTAAGATTTTCATAAAAACAGACCCAAGTTTTGCCATTTTTTTTATAATTTGCAGAGTTTTTAATTTAAAAAAATGTACTTATCAGAAAATATGATAAATAGTATTGTACACAATACCCTGCAATTTTAATTTAAAAAAAGGTATGAAAAATAAGGAGGTTTACTTAATAATTTTTCACTACGCATGCATTGAAACTACAAAATTTTTATTTGTATATTATATTAGCTAAATATATCAAGCGACTTTTGTGAAAGTTTCAAAAACATAACGTGAAAATTCTGAAAATTATTGTTAATAGAACAAACTCAAAATTCATTCTTCTCAAAATGAAGCAAAAAGATGAAGGGCTATACCCAAATATAGTAATACGTGCAATATTGTGTATTCTACATTGACAGTAATCAACAAATGTATGGATGCACCTCGCATTCTTTATTTCATTTCGTGAACAACAGATTTTTCATTTAAATCATATTAACAAGTTTCATGTTTTTAACAGTTTTCAACAAAATTGAAAAATGTTTATGCATTCGGATTGTCTATCTATCTTTTCACGATGTAACTCCCGTAAATGTATTCCGATTTTCATACAATTGACAAAGATTATTTATCGTCCCGAAAGCATAATTGTTATCATATATGAAATAAGTAGGATTAATAGTTCATTTATAGGTGCCCTAAAAAGAGTCCCATTGCATTATGACATAGGAGAAAATGGTTTGTTTTAATAAGATTACGCTTTTTCAGAGATTTTAAAACTAATAAAAAATCACCAGATTCCACTACGATTACATTTTAACAGAGCATTCATAGCATTTTTTATTCCTTTACAAGGCCACGCAAAATAATTCCTTTACATTATACGTATACGGGAAAAAAAATTTTTGAAGAATATTTAAATGAGATTAAGCTATTTTATATGTATTGAAACGGATAGAAATCAATGAATTTCACAACGATTATGTTATAACAGGGTATTCATAGCATTCTTTATTCATTTACGGGGACACACAAAAGAAATTGATCACAGTGATATCTTTAAATAATAATTGTTAAAAAGTGCGTTTTAAAATTTGGTATGTGCTTTGAAATCTAACAGCTTTTTTGCATGTTATTCGTTACGTATAAATACTATAACTGATATGCAGGGCTTCACAAAAGTGTTCACGTATACTTCTCCATATTAAGGAAAGTTACTGAATGGAAATTTTAAACTGAGGTATAGTTAATGTTAAGTAATCTAAATTTTGGAATGGATGTAATTAATAGATACGCATTGATTTATCATGTAGAGGGACAATTGCTAAGACAAAGGTATCAGAATATTTAAACAGAAACAGAAACTCTGGGTCTTCCGATTTTTTACTAAATTTTCAAAAATTAAAAAAAAATGCATGTCGTTTTTATCTAAAAATGAAATTTAACGGCATTTAATTGGTAATCGAATTTAAACTGTTAAAAATACAACAAAAAATTATTTGATTTTTTTTCTGTAATGCATATAAAAGAAATAATAAATAGCTTTAGTTTTTGCAGTTGTAAAAAACATTCTTTTCATACATTTTCTTAAAACATTTGCAGCAAGAAACTTTTTTTTCGAAGAACAAACAGCTGGTGGTTTCTGTTTAGTTTATTAATCGCATTTTATTCATCGTGGAATTTTATAAACATAAATCATTTCAGTTTCAGATGAAAAGTTGTTTTTCTACATTGTACCCATGGAGCATGCATTTTAATAATTCATCAGTATCGGTTTCGTATATGTTCAATATTTATGATGCTGAGCCGATCCATCGATGCATTAATTTTACTGTTACAGTATAATCGGCGTATCAAGTCTTCAGCAGTTCCTTGATGCAAAACCGAATATTTTACTAAACGGATTTTAAAAAAAGTTATTTTAGGAATTGTTTTTTCGTTTCCAATGAAAAGGAAAAATGGCTTGATAATATTTTATTGTCCGCAGAGAATAGTTATTGAAATTTCGGTAATTAATATAGTTAAAGGTTTTACAAAAAAGATTTATTAAAACATGTTTTTTTTACTTTTCTATCTCTTGTGGTAACTTATTTTAGTTAAGTTTGAATATTGTTTCATTTTATCCAAGTACACCATAAATGAATTTTATTTTCAAAATTTTCCTTTTCAAAAGTATTTCTTTTCTTCCTTTTTTTAAATCTATTTATGAAATCTGTACAAGAAAATAAATAAATAAATAAAATCAGTTATTTGTCAATTGCATAAATAAAATGATTTTAGACTAGCTGACTCGCCCGACGATGCTTGGATCCTTGATGAAAGTACTAAACGAACCTAAAATTTTTATGGTTTTATCTCTAACTCGAAATATGTCAAAGTGCGTAGTCTGAAATACGTGGCCACTAAATGTGTAGAAAATTGTTATTAAAAAATAAAAGAAACTAATATTTAGTGTTACAAATACTCAAAATGACTGCAATAGGAAACGGGGTATAGAAAATCACTATTAACTTCACATGACTTTATTTTTCCATATCGAAATCCTTAGTGAAGTATTTTAATTTTCAAACTAATTATATCACTCTTAAGTTCGACTATACCGTGAATGAAATCGATGCTCGGTGATTAGCTAGAAGATTAGTTTATAGTATTATGATTTTGTAGCCATTCTACAAAATTTGCATGGTATTTTTATCTAAATTAAAACGTAATGTGATTTTATTGGTAGTCAAATTTAAACTGTTAAAAATAAAACCAAAAAAACTTTTTACTTTCCTATCTCTAGTAGCAACTTATTTTAGTGAAGTTTGAACATTGTTTCATTTTATCCAAGTACATCAAAAATAAATTTTATTTTTGAAATTTTGCTATTCCAAATTTTAAAAGTATTTCTTTTTGTCAAGTGAATAAATGAAATTATTTTAGACTAGCTGACCCTCAAGACTTCGCGAGGTTGTAGTCTGAAATACGTGGCTGCTGACTGTGGGGGAAAATAGTTAAAAAAAAAACAATAACTAACATTTAAAGGTACAATTATTAAAAGTGATTGCAATAGGAAAAGGGGCAAGGAAAATCAATGTTAAGTCACGTAACTATTTATTTATTTTCTTTATTACATCGAAATCCCGAGTGAAATACTTTGATTTTCAAACTCATTATAGGCTAATTCCATGGGTTCTGTAGTGTAAGTCACATAACTTATTAATTGCTATACTTGTTAGCCACCGTTATTTTCGAAAAGTCTGCTTGGCCTTATTCTATTAATGTGAATGTCCCAATAAAATTAATCACATTTTTTTCGTTCTATAATACTGGTAGCCAAAAATCGTAGCCTGTGACTTACACTACAAGTACTCATGGAAATAGCCTATATCACTCTTAAATTTGACTATACCGTGAATGAATTGATACTCAGTAATTAGCTAGAAGGTTAGTATATAGTATTGTAATTTTACAGCCATTGTACGAATATTGCAAGTTTATTTTTTAATCGAAATTGTAACGTAACGTGATTCAATCGGTAGTCAAATTTAAACTGTTAAAAATAAAAAGAACAGTTATATATATTTTTTTCTGTAATGCGTATAAAAAATAATAAATAGCTTTAGTACTTGCAGTTGTAAGAAACATTCTTTTCATATATTTTATTAAAACATTTGCAGCAAGAAACTTCTTTTTCAAGAAACAAACAGCTGGTGGTTTCTGTTTAGCTTATTAATTGCATTTTATTCATCGTGGGATTTTATAAACATAAATCATTTCAGTTTCAGATGAAAAGTTGTTTTCCTGCATTGTACCCATGGACCATGCACTTTAATAATTCATCAGTATCGGTTCCGTATATGTTCAATATTTATGATGCTGAGCCGATCCATTGATGCATTAATTTTATTGTTAGAGTATAATCGGAGCAGAAAGTCTTCAGCAGTTCCTTGATGCAAAACCGAATATATAACTAAATGATCTTAAAAAGTTATCTTAGAAATTGATTTTTTTTTCATTCAAATGAAAAAAAAGTCTTGATAATATTTTAATGTCTAAGGAGAATAGTTATTGAAATTGCAGTAAGTAATATGGTTAAAGATTTTACAAATAAATCTTTTTACTTTGTTATCTCTGGCAACAACTTACTTTTGTGAAGTTAGAACATTGTTTCATTTTATTCAAGTACACCAAAAATGAATTTTATTTTTGAAATTTTCCTATTCCAGATTTCAAAAGTATTTCTTTTCTTTCTTTTTTTTAAATCTATTTATGAAATCTGTATAGAAAAATACTAAGAAATAAATATAATCAGTTTTTTGTCAATTGTATAAATGAAATTAATTAGACTAGCTGATCCACTCGGCGATGCCTGGGTCCAGGATAATAGTATTAAAAATACCTAAAATTTGTAAGGTTTTATCTCCAATTCGAAATACGTCGAAGTGCGTATGCGAAACACGTCGCTGCTGCAATGTGGAAATATAGTTTTAAAAAAAACTAATATTTAGCGATACAAATACTCAGAATGACTGCAGTAGGAAACGGTGTATGGAAAATTACTGTTAAGTCACGTAACTATTTATTTTTTCATATCGAAATCTAAATGAAATATTTTGATTTTCAAACTAATTATATCACTCTTAAATTAGACTATATCGTAAATGAAATTGATACTCGTTGATTAGCTAGAAGGTTAGTATACAGGGTGTCCCTAAACAAATGGTATATACGCTAGGTGGTGATAGAACACATCATCACGAGTAATAGTAAATAGGAAACCAAGGGTCCCAAACGTTTTCCAAAGGAGATAGTCGCCATTAAAGTTTGGGGTCACAAATTTTCAAATACACATAAAAAACGGAAAAATTGGTCGATTGATTTGTGATTTTCACTAAAATTATTCTTTATGTTGGTATTTTCTTGAAAATAAATTAAAAAATAAATTTCGGAAAATGCCGATAGACGGCGCTTTAGACTTTGAAGTAATGAAAAACTATTTTTTGCCGTGATTTTTGGCATCTCATTAAATGATTTCGTAAGCTTAGACTTAAACTTAAATTTTGAGCTCAAAATCTAAATAGTTGGAAGAGGTTAAGTAGAACAAACTTAACTGTGTTCAGGGGTTTAAATTTCAAATGATTATAAAAAACGGAAAAATTGGCCGATTGATTTGCGGTTTTCACTAAACTATTCTTTATGTTGGTATTTTATTGAAAATGATTTATAAAGATAAATTTCAAAAAATGCCGATAGAGGGCGCTTTAGACTTGGATTAACGAAATAATCCATCCTAATATTATTTGTTGCCGTTATTTTTTTTCATCTCATTAAATGGTTTCGTAGTCTTAGATTTAAACTTAAATTTTGAGCTCAAAATCTCAATAGTTGGGAGTAGTTAAGTAGCACAAACGGAACTGTGTTCATAGGGTTTAAATTTCAAACGAAACGGAAAACTTTAACAAAACGGAAAAATTAGTCGATTCGTTTGCGGTTTTTGCTAAAACTACTCTTTAAATCAGTGTTTACTTGAAAATAAAGTTTAAAGATAAATTGCACAAAATGCCGATAGAGGGCGCCTTAGACATTGGAGTAGCGAACAACTATTTTTAACCGTTATTTTTTTAAATCTCATTAAATTCTTTCAAATGCTTAGATTTAAATTTTGAAATCAAATTCTGAGTCGTTGCGATTGTTTAAGTAGCACAAAAGGAGGAGAGGAGGGGAGGGAGAGGGGTAAATTTCACCTCCTGAACACGCTTCAGTTTGCGCTTCTTAACCCCTCCCAATGATTCAGAATTTGAGTTTAAACTTTAAGTTTAAATCTAAGATTTCGAAAACATTTAACAAGTTTTGGAAAGCATTTAATTAGATGCAAAAAATAGCGGTTAAAATTTGTTGTTGGTTACTCTGAAGTTTAACGCGCCCTCTAACGGAATTTTTTGAAATTTATCTTTAAAATTCATTTTCAAGAAGATATTGATTTAAAAAATAGTGTTGTTTTAAACCGCAAACGAATCGGCCAATTTTTCCGTTTTTTATTATCATTTGAAATTTGAACCCTCTGAACACAGTTCAGTTTGTGCTCCACTCCCGACTATTCAGATTTTCAGCTCAAAATTTAAGTTTAAGTCTAAGTTCACGAAAAAAATTAATAAGATGCAAAAAATAACGTAAATTGTAGTTGTTCGTTACTCCAAAGTTTAAAGCGCCCTCTATCGGCATTTTTTGAAATTTATTTTAATAATTCATTTTCAATAAAATACCGACATAAGAATAGTTTTAGTGAAAACCGCAAATTAATCGACCAATTTTTCCGTTTCTTATAATCATTTGAAATTTAAACCCTCTGAACACAGCTAAGTTTGTGCTACTTAAAAGCTTCCAAATATTCAGATTTTGAGCTCAAAATTTAAGTTTAAGTCTAAGCTTACGAAACCATTTAATGAGATGCAAAAAATTACGGCAAAAAATAGTTTTTCATTACTTCGTAGTCTAAAGCGCCCTCTATCGGCATTTTTCGAAATTTATCTTTATAATTTATTTTCAAAAAAATACCAACATAAAGAATAATTTTAGTGAAAACCGGAAATCAATTGTCCAGTTTTTCCGTTTTTTATGTGTATTTGAAATTTTGGACCCTAAACTTTAATGGAGGCTATCTCCCTTAAAAAACGTTTGAGACCCTTGGTTTTCTATTTACTATTACTCGTCTTGATGTGTTCTAACACCCCCTAGCGTATATACCATTTGTTTAGGGACACCCTGTATAGTATTATAATTTTAGAGCCATTGTACAAAAGTATTGCATGTAATTTTTATCTAAATTGAAACATAACGTGATTCAATCGGTAGTCAAATTTAAACTGTTAAAAAAACCCAAAAATTATTTTTTTTTCTGAAATTCATACAAAAGAAAATATAAATAGTTTTAGTTTTTACGGTTGTATTAGAAACATTCTTTTGATATATTTTATTAAAACATTTTCAGCAAGAAACTCTTTTTTTTTCGAGAAAAAAACAGCTGGTGATTTCTGTTTAATTTATTAATCGTATTATATTCATCCGGGAATTTTATAAACATAAATCATTTCAGTCTCAAATAAAAAGTTGTTTTCCTACATTGTACCCATGGACCATGCAATTTAATAATTCATCAGTATCGGTTCTGTAGACGTTCAATATTTATGATGCTGAGCCGATCCATTGATGCATTAATTTTATTGTTAGAGTATAATCGGCGCAGCAAGTCTTCAGAAGTTCCTTGATGCAAAACCTATTATATAATTAAACGGATTTTAAAAAGTTATCTTTAAGTAGTAATTTTTATTTTTCGTTGAAATGGAAAAAAGACTAGATTAAAAAAATAATAATAAGCTCAATTTGTTTAATACCGGCAAAGAATAGTTATTGAAATTTGGTAAAAGGTTTTATCAAAAGATATATGAAAAAAACTTTTTATTTGCCATCTCTGTTGGTAACTTATTTCAGTGAAGTTTGAAGATTGTTTCATTTTATGCAGGTACGTGAAAAAGGAATTTTAATTTTGAAATTTTTCTGTTACAATATTCAAAAGTTTTATTAGCCTCCGATGCTATTTCTTTCAGACAAACTAAAAAAATGTCGTGACGTCAGTCCCGAATTTTCTACTCAACCGATTTTGATAATTATTTTTTTAAATGAAAGCTTTTTATTTGTAGTTGTGCCCATTTTAGCCATTTTTTAATTTCTTTCCATTTTTATATTTTTATTTTAATTTTAAATGCTTTTTACGATATTTTTTAAATATGGTGGCAACTCGGTTTAGCTTTTCTCTCGATAATAAAAATTTATTTTCCATTATCACTTTTCACGAGTCAAAAATTTTATTTCATCAGTGAACATGTCCTTGCATTTAAAAGAAAAAAGTCAATTGTTTTCGTAAAATTTAACCACAATAAAATGATTGCGTATAATTATGCACTAATTGAGGTAAAATATATATATATATGTTACAGGCCTAACCCGATTTTAGGCCAAACTGGATTGGCCTAGACCAAACTAGTTTATCCTAACGCCCATCGGATAGACTAGTTTTTCCTAGGCCAAACCGTTCTATCCTAACGCCCATCGGATAAACTAGTTTTTCCTAGGCTAAACCGGTCTATTCTAAGGCCCATCGGATAAACTAGTTTTTCCTAGGCCAAACTAGTCTATCCTAAGGTCCCTAGGACAATCTAGTTTTCATAGGCCAAACTAGTTTGGCCTAACTTTTATAGGATAAACTAGTTTAGCCTGCTGTTTATTGGTCTGAACTAGTTTCTCCTAGGTTCGCTCTAGTTTATCATAGGCCAATTCAATTTGGCGTGATTTTATTGAATTCAATGGCGCCACAGCGCCAACACTCTAGTTTGTCCTAGGCTGATCTAGTTTATCCTAGGCCAATTTAATTTTATGTGTTTTTAGCTCGCAAGCGTCAAAGCCTGAGAAATAATGGACTCGCAGGCTCTGTATGTATGAATGTGCATATGTGCGTATGTAACGTAAAGAACGTGCGTATGTACGTAACACGATAACTCGTGATAGAAATATCCGATTTGCTTCAAGTTTTGGATGTACGTTCATTGATATAAGGTACTTTTCTTATTAATTTTGGGAATTTATTGGATAATAATAAAGGGAAGCGGAAGAGAGGCTAATCCCCCACCGTCAATTTAGAGAAATGGATTTTTGATGCAGAATTTATCAGTTTTAATTTAAAATTTTAGATATAGGATCATTTTGACTAGGCGCCTCCATGATTAGTTGTGGATGTTTATTGTTTAAGTGTAAAAAAAGGGCAATGTAGGTTACCCCCCCCCATAATTTAGATAAATGGTTTTTGACGCAGAATTTACGGATATGCTTCACATTTGTACATAGGTTCTTTCTGATAAGGCGATTCCCTGAATAGTTTTGGTGGTTTAATGGTTAAGTATGAAGGGGAAAATGAACGATTACCCTCTTACATAGAAAAAACTAGTTTATCCTATGGGCATTTAGATAAACAAGTTTGGTGTAGAAAAAACTAATTTATCCAATTGGCTTAAGGATAGAATAGTTTGACCGAGGCTAATCTAATTTAGCTCGAAAAACGGTTTGGCCAGTAAAACACATATATTTCACTAGAAAAAGTATAAATGTGTGTCAAGAGTCATTGCTTATAACACCAATACAGAAATTTAACATGTAAGCCTTAGAGACATGATGCATTGGACATGGTGCTTGCTTATTTAAGCAAATTATTATTATTTACTTTAATGTTATTTACTTTTGTACAGGCAGAGCTCTGTCTGTACAAAAATCAGTGAAAAAAGACTCAGTCCGGCTCGATCTGGCCCTACTCAATTTCTGCAAAAAAATTCAGGTTTTACTTCACATACAATTAAAATTCCTTTAAAAAATACTGCTTATATACTTATTGGATAAATTTACAATGTATTTTTAGATTATGTTGTTTTCACAGAATGGGAAATACACAATGCATTATTGAATATCTAGATTCTTAGAATTTCAATATTCAAATACGGATTTATTAAATAATCAATGTAGTTTAGAGCAAAAGAAAAAATATGAGAGTTATAAATATCATAACTTTTTAATCCGTTCAGTAAAAAGTAGATTTGTGAATATATTTCTCTGTCATTCCTTAAGGCTTTTCTCAAATTCTAAAGAACTACATCCTAACACATTTATGAACTATATCCTTTTCGGAAATGCATAAGCTTAACAGATTCAGATAATATATAATCGAATGGCGTAAACCATTTTTTCATAAAAGCAATGTATCTTTGAGAATATAATAAAGCTACGTTTTGAATCGAATTTTCGGTTACGACTTCACGGAAAAAAAATGACGCCGTGACAAGAATAGCTTATATGTCGACAGGTAATTAATTTCTCAAAAATGGAAAACGCTGCTCGATTGCAAATTTTGTTCAGCTTCATTCTGGCTCGAATATGCAATAATAATAATAATAATAATAATAATAAATGCAAGTTAGATCTCAGTTGGCACGAGTGTGCAGAAAAAAGCAAATACCATGTCTCTAAGGTGAACATGTTAAATTTCTGTATTGGTGTCACAAGCAATGACTCTTGACACACATTTATACTTTTTCTAGTGAAAGATATGTTTTTTACTGTCCAGATCCGTTTTCGAGCTAAATTAGATTAATCTCGGCCAAAATATTTCATTCTTATGCCAATTGGATAAACTAGTTTTTTCTACAACAAACTTGCAGAAAAAAGCAAATACCTTGGCATTTAAATATATGGGCATTCAATATATGGGCATTAAATATATGGGCATTTAGATAAACTTGCTAATCTAAATGCTTATTGGATAAACTAGTTTTTTCTGTGTAAGAGATGTAATTTTTCCCTTCATACTTAACCATTAATCCCCAAAACTATTCAGAGAATCGCCTTATCAGAATGAACCTACATAAAAATGTGAAGCAAATCCGTAAATTCTGCGTCAAAAACCATTTATCTAAATTATGGGGAGTGGTCAACCTACATTGCCCTTTTTTTTACACTTAAACAATAAACATCTACAACTAATCATGGAGGCGCCTTGTCAGCATGATCCTATATCTAAAATTTTAAATGAAAACTGATAATTCTGCATCAAAAATCCCTTTCTCTAAATTAACGATGGGGGACTAGCCTCCCGTTCGCTCCCCTTTAATCTTATGCAATGAATTCCCAAACTTAATCAGAAAAGTACCTTATATCAATGAACGTGCATCCAAAATTTGAAACAAATCGGATATTTCTATCACGAGTTATCGCGCTACGTACATACGTACGTATATTCGTACATACATACGTACATTCATACATACAGAACCTGCGAGCCCATTATTTCTCAGGCTTTGACGCCTGCGAGCTAAAAACACGTAAAATTAAATTGGCCTAGGATAAACTAGATCAGCCTAGGACAAACTAGAATGTTGGCGCTGTGGCGGTCATTGAATTCAATAAAATCACGCCAAATTGAATTGGCCTAGGATAAACTAGATCGGCCTAGGAGAAACTAGTTCAGACCAATAAACAGCAGGCTAAACTAGTTTATCCTATAAGAGTTAGGCCAAACTAGTTTGGCCTAGGAAAAACTAGATTGTCCTATGGGCCTTAGGATAGACTAGTTTGGCCTAGGAAAAACTAGTTTATCCGATGGGCCTTAGGATAGACCGGTTTGGCCTAGGAAAAACTAGTTTATCCGATGGGCGTTAGGATAGACCGGTTTGGCCTAGGAAAAACTAGTCTATCCGATGGGCGCTAGGATAAACTAGTTTGGCCTAGGCCAATCTAGTTTGGCCTAAAATCGGGTTTGGCCTGTAACATATATATTTACTGAGAAATAATAATAATGTAAAAAAAGTAACATAAAATCATTTATGATAAAAATGAATATCTAAAGAAAAATTTCAAATGAAGAAAATGATGACATTCAGCAACCAGATAAATGGGATTTACAATATTATTACGGATGCCTTTTTCATATTACTAATAACAGTAACTTTTAAAAAACATTTGAAGAGAAAATGACGTCACTAATTAAAACATCGCATTTTTACTCATAACGATATTACATTTCAATATTTCTTTTCATTATGGACACTAAGGTATAGATTTTACTTTCAGATGACTTCAGTTAGTGAAAATAATGTCACAGTAAAAATGAAATTAGTTTTTTTTTTAATAAAACTATTTTTCTGTGAGTGCATATAGAATAAAATTTCTGGATTTCGCCGGCACTCAGATTACAATTTTAACTGAAGATGTGCGAATATTTGCATGCAAAATTGTAACTGGCAAACTTGACATTAAGTTTGGAAATATATTTATTAGACACCGGTGGACAAAATTAAGAGATGGATGGCATTTTCCCAAATATCTCGAGAAATACTAGATAAAAATCAATGAAAATTGGTATGGATATAACTTATAGTATGACAATAATATGTGCCAAGCAAAAATTAAAGTGCCTTTCATTGGCAAGAGTTATTGCCAACAGTCCAATGTGGACTGAAACTCATGATGAAAGATGGCAAGGAAAGTGAGGCTTGTATGGGGTATGGTCGCCTCTAGTATGGTGTGTGGTCACCTCTGACAGATAGACAGCATGATAGATAGACACGATAGATAGACAGACAGATAGACACGAGTGTGCATGCTTTTAATAAGAGAGTTAAGGATTGCTTGTGGAAGACTTTCCCACTCTTCCACCTGAGCAGTTTTTAACTCCGGGATGGTTCTGGGTGGGTGTTGACGTCTCGCAGTTGCCCTTCCAAGAGCATCCCAAGCATGGTCAATGGGGTTAAGGTCAGGAGATTTGACTAGCCAATCCATTCGATGAATATCCTCGCTTTCCAGATACTCCTCAACCAGGCGAGCCCTATGTGGTCGGGCATTGTCGTCCATAAAAATAAATTCCGGGCCAACAGCACCCCTGAAAAGACGCACGTTGGATTGTAGGATCTCCTGCCTGTACTTCTGGGCATTAACGGAACAAGTGTCAAACACATGGAGCGGTGTGCGGGTATCCGGCATGATCCCTGCCCAAACCATCAGTCCTCCACCAGCATAATGGTCCCTTTCCATGATGTTACTGGGATTGTATCGGGTCCCAGGTTCCCTGCATATGAATATTCGCCTAGAATCAGGTTGTACACTGAATCTGGACTCATCTGTGAACAGAACATTAGCCCATTGTAGCTGTGTCCAGTGTTGGTGCTGTCTGCACCATTGTGTACGCTCTCTTATGTGAAAGGGAGCGAATGGGATGCAAATGGCAGGCTTCCTGGCATACAACCCTCTTTCATCGAGCCTCCTGGCAACAGTCTTCCTTGAAACTAATGTTCCTGTGGCAGCAGCTAGGTCGCCAGACAGTTGTGTCGCTGTAAATATCCGTTGAGGAATATCTGGAAAGCGAGGATATTTATCGAATGGATTGGCTAGCCAAATCTTCTGACTTTAACCCCATTGAACATGCTTAGGATGCTCTTGGAAGGGCTATTGCGAGACGCCAACCCCCACACAGAACTATTCCGGAGTTAAAAACTGCTCTGGTGGAAGAGTGGGAGAGTCTTCCACAAGCAATCCTTAACTCTCTTATTAACAGCATGCATACTCGTTGTGCATGCTGTCTGTCTGTCAGAGGTGACCACACACCATACTGAGACAACCACACCCCATACAAGCCTCATTTTCATTGCCATCTTTCATCATGAATTTCAGTCCACATTGGACTGTTGGAAGTAACTCTTGCCAATGAATGGCCCTTTAATTTTTGCTTTGCACATATTATTGTCATACTATAAGTTATATCCATACCAATTTTCATTGATTTTTATCCAGTATTTCTCGAGATATTTGGGAAAACGCCATCCATCTCTTAATTTTGTCCACCAGTGTATATTGATTCAATAATGTAATTACTTTTGCTTTTTTTAAACCAAATCGATCGGGTCTTTTAAATATTTTATTCGTCGAATTCGACGGGATTCCACTCGTTTTATTGTTAAAATGCATTTCCTATTTCTCAAAGTCTATAAAAAAGCGTTTAAACTAAAGAAAAAAGCCGTTTTTGATGAATCTAGTCAATGAACCAGTAGCACGTCAAATTGTATCTCTTTATTATTCCGCAATTCCAATGACTCACAGAGAAATTGCTAATCAACTGGGTATTTCACGTCGTTCTGTTTGCTATTATATCGATAAACACAAGAAAAATGAAGTTAGTTCATCGCATTCTAAACGGGGTCGCCCTTCGAAAAGACCCTATCGATTTTTTTTTCTAATCGGAGGCGAAACTAAATTCTTCAATGGCAGAATCTACATTCAACTTGTTTATTTATTTATTTGGAAAAGAATAAGGATGAAATCTGTGTGTAATAAATAAATAAATAAATAAAATCAGTTGTATATAAATCATATACTCTCTTAAAATGTCAGCCAAAAAATAACTCAAGTTGTGCAGAAATTCGTTCATCTAACGTTTTGAAAGACAGCTTCTCATAACGTGTTGAAACAACTCAAGTGAGTGGGTTGTTTTAAAGAATTTAAATCAAGATGAGTTATTCAAATAAGCAAACTAAATCAAGATGAGTAAACACAGAGCTGCCAACTTCTACGCCTATTTAAATCTTATAAACATGATTGAAACCACAAAAAAGTTTTAGTAAAATGTATACCAAATATATTCAATGTTATGCATTACAATAGATATTCTTAATAATTTACTAAAATTTCTGTTTCTAATATGTTTATTTGATTGTAAATAGGCGTAGTAGTTGGCAGCCATGTAAACATTTAAAAAACAACTAATTCACGATTCAATAAATTACAGTTCTTTCTTGAGAAGCCAAATCCACTCTTACCTTCTATGAGTGTAGACAAAATTATTTTAGATATATGATTATTTATAACTGCAAATGTATTGGAATTTCTACGGCCTTCTCTTTAATATTTCAAAATGAGTCTTTTGCTAATCATGAGTCTAATCATGCTAATCATGAGTCCTAATACTTTCCGTACAACAGATTATTATTAATAAAAATATATTGTTATTAATGCAGTGAGTAGTTCATTTTAACGTCATCGCATTAATCGCATCATTCATTAATCGCAATTTATTCATTGTGGAATTTCATAAAAATATATAATTTCAGTTTCAGATGAAAAGTTGTTTTCCTACACTGTACCCATGGAGCATGCACTTTAATAATTCATCGGCTCCGTATATGTTCAATATTTATGATGCTGAGCCGATCCATCGATGCATTAATTTTATTGTTAGAGTATAATCGGCGCAGCAAGTCTTCAAAAGTTCCCTGATGCAAAACCGAATACATAATTAAACGAACTTAAAAAAGTTATCTTACGAATTTATTTTTTATTTTGCATTGCATACAAAAAAGGCTAGGTAAAAGAAATCAAATCCAAGTATTTTAATGTCAGGAAAGAATAGATATTGAAATTTCAGTAAGTAATACCGTTAAATGTTTTACGAAAAGATTTAAGAAAAAAACTTTTCAATTTGCTATTTCTGTTAGAACTTATTTTAGTTATGATTGAAGATTGTTTTATTTTATCCAAGTACATCAAAAATGAATTTTATTTTTCAAATTTTCCTATTTTAGATTCCAAAAGTATTGACAAAATTAAGTTACATAAGGGTATTCTTACTTTTGTAAAATTTGCAAGTTTTTACTTTAACAAATATGTTATATAACAAATTTCAGTAATTTGGTTGTTAATATTGAATAATTTAGCATTTACAATTAATTTTATTATTTTTTTTTCAGAAATTACAACATAGGGGAAAATGTAGTATTTCTTACAAAATCTACCTATAATGGTATTATCTACTATTATTTATGTGTAAATTGGTGTGATAACATTTACTCCTTTTTCTTATATAAAATCAATTTAAATCCTATATCTTATTGCGCATGAACTTTTTCATACGAAGGTACTGATATTTTTCTTTCGAAGAAACTACTTAGTGCTGCACAATAACACGTAGAAATTCCCTTTCAGCAAAGTCAATATTTGTAGTTCTGGAAATATTCCCAAATGCTTTAAATACACCATTATTTGATTGCGTAAGTTTCGATCTTCACTTATTTCTTGACGCTTAGCCCCGGGTTTAATTAAATGCAGTCTAAAGGTAGTTTTCCCCTAGGAAAATTAAGTGTTTCATTTCTTTCGCTTCGCTGTATAAAGAGAGAACTGATCTTCAGTCTGTCAAGTTGTCCTTTATTGAAAACGAAAAAGCTTCATGTATGATAGATAACATTGTTATATATTTCTCCAGTTTGAATATCAATATTAATATTAATTTGTCATATAAACATAATTTTTTTTGTTTTATATAATAGTTTAACGCAGTTGTGGATTTTGTTTTCCTTTCCCTTCTTTATTTGTATTCAAGAAGAATTCATTGGATTCCTTAAATTTCGACTTCCTTTTTTTTCGAAGAATTTATATATTTAATAGTTTCTGAATACGATTTGACTGTTTTTAGAATATATGTGTGTGTATGCGACAAAATTTTTAATTTTTTTAAAAAGTTTTATTAAGTTTTTGCGCTGAGCGTGTAGTTTTTTTTGAATAAGTATTAAAAATCAATAACCCCGTGGCTCAAATTAAGGCTCTACATATTTTATTTATAAATACATTTCTCACTTCATTTTTTATCGCTTTTTATTTAAACCTGATTTAGTGCAATATATCGAGTGTTACTGTACTTTATTTTAAGCAAATGTCGTTTATTCATTAATCAAATTGATAAAAATCTTATATAATGAGAGTTGACGTTGAATGAATTCTGCCCGACAAAATGAAAAAAATATTCAATTAAATAGGAAGTTTGAACTCGCGTTTTTTAACACGCCATTGCAATGAAAACTCAGTTTTTCAGACAATTATGACCTGACAAAATTAAGTTACATAAGGGTATTATTAGTTTTGTAAAAATCCTTTTTACTTTAAAAAATATGTTATTTAAGAATTTTTAGTAATTATGTTGTAATATTTATATATCTTAGTAATTACATGTAAGTTTACATGCAATAGAACCTTGATTAATCGAACTTCGATTAATCGAGGTTTCTGTTAACCGAGCTGATAACTAAGTCTGTTTTTTTCTGTTTTGTTGTTTGTTGATTTGTGTGTGTGTGTGAAAGATTCATGAATAAGATAACAATTTTAAATTCACTGTCGCCGCAACAGGCTCTTGTTATGCAATGACTATAACTCATACGGAAATTTTCAAACAATAACAGCTGCAGTAAAATACGCAGAACAAAGAAAATTAATACGCTGATAGCTCTTCCGTTATTCAAAAATTTGCGTGATCGGACAGCTACTCATAGAAAATCTAGACTATTTCAATGAAAGATAACGGACTCTCTTTTTTTTAACAAAATAATGTAAATTTAATAAATTAATGTAACTAAATAAAAAAAAAAATCTTCAGATTTGTTTCTTTTTGAAATTGCATCTTTCAATAATTAACTTATTTTATTTAAAACAATTTCAATTTTCTTTTTAAAATTTACTACTAATTGTAATCAATTTCCTTTTAAAATTTGTTGAACTGTGAAATACATCTTTATATAAGTTTATTTTTAACATATAAAAAACTTTTTTCTTTTATTCTAAGAGGTGTTAAATTCGCGAGTTCAGTCAGTTTTTATGCATAATTTCTTTTAACTGAGATTTAAGTTATCCGTGGTTCTAGCGCTCCAAATTAAATCGGATTATCGAGTTTGTACTGTAATTTGAAAAACGAAATATCAATATTAATTTATTATTAATCATTTGAAAATGAAGTTTATCATACACGATTTTAAATTAAATTGTGGACTTCCTTTAGCTTCCATTTCTTTCAAAATTAAAGTAATATTAAAATATTCTGAGTAAAACAGATTATTTTTAACTGTTTATTTATAAATAACAATCATTACTGTCTGAACAAATGATATTCATGTAAGTGCTCTTACGCCACGAATCATTGTTTATCTGATTGATAAACTTTGGTACTCCATTTTAACCTTTACGTAATAACTAACATTTTTCTTCAAAAGAAAATACTGAATTCTGTAATATAGCCTATATAGACATAATCTTTTATTAAAGTCAATATTTGCAGATCTGAAATTATTCCCAAATATTTTAAATGCACCATTATTTTGATGACGTAAGTATCTATCTCCAGTATTCCATGACGCTTAGCCCCACATTTATTTAAATGCTTTCTAAATATAGTTTCCCTCAGAATAATAGAAGTTTAATTTCTTTGAGATCATTTTATAATGAGTGAATGAATTATCAGTATTTTCAATTGTTCGTTATTTTAAAAAAATATATACTTCTGTGATTGTTTGCATAGTTGTATATTCTCAAAACTGAATATCAAGAATAATTGCAAGTCATAGTTTAAGCCTCAATCTTTAGCTGTAACATTTTAATTACTTTGTACAGTTTATTTAAGATTTTTCTTAGCAAAAATGCTTTACAAAAGAAACTCTTTAAATGATTATTTAGATTTAAATGTAGTAATACATCAAATGTTCAACCGTGTATCGAATTTATCATATTTAAAAATAGCATTGACATCTGAAAAAATATTATATTGATATGAATATTCCTTTCATTTTTTTCCTTCGGTGAAAGAATTTATACATCCAATGTTTTTATAGTGTATGGCACTTCTAAGTTGACTAATTAGTGTTGACATCATTTTTCAATAATGCCAATATATTTATATCTAGAAATAATTTTTTAAATGGTTTAAATGCATCGCATTACAGTCCCACTTCTGATGAAGCCTCCGAAAGTCTGAAACTGCTGCTTGCGGCCGATTTGGATTTTATGATTTGGATATATAACGTTGTTTATTATTTTTGAAATAAAATATAATACTGCCATCCTTCATTTCTGTGTAAAAAAGGCTGTATGTAAAAATTAAAAATATATTACAATTTATGAGACATACAAGTTAAAAATTACATAAATACATATATAATGAAAAATGAAAACATTTTGGACTAATTTTTAGTCACTCATCAGTGCAATAACATTTCAATGGCCAGAAAACTACATATTATGTTTGCAGTTTATAATTATTAACAGTTAAAATTTAAAAAAAATTTTAAAGAACAATAACTAAGCAAGACTGTGTATTCAGGTGGAACTCCACATGATTCATTAATAGTGATAATAATAATAAATAGGTTGTTACATGTGAACCAACCTTTAAGAAAAACTTTACTTTTGATATTATTGCAACTGCATATGATAATTGCCATATTTGAGAAATCTTGGCTATGGTCGTTATCCAAAGAATTCTGTACAAGTTTGTTGCATTAGAAATTTCCAGACATTTAGGTTTTATATTTTAAAAAGTGAAACCATATTTAATCCTTTAAATACCATTTCTTTATTCACATGTGGTTTATTATGTTAGAGAAATTATCTTGGCCTTTCATTTATGTTTAAAATATGAAATTATATAATTTTTACTGAAGGATAAGTTAATTATAAGTATTTCAATTGTGAAATTTCAAAATAAGTACAAAATTTAAGATAGTTTTTTGCAAGACATAATTAGTGCAGAAATTTCGTTATGAGGTTAATAAATATGACACTTAAATGCATTATTACGATTGCAATTTGTATATTTTCTTTTCTACAGTCTAACAAACTTTTAAGCTTCATTTTATTCAGTATAAAATATTTTTTATTATTTCCTGGTGTATTCTATTTTCGATGGGGATACTTATTTCCGCACAATAAAATATTAGAATATTATTTCAACAAAAATAATATTTGTAGTTTTGGAAATTATCCCAATTGGTTTTAAACCCTTACTATTTGATCGAGCAATTTTTTTAAATGTCACTTAGTCCCACATTTAATTAAACGGACAGTATGAGAAGTTTCTACCAAGAAAATATTCGTCAGTGCGTTTTATAAAAAGAAAATTCATCATATTCTCTTAAGCAGTCAGTTTTTGTAAGCATTGTTATATAATTTGACTATACAACTCTTTTGTCATACAATATTGTTACATAATTTGTAACAAGTCCGACAATATTTATTTTATATTTATTAGTATTATCATTATTTGACTCTGAATAAAAGTATTTAATTTATAATTCCGAAAACTAAAAGAAATTTCCAAAAATCATTTTATAGATGTAATTTCATGAATCAGAACTGCAGTCGTAAAAATCATACCATGGTTTTCTGTATAAAAGTTTCTTAATATGTGCTTTATCAACTTTTACAGTTACTACACGACTTTACATGATACCTATATTACTAAATAAAACTTAACATATAGGGTTTATTTATTTATTTATTTATTTAATTTAAGTATTTAGGAAAACAATTTTTTTAATAAATAGTCTTAATGATCAAAAATTGCATATTTCGAAAGTAGAATTGCCTAAGGAAATCTTGTTTTGTTTCGACTCGTTTTTAAGGTGATTGTTTTTTCTTGAAAAAACTTTGAACGCTTCCCAAAAATATTTTTTTGATTTTCTTTACAAACTTCTTAACAGGTGTAAGTAATTACTTTGAAATATCACACGAAAGAAAAGAATGACAAGAGATGGTGCGTTTAGAACGTGGGTGGAAGATGCTTAAGAATTCCACAGGTAATTTTTGAAAGACTTCACTTCTCTGGAAAGGGGTATCTCTATTATTTCGAAACATTTTATTCAAAAGCATAGAACACTTTCTATTTTATCTCAGTTTTGCTTTTAAAAATAATTTTTGTGCTAATTTGTAAAAAAAAAAAAGGATGATTGTACTTTAATGATGAATGCGGACCCAAAGAATAAACAAAAGCAAAACATTTGCAAAAAATTAAAATTAAAATTAAAATTAAATAAAATAACAAGTATGATGCACCTATTTGATGATATTTTTATACCTCATACGTTGAGCTAAATTGTAAAAATAATGATGATGATGCATTAATCATGCATACGAACCAAAAGAATAAGTGAAAACAAAGCATGCACAAAATTAAATTAAATTAAATTAAAATAACTAATAGGATATACCTATTCTAAGACTTTCATCTATCTCATATGTTGAGCTAATTTAAAAATGATTATGGTACATTAATCATGCATACGGATCAAAAGACTAAGTAAAACAAAATATGCAAAATAAATAAAGAAAGAAAAATAACTTATCGGATGCATCTATTCCAAGACAATTTTTTTTTATCTCATACGCGTTGACATTTGAAAAACAGTTGTTACACTTATTTATGCTTCAAAGCATCACCAATATTTATTTCTATCTTTAACATCTGCTTTATTTTATCCATCAAAGTAAAAACGAGTTAATCTCGAATATAACTTTTAACAAAATTAATAACATATGTATTTTGTTGAACCGCAGCTGCTTCTGAGAAAACGGGTTAAATGAATAAGAAACGTTTGTCGTTGAACGAGAAACCAATGTACCACAGAAGTACAAAAAATCGATATCACAGGTGTCCTTCCATCGTAACATCCTCATTTCTAATTGGCTATGATTTCCGTAGTCAAAAATATATAAAAAAAATTTGATTCAGTTCTATGGGTAACTGAGCAAAAACAAATCATGATCATGGTTCATATACAGAATCGATTTTTTTCACTATTTTCATAATTTACTTACCGTAATTTCGGCGTATAGTTCGAGGATCAAACAATTCTTTTTGGACACAGAAATATTATTTAATGATCGAACACAAATATTTACGGCGATCTGATATTTCTTTTTCAAAAAATTCTGGGTCTAAAAATAATTGTTTGATTCGCGGACTATATGCAAGAAATTACGGTAATACAAAAAATCCATTTTCGATTTTTATACAAAAACATAAGTAACATTTACATAAAAACAATATTAATATTTATATAAATAAAACGAGAAATTATGCACGAAAGATATACAAATAAACAAACATAATAGTTTGTTACAGTTTTCATATTATTTAACCCTTTGAGGGGCAAACAATAATGTCTTTTTAATGCAGAATTATCATCAAAATATTCAAAAAGTTTTATTTTAAAATAAAGAAAAGACAATTTCTTCAATATTTGGCATTCAAATTAAACAAAAATAAAATTTTGCTTAAAGTTTTCTGGTGCTAATCTTATTTAAATTACGTAGTATAGAATATTACCTATTGCCCTTAAGGGGTTAAATCATTTGGCAATATGTCATTTTCAAAGTATAAATGTCACATTTTTTTCTGAAATCACGCCAATGCACCTATAGTAGTAAAGCACCGACAATTTTGTGATAGCTGCAGTACATACCTTATGAAACTTGTTTAACCTGATAGTAGCTTCATTTTATGATTCCATTTATTTTATGCTTTTTATACATAATGTTCGGCAACTTTACTACATTGAATTTAACTGATTTAAAGCATCATAAAATCTTATTTTTTAGAAATATTTATATTTTTTAACTTATGGGAGTTAGTCGAATTAATTTTTTTTATAAAAAAGAACAAGTTTTTAATCACTATATTTTTTTAATTAAATTCATGCAATGCTTTCTATAAAAGATCAAAGGCACAGCATTTTATAGAAAAAAAAATTTCTAAAGCTGAATAAATTTTTTATCAGATAAGGATAAGCACATAATTATCATTCACAGTTCATTAAACTTTAAGCATTTTAAATAATGATAATACTGAATTTTTAAAGTTAATATAAATATTTGATCACGATTACTTAATGGGGAGAAATTTTTAATAAATAAGAAAAATCTAGTTTTAACTTAGCAGATTAACTTTACTTTTTTTGGTTTTTGTTGTATCTATTTCAAGTATATTTATTTCATCATATCTTCATACCTCATCTTTAATTAGGTTCAGTTTCAAAGTCAAAGTGGAGCGATTTTTTTCTAAAATCACGCCAATGCCTGAATAGTGGTAAATTATCGAAAGTTTTGTGATGGCTTTAATATACAGGGTGTCCACTCTCAACAGTGGCCAATGGCTAATTTCTATACTGTTGTCATAGACATATAATTCCAATTGCAAAAATGCTTTAAAAAATAAAGAATTGTTTTTCAAGCAATTTAGGTTAAAAAAATTATTAAAAAATTACAAAAATTAACTTTTTATACGGTCCATGGTCCTATTAGTGATATTTAGTAAAAATTTTCCATCAGCCTATCAAGCAAAACCAAAAAGTTTCCATTCATCTAACATTAAAATTGACCGAGTTATGAAACTTTAAATTTCATGAGTTGAACCACTTTTCTGTAGCTAAAAACGAATGAGTCGAACTTAGTTTTCAGGGAACGTACACTAACCCGTAAGGCATGGGACGTCACTGCGACGTCGTTGTGAAGTCACATTGTGACTTTGTGACCATCGATAGTGGATGTGACGTCACGTAACGTCGATGTGAAGTCACAGTGACTAAAATGTAGAGTCGTTATGGCCGTTTTAGAGCTCTTTTGTGACGTCACATTGTGATCACTTTATGAAGTCACGGTGTGACAAATTTGTGAAAAATGTGTCATTTGTGACTACTTTGACATTAACATTGTGACGAAACTATGACAAGAGCGACGATATTTAAATTGCCAGAAACATGTGTTTTAAAGTAAATAACATGTTTTGAAGAATATTTGTAATTTTCTAAAAATTTTTAAGAAAGTCACATCTTAGTCACAATGTGGCGTCACAGAATAGTGGCATTTTGGTCACAGATGTGATGTGACCAAAGAGACTCACATGTCATTGTGACGTCACTGTGACCATGCATGCTATGGGGGAAGTGCTTAAATTATTCTAAAGGGCATCCATTTCCAACGGTGTCCAATAGCTAATTCCTAAACCATTTGTCACAGACGTTTAGTTCCAATTACAAAAATGTTTTAAATAAGATAAAGAAATATTTTTAAAGCAATTTAACTGAAAGTTCTATCACGGTTTAAGTTTTACGGTAGTGTTATTTTTTATTAATTAATTTCTATATTGGTTAAAATAGCTGAAGATGTGAGTTTTAAAATTATCTTTATCGAGAAAATAAAATTTTGGGAAATCGCGATTTTATTTTAAAAAGGGATGTTATTTTGATAAGCTTGTATTTTTTGCTTAAAACGTTCCGTATGTAAGTTTCCCTAGTTCAAAATATCTATTCAAATTTTAACTCACTTCCAAATATCCAATTGAGGTTCAATTTGCACATTTATTTATATCCAACGACATTATAATATTGATACAATTTTAGGTGCGTACTATTTATTTATTTTATAGAACTATACAAAATTCTGTTAGGTTAAGTAATATAATGGAACTTTAAATGCATGTCATTTTGTAACAATTGTAACTGCTGCTTTTCATAATTTAAATCAACAAACATTCTGTTATTTTTACTTATATTTTTAGTACATATTTTGCTATACTATGTAATCATCAATATAAATTAAAAAATAATATTGTAAAAATTGTTTTACTCTCAATGTTTAGGTTAAATTTTATATCTTGCGTTTCTTTTTATTTCCAGTAAATTTGTGACTGACTCCTAATTTGCAGCAAAAAATATATTTCAACTTCAAACAGCTATTACTCGGTTTCTTTTAATCGCAGAGGAATGGGACATTTTTTGTCTAACTTCTTAGAGTAGTGATAAACATTTACTAAATATCACTTATAGAGGACAGGGGAACCGTATAAAAATTTAATTTTCGTAATTTATTAATACAAAGTTTTTTTTTTAACCTAAATCGCTTGAAAAACAATTCTTTAGCTTTTTTAAAGTATTTTTGCAACTGGAACAATATGTCTATGACTAACGATTCAGAAATTAGCCATTGGCCACAGTTGAGAGTGTACACCCTGTATACGCTAAGAAAATATTTTAAAAGTTTAACATGCTAATAATTTATTTTTATGATTTTTTTTATGCATGATGTTTGACAGTTTTACGATGTTGAATTTAACTGATTTAAAGCAATATGGCTCTCTTTTTTTAGAACTATTTATTCTTTTTACCTTTTATGATTTAATCAAAATATTTTTATGAAATATACCAAGCTTTTTAATCACCATGATATTTTTTTATTATTAAATTCATGCCATCCGTTCTATAAAGCATCAAAAGCATTTTATAGGGAGAAAAAAGAAAAAAAATTCTGAAGCCGAATAAATTTTTAATCAGATAAGCACATAATTATTTTTCACAGTTCATTACATTTTAAGCACTTTGAATAATGAAGATACTGAATTTTTAAAGCTAATATAAATATTCGATCACGATTGTTTAATGGCGTGTAAATTTTTAATAAATAAAAAAACATTCTCGTTTTAACTTAGCAGATTAATGTTGTTGTTTTTTTCGTATATGTTGTATATCTGTTTCAAGTATATTCAATTCAGCATATCTTCATACTTCATCTGTATTATGTTTTTGTTTTAACTGATATAGGTGATAAAATTACAGATAAAAAGGTTTATATTTATTTAATAAATTATAATATCAATAAATAATTTTTTCATTCAAAAATTTATATTAAATATGCATTTAGCTTGCTTAAAAAAATAAAGTTGAAAATTGCTGTTGATTAAAATATATATATATATATTTAACATTAAAACATGGTTTCAAAATTGAATGATATATCACAATTTTTATTTAATAATTTCAATAAACATATATAATATTTATTGAAATAATATTAAAATATTATAATATTTTAAAACTTAATATAAATATTAGATCATGATTGCTTATGGAAGCTTAAATGTTTAGTAAATAAACAAAAAATCTCTTTTTAACTCTCGTTCTTTGTATTTGTTTTAAGTATATTTAATTTAGTATATCTGCATGCCTCATCTGTAGTTTGATTTTATTGCCACTAATATAGATAATAAAATTACAGATAAAAAAGGGTTATTTTTTTAATAAATTATAACCTCAGTAATTTAATTTTTTCATAGAGGAATTTATATGAAATTTGCATGTACTTTCTTTAAAATAAAAAGAAAGCTGAAAATTGCAGTTGATTAAAAGATAACATTTTTGTGCATTAAAAATGTTAATATTATACAAAATATACACATATAAATAAACATAAAATTTTGTGATTTTTTGTTTTCATTGTTATTTAAATCATTTGCCAACATATATCATTTTCGAAATCCAAGTGGAGCGATATTTTTCTAAAATCGCGCCACTGCACCAAGAGTGGTAAAGTATCGAAAATTTTGTGATGGCTTTAATTTATAAGTTAAGAAAACATTTTATTAGCTTAACATGATAATAATTTATTTTTATGATTTATTTGTTTCTATGCATAATGTTTGACAGTTTTGCGATATTGAATTTAACTGATTTAAAGAAACATGGTTCTCCTTTTTCAGAACTATTTATTCTTTATACCTTTTATGAATTAATCAAATTATTCTTTATGAAATATACCAAGCTCTTTAATCTTTATGATTTTTTTTAAATAAAAATTCATTCCATCCGTTCTATAAAATATTAAAGGCACATCATTTTATAAGGAAAAAAAGATAGAAAAGTTCCGAACTGAATAAAATTTTAATCAGATAACCACATAATTATTTTTCACAGTTCATTAAATTTTAAGCACTTTAAATAATGATAATACTAAATTTTTAAAGTTAATATATATATTCGATCACGATTGTTTAATGGGACGTAAATTTTTAATAAATAAAAAAAAACCTTATTTTAACTTAGCAGATTAATTTCATTTTTTACGTATTTGTTATGTCGGTTTCAAGTATATTCAATTCAGCATATCTTCATACCTAATCTGTATTTTGCTTTTGTTGTAACTAATATAGATAATAAAATTACAGATAAAAAGGTTTATTTATTTAATAAATTATAATCCCAGTAAATATATTTTTTTTCATTGAACTATATATATTAAATTTGCATTCAGCTTTTTTTTTTTTTTTTTTTTTTTTTTTTTTTTATAAAAAGAAAGTTGAAAATTACTGTTAATTAAAAAAATATATTTAAGAATAAAACAGCATTTTAATATTAATTGAAGTATTGCATTTTTTTTACATTATAATTTCAATAAATATCTATTTATTTTTTTATGTATATATTTATTTACAAATATTTATACATTATCTTCTTTGAAACAAATATAACTTTTTATGCTTTTTGAAAGCATTTTTAACGTACAAATATCTTGAAAATGGCTTTTAAAATTTTTTTATATCTATTTCTTGTTGATTTTTCTGTCTATTTTACACTCTTTTTTTTATATTTCTTAAATTACTGAAGGGAAAATTTAAATAATTTCTTTTGTTTTATTTAATTATCTAAAGCTATATTTCGATGTGTTTGCAGAATAGATGCACACTCTCGGAACAAATTATATTATTTTCGGTACTAAATTCTTATTATAGTTAAATTGCTAAGTTGCATTCCGTATTTTAAAATATTTAGATGGTCGGCAGCAATATATTTCACTTTCAATAAATCAATTTCTAATAGCAGCTCAGAATTCCACATTACGTTATGCCCTTCAATAATAATTAGAATCATATAAAGTGTTTACTAAACTGTAGAATTAACCCTTAAGAATATTTACTAGCAAATGCAGTATGAATATGGAATGTAACTGTAGATACAAACATTCATATATTAACAAAAGTACGGCCTCCTTTGCTTACAATTCAGAATTAATTCACATTCTGTAAGTGAGCATTGGCCACAATTGCATCTGAGTTTATACGAGTAAGTAGAATAGTTAAAATAAATTTAGGGGATAGTTAAAGATGTAAATTGAGAACTTAGAAAGTTCTGCATTTTGGATTTCATGCAATTTAATTTAGTGGAGATCAATTGATTACTCTGACCACTTTAAATGGCGCTAGTTACTGTAAATATAATTACATTCCAAAGCATTTTAATAGATTATATGCAAGCTTTGTTGTAAAATTACATAAATGTATAGATATAACAGAATAAAATGTTTCTTTCAGAGAACGCATGTTCTGATAATTCTATATTTTTTATCTCATAAATTAATTACCTCATTCAATCATTTATTATATCATTAAGTAAACACAGATGTATAAACTAATTTCTGATTAAATGTGTCAAATTAAATACGTAATTTGAAACTAATTATTAGAAGAGCTACTTGAAGCCAAATGAATAATGCCTTAATGATAGATGCCAATATCAGTTATTTATTGTGGAGTCTGATTGAAAGCAAACGTGTTTCTAACTGGAAAATGTGTACAAGAAAAAAGGGCCCTGTTTCTGTGAAGTACGTATGTCGTTTTATTTCGAAACTGTTGTCTAAATAAAATTGCCGGTTTAAAACAGATTCTTCATGATTCAGACTCTGGATTAATTTAGTGATGTTGGCATCTATGCCTCAACCCTTACACGCAATTTTCAATACCCCAACATGTTATTTTTTCTTTTAGATTGATGTTTTTATGTATTTATATATTGTTGTACATTTCTCTTGAATTAAATTAATAGCACGGTAGCGCTGAGATGAAAATCACCTATATAATTAATTTAAATCATTAAAAAGAACTTTATTTACAAAGAGGTCTTGTTTAAAATGAAATTTATATGTTAAGCATTTTTTTTAGCATAAGGTCCTGTGCTTGATATGAATTTGTAATAAGTGCAGATAGTCTCTAACTAAAGTCAATTTATCTCGTGCAAGAAGATCGATGAAGAAGAGGTATCTCTTTATGGTTGAAATATGAGCGTCACCGTAGACCTTGAAAATCTTCAACACTTACAGTGCTCATATTTTAATGAGACTCTATCTCCGGTAGTCTAACTGAGCTCCGCTGCTCAGACCAACTTTTTCCCACCAATTCTCTCTACCTCACACTCGTGTCCTTTTTCAAAAACAAATTGATTAGAACGGGATTTTGTTGATCACCTGTGAGAGAGCTAAAATACGATGCCAGCATTAAAGTTCTCTAAAATTGCCTCACTAAAATTCTGAGGAGAAACATAAACTACTCATGGGAAAAAAGAACCCGTCTCTTTCAGCTAAAAGCATTCATGTGGCCTCTTTTGTCGAATTATATAGAAAGAGATTTTCTGTTTAAACCAAAGGTTGATTAAGACATTCTAAGTCCACAGCGTTAGAAAATATCCTCTTGTCAACGTAAACCTCACCCAGGGTGGCCAAAATACCTAGGAACTTGTACAATGCTGAATTCTCAAGCGGGAAACTTAATCTGTAAAGTTCAATTCTTTATAATTTGAATAAACAACATAACAGTAGATGCAAACATTCATATGTTAAAAAAAAAAGCACGGCCTCCTTTCCTTAGAATTTTGAATTAATTCAAAAGCTGCAAGAGAGCATTGGCAATAATTGCATCTGAGCTTATATGAATAAATGGAATAATTAAAATAAATACAGGGGATAGTTAAAGATGCAAATTGGGAATTTAGAAAGTTCTAGTATTCAAATTTCATGCAATTCAATGGAGTGAAGATTAATTGATTACTCTGAACATTTTAAATATCACAATTTACAGTAAATATAATTACATTCCAAAGGATTTTAAAAGATGTTAGGAATGTTTTGTTGCAAAATTACATAAATATATAGATAAAGCATGAGAAAGTTTTTCTTCCAGAGACTACGTTGTCATAATTCTATAATTGATTTAATACATAAATAACGTCATTCATAATTTATTAAATCTACATGTAAACCCGAAGGCATTTAACTAATTTCTGACAAAATGTGTCGAATTAAGTAAAAGTATATTTCATTTCCAATAAATCAATTTCTAATAGCAGCTCAGAATTTCACATTACGATATGCCTTCCATAATAATTGGAATCATATAAACTGTTTATTAATTTGTAGAATTAATCCTTAAGAATATTTAATGGTAAATACAGTATAAATAGATAATGTAACTGTAGATACAAACATTCATATATTAACAAAAGTATGGCATCCTTTGCTTACAATTCGGAATTAATTCACAATCTGTAAGTGAGCATTGACCACAGTTGCATTTCAGATTATACGAATAAGTAGAATAGTTAGAATAAATTCAAGGGATAGTTAAAAATGTAAATTGAGAACTTAGAAAGTTCTGCATTTCGAATTTCATGCAATTTAATGGAGTAGAGATCAATTAGATACTCTGAACACTTTAAATGAAACAAGTTACTGTAAATATAATTACATTACAAGGGATTTTAATAGATGATATGAACATTTTGTTGTAATATTACATGAATGTATAGATACAGATATTAAAACTATCTCTGAAAATTCAGGTAATTGGCAGTCTTATTAAACACTCATAATGATTTCAGTTTCATTTTTTAAAAAGCTATCTTTCATAATAGTGCTTACATAATTAAATTACTTTCTCTTTATAATTCTATAACAAAACAACACAGACGAATGATGTGTTATATACATAAACCGCTTAAAAAATTTTAACCAACATTGGAGCTAAACGTTAACATCCATTCAATAGGAACTGTATTATTAATGGTTGGCATGAAATACGAATTTTCAATTATGTATATCAGATGAAAACAGAAGTATAAAATTTTCAAACAATGTGAAAAACAATAACAGCAAAAGAAAAAAAGATTAATCCAAAGTAATAATAATATATATAAACATAAATAAACATGCATATGTGTACTACTCCTGTATAAAGTCATAAAAAATACCAAAAAGAATCTTACAATTAGATTTTCTCAAGGGCAAAAAATCTGATCATCAAGTGCAAAGACAACGTGTTACTTCTTGAAATCAGGAGTAACATAATGAAATAAAGCAAAATAGGCAAGAGTAAAATTTAGCAAGATAATCGATATTAGAATAAAACTCTTTATAAAAGTATAAAATTTAAATTAAAGCACTTTATAGAAGATAAATTATATTTATCACTTAGAACAACAGTTTAGTAATTAATGGGATTAATAACATTAACTTAATCTCTCAAGAACGAGCTACCGGTATACGTGCCACTAAAGGTGCATAGAATCCCTAGTTGTTCTCACCAGTTACTTTAAATTGTAAAGATTACCTTGTTTAATTAAAGTATTTTAGCGATTCAATACCAGAAAAATTATGTTTTCTAAAACCAATGATAAAAGAATAAAATTTAAGCAATGGCATGTCATCGCGAGGTGATTAAACAATACATCACAGTTTCGGTTCAACACAAGTTATTTATGACAAAATTATGAATAGAAAATGGAGAAAACATACACATGTTCAATTATTTCACCCTTCATATATAATGGGTTTAAAGCGGGATTACTTTAATACACTTTGATTGATAATAAATGTGACAGGCTATGATTAGGGAAACATGCATATCTGAATTCCAGCCATGCTGCAGTATATCATGGAACACGCTTGTTAGATGAAAGTGTTCATTCAACGTTCTCAGCTTGCAATAATTTACAGAAGAGGACCCAGATAAAAGGGTAGATATATAGTGATTATTGCACACGGATAGCTTGTTTTACAAAGCTAGTATGCTTTGAGAAGTCACATGTTCTTAATTGGATTTCACAATTAATAGTTCCTAGGAGATTGGTGTTTAGGAGTGGAATTTGCAAATAGTTACGTAATATCAATAAACCTACGTTTCAGTGAACTAAACTTAATTTCATTGTATATATGTGATTATACAAACAGATAGAGAGAGCAACAACGATATTAATTTTCGTTAATGAAATAACTTATTCTAAACTTACATTTTCTGTAAATTATACAAAAATTATTAGAAGTAAAATCCAGCCATTGGTGGCCATCATAATATTTATTCATTATGAATATGTATCATATAAAATATAAAACTAAAACTTGTGTAAACTATTCATTAAATGTCCAAAATGTAATAAACAATACATCATCAGTTTCTGTTCAACACACGTGATTTCTGACAAAATTTTAAATATAAAATAGAGAAAACACACAAAATCTTCAATTAATTAACCCTTCATATACAATGGGTTCAAAACGAGCTTAATTTAATAAACTTTGATTGAAGATAGATAGATTAAGCAATCAACAGGGAAACATGCATATCTGAATTTAGGCCGGCTGCAATATTTCATTGAACCTGCTTGTTAGATTAAAGTGTTTATTGAACGTTCCTAGTTTGCAATAATTTGCAGAAGAAAACCCAAATAAAAGGCCAGATATAAAGTGATTATTGCACACGGACAACTTGTTTCATAAAGCTACTATGCTTCGTGAAGCCACCTGTTCTCTATTGATTTTCATAATTAATAGTTGCTCGGAAATTTGTGTTTACGAGTGGAATTAGCAAATAGTTACGCAATATCAACAAAGTTACGAGTGAGTGAATTAAACTTAATTTCGTTGTACGAATGTGACTTTTACAAAGAAATAGGAGAGCGCAACAAAGATATTGGACATCCTTTTTCTTTAAGCAAATTAGTTATTTTAAACTTACAATTTCTGAAATTATACAAAAAATTTTAGAAGTAAAAAAAAAATCAAAAATAGTCGATCAAACATTGGGAATATGGCGCGTTCGTACTATGATTAACATTATAAATATCATTCAAGATGTATAATACAAATACGAATTGCACTAAGCCATTCGAGAAAGATATTGTTTTACTTCAGTAGGTGAAAGAAAATGTGCTATCACTTTGAAAACAAGAGCAATACAATAAATTTAAATTAAATAGGCAACAGTAAAATAGAGAAAGATAATAAATATTAGACTAAAACAACTGATAAATGTTTAAAATTTACAACTGTAGCACTTTTTAGAATATAAGTTACACTTCTCGTTTAGATATTGTTTGGTTATTAACCTCTGACCCTCCAGCAAAAGGGTAAAATGATAATATTGTTTCCACTTTAATTTATAAAAAATATAAAAAAAAGATTTTTATTGCAACATGATATAAAATTCATTGTTTATAAGTGTATAACCTTTAAAAATATTAATCATAACATATTTTTTTAAAACTGGCTTTTATTTATATAATTATATTGTTTTAAATTTGTTGCTCCGAAATGTGCCATAAAGTGAACGGATATATAAGTTCGCTTCGGCCAGAAAGATTAACAGAGTAAATTACTTTCACTTATCCTCTCGTAGGCGAGATACCGACATACGTGCCACTTAAGGTGCACAGAATTCAACTTCATTCTCACCAGCTACTTTTAATTTTAAAGTTTAACTTGTTTAATCATAGCATCTTCCCTATTCAATCGCAGAAAATTCATGCTTTCAAAAACCGGTGATAAAAGATTAAAATTTAAGCAATGACATGTCGTCGCGAGGTGGTTAAATAATACATCATGGTTTCGGTTCAACACAGCTGATTTATGACACAATTTTCAATATAAAATTGAAACAAAACATACAAATACTCAATTAATTCACTCTTTATATACAATAGGTTTAAAGCGGGTTTAATTTAATAAACTTTGATTGAAGATAAATGTGTCAAGCTATCATTAGTAAAACATGCATATCTGCATTTAGGCCATGCTGCAGTATTTCATGGAATCTGTTAGATGAAAGCGTTCACTGAACGCTCTTAGTTTGCAATAATTAACAGAAGAGGGCCCAGATAAAAGGTTATATATAAAGTGATTATTGCACGTATTTACTGAAATCTATGCAAAAACTGTTGCAATATAATTTAATTGTTGGAGACCACCATGAGGATAACCCATCATGGATAGGCATAATATAAAATATGAAAAAAAAACATGTGTAAACTATTTATAAAATGCATGCAATTAAAAAATAAAATTGAACATACTTTTAAATATTTTTAACAAAACATCCTTATAACTCCGAAAATGATAATCACACTCACTAACACTTTACTGCATTGGATTAATGGTTGCAGTTCAATGCAGGGGATTTATGACACAATTTTAAATATAAAATTAAGAAAACATACTAAATCTTCAATCAGTTTACCCTTTATATGCAATGGGTTTAAAGCGGGATTAATTTAATGGAATTTGATTGAAGATAAATTTTTCAGGATATTATTCGGAAACATGCAAATCTGAATTTAGGTCAGGCTGCAGTATTTCATGGACCTGCTTGTTAAATGAAAGCGTTCATTGAACATTCTTAGTTTACAATGATTTATAGAAGAGGACTTTGATAAAAGGGTATAAATAAAGTGATTATTGCAGACGGATAACTTGTTTTACAAAGCTACTATGTTTTGTGAAGCCACCCGTTCTCTATTGAAAGTCATAATTAATAGTTCCTGGGAGGCTGCCGTTTAGGAGTGCAATTTGCAAACAGTTACTTAATGTCAATAAAGCTACGAGTGAGTGAATTAAACTAAATTTCGTTGTATATATGTGAGTATTTCAAACAGAACTGAGAGTTCAACAAAAATATTGCTTTTTTAAAATGAATTTATTTATTCTAAAGTTGCATTTACTGTAATTTATGCAAAAACTGTTACATGTATATTCTATATGTTGGAGGCCAATATAAAAATAATACATAATGAATATGCATAATATACAATATGAAAAAAAAATGTGTAAACTGTTTATATATTGTTTTGTAATTAAAAATAAAAGTAAACATACATTTAAATATTTTTAACAAAAAGTCATTGTAACTCCAAAAATGATAATCATACTCAGTAACAATTTACTGCTTCGATTAACCATTGTTGTTCAACACAAGTGTTTTATGACACAATTTTCAATATAAAATAGCGAAATCGTACTAAATCTTTAGTTACTTCACTCTTCATACAGAATGAGTTTAAAGCGGAATTAATTCAATAGACTTACATTGAAGATAAATGTGTCAGACATCATTAGGCAAACATGCATATCTGAATTGACGCCATACTGCAGAATTTCATCGAACCTGCGTTTTAGATTAAAGTGTTCAATGAATGTTCTTAGTTTGAATAATTTATAGAAGAGGACACAGATACAAGGGTATATAAAGTGATTATTGCACACGGATAACTTGTTTTACAAAGCTACTATGCTTTGTGAAGCCAAATGTTCTATATTGAATTTCATAATTAATAGTTCCTAGGAGATTGCTGTTTAGGAATGGAATTTGGAAATAGTTACGTAATATCTATAAAGCTACGAGTGAGTCAATTAAACTTAATTCCACTGTACATATGTAAGTATTACAAACAGATATAAGTGGTAGGTAAAGACAATGCTATTTTTTAAATAAAATTACTTATTCTAAAATTGCATATACTGTAATCTATATAGAAAGTATTACAAGTAAAAACTAGTAATTTGAGGCCTCAATAAAACTTACCTATTATGGATATGCAAAATATAAAATATGAAAATATGTCTTATCTATTTATAAAATGTCAAAAATAAAATTAATCATTAAAATACCGGTTTGTGTTCAACACTGGTGATTTATGTCACAATTTTAAATATAAAATGTCGAAAACATTCCAAACCTTCAATTTATTCAGCCTTAATATGCAATGGGCTTAAAGCGGGATTAATTTAATAGACTTTGATTGAAGATAAATGTCTCAGGCAATCATTAGGGAAACATGCATATCTGAATTGAGGCCATGCTGTAGTATTTCATTGAACCTGCTTGTTAGATCAAAGTGTTCATTGAACTTTCTTGGCTTGAAATAATTTACAGAAGGGGGCCCAGATAAAAGAGTAGATATAAAGTGATTATCGCACACGGATAACTTGTTTCACACAGCTACTACGCTTTGTGAAGCCACCTGTTCTCAATTGGATTCCATAATTAATATTTTCTAGACGATTGCTGTTTAGGAGAGGAATTTGCAAATGTTTACGTAATAACAGTAAAGCTACGAGTGAGTTAATTAAACTTAATTTCGCTGTACATATATGAGTATTATAGAGAAATAGGCCAGATAATCAAAGACATTGCTTTTCTTTAATGATATTACTTATTCTAAGCTTGCATTTACTGAATTTATACAAAAAGTTTTAGAAATTAAAACAAGTCGGACATGTATATCAACCATGGCGAATATCGTGCGTTTGTACTATAACTAACTTTATAAACATCATAAAAGAAGTATCATACAAATAAGAATTGCGCTAGGCCATTCCAAAAAAATTATCTTTCTTTGTCATGCGCAAAGAAAACGTGCTACCTCTTTAAAAAAAGCAGCAACATAATAAATGAGAATAAAATAGATAATAGTAAAATAGCGAATGATAATAAATATTATTATAAAATATTTTTTGAATGCTTAAAATTTAAAACTACAGCAATTTTAAGAATATAAGTTACATTTGCCAATTTGAATAATAATTTGATAATTAATAGTGTAATTCACTGTAATTAACATTCACTACAATTATTGTGAACGATCCACCGGTATATGTGGCAATCGGGTACACGTAATTCTACTTTATTCCCACATGCTATTTTTCATTGCAAAGTTTAGCTTATTCAATCAAAGAGTTTCACGATTCAGTTAAACAAAATTTATGTTTAAAAAAAAAAGGTGATAGAAGAGTAAAGTTTACGCAGTAGGATGTCGTCTCGATGTGGTTTAATAATATAGCATAGTTTCAGTTCAACAAAGGTGATTTCTGACACATATTTAAATATAAAAAGGAGAAAAAATACCAAATCTTCAATTAATTCACCCTTCATATACACTGGGTTTGAATCAGGATTAATTAAATAGACTTTGAATAAAGATAAATGTGTCAGACTATCATTAGGGAAACATGCATATTTGAAACTAGGAAATGCTGCAATATTTCATGGAACCTGTTTTGTTAGATGAAAGTGTTCATTGAACGTTCTTAGTTTGCAATAATTTACAGAAGACCACCCAGATAAAAGGATAGATATTAAGTGACTATTGCACACGGATAACTTGTTTTACAAAACTACTATGCTTTGTGAAGCCACCAGTTCTCTATTGAATTTCAAAATTAATAGTTCCTTAGAGATTGCTGTTTAGGAATGGAATTTGTACGTAGTTATGTAATATTAATAAAGTTACGAGTGAGCGAATTAAACATAATTTATATGAACATATTGAAATATTACAAGATAGTGCTTTTTATACTGAAATAATTTATTCTTAAGTTCAACTAACTGTAATTTATGCAAAAAGTGTTTCAAGTATAAACTGGTTGTTGGAGGCCATAATATTAACCCATCGTTGATATGCATATTATAAAATATGAAAATAAAAAAGTGCAAGCTATTTATAAATTGCATTGCAATTAAAAAATAAATTTAAATGAACATTTAAATATTTTTAACAAAAAATCTTTATAAATCGAAAAATTATTATCATATTAACTAACAATTTACTGCATTGGATTAACGATTGCTGTTCAACACGAGTGAAATTTTAAATATAAAATGGAGAAAACATACTAATACTTCAATTAATTAATCCTTCATATACAACACATATGGGTTTAAAGCGGGATTAATTTAACAGAATTGGATTGAAAGTAAATGTATCAGGGTATCAGGCTATCATTAGGGAAACATGCAGTTTTGAATTTAGGACGGGCTGCAGTATTTTATTCAACCTGCTCGTTAGATGAAAGTGTTCATGCAATAATTTACAGAAGAGGACCCATATAAAAGGGTAGATATAAAGTGATTATCGCACACGGATAACTTGTTTTACAAAGCTACTATGCTTTGTGAAGCCACCTGTTCTGCTGTGGATTTCACAGTAAACAGTTCCTAGGAGATTGCTGTTTAGTAGTGGAATTTGCAAATAGTTACGTAATATCAATAAACCTATGTTTGAGTGAACTAAACTTAATTTCGTTGTATATATGTGATTATTACAAACAGATGGGAGAGGGCAAAAAATATATTGCTTTTTCGTTAATGAAATTACTTATTCTAAACTTACATTTACTGTTAATTATACGGAAAGTATTTGAAGTAAAAACTAGTCATTGGAGGTTATGATAATATTTGCCCATCATGAATATGCAGAGTATAAAAAATATAAATGAATCTTGCGTTAACTTTTTATGAAATGTCGAAAGTAAAATTAACCAATACATCAACAGTTTCTGCTCAACACAGGGGATTTATGGCACAATTTTAAATATAAAATGAAAAAAAAAAAAACACAAAATCTTCAATTAATCCGCCCTTCATATACTATGGGTTTAAAGCGAGATTAATTTAATAGACTTGATTGAAGAAAAATGTGTTAGGCTATGATTAGGGAAACATGCATATCTGAATTGAGGCCATACTGCAGAATTTCATGGAGCACGCTTGTTAGAAGAAAGTGTTCATTGAGTGTTCTTAGTCTGCAATAATTTACAGAAGAGGACCCAGATAAAAGAGTAGATATAAAGTGATTATTTCACACGGATAACTGTTCTCTATTGAATATCATAATTAATAGTTGCTAGGAAATTTGTGTTTAGGAGTGGAATTTGCAAATAGTTACGTAATATCAATAAAGTTACGAATGAGTGAATTAATTTCGTTGTACATAAGTGACTTTTGCAAAGAAATAAGAGAGAACAACAAAGATATTGATTTTTTTAATGAACTTACGTATCCTAAACTTACATTTACTGAAATTATAGAAAAAGTTTTACAAGTAAAAAGACGTGGGAAATTCTCGATCGATATGGCGAATATGGTGCATTTGTACTATAATTAACATTATAAATATCATACAAGAAGTATCATACAAATACGAATTGCACTAAGCCATAATAAAAAACTTTATATTTCTTCGGTAGGTGCAAAGAAATTGTGCTATCACTTTGAAAACAAGAACAACATAATAAATTTTAATTAAATAGGTAGCAGTAAAATAGTGAAAGATAATAAATATTAGAATAAAACACTTTATAAATATCAAAAATTTACATCTATAGCACTTTATAGAACATATGTTTGTCATTTACGAAAGAAAATTGATTATTAATAGAGTAAGTGATATTCACTTATCCTTTCGTGGACGAGATACCGGCATACGTGCCGCTTAAGGTGCACAGAATTTTACTTCATTCTCACCAATTACTTTTAATTGTAAAATTTATCTTTTTATTTAACGCATTTTCGCGATTCAATTACAGAAAACGCATGTTTAAAAAAAAAACTGGCTTTAAAAGATTTTAATTTAAGCAATGGGATGTCATCTCGCGGTGGTTAAATAATACATCATGGTTTCTATTCAACAAAGGTTATTTATGACACAACTTTTAATATAAAATAGAGAAAACCTACCATATCTTCGATCAATTCAAACTTCATGTACAATTGGTTTAAAGCCGGATAAATTTAATACACTTTGATTGAAGATAAATATGTAAAACTATCATTAGTGAAACATGTTTATCTGAATTCAGGCCATGCTGCAGTATTTCAAGGAACCTGCTTGTTACATGAAAGTGTTCATTGAACGCTCTTAGTTTCAAATAATTTACTGAAGAGGACCCAGATTAAAGAGTATATTTAAATTAATTATTGCACGCATTTACTGTAATTTATGCAAAAACTGTTACAAGTATAATCTAATTGTTGGAGGCCATCATAAGAATAACCCATCATGGATATGCATAATATAAAATATGAAAATAAAACATATGTAAACTGTTTATGTATTGTATTGCAATAAAAAATGAAATTGAACAATTTAATAAATAATTTTAACAAAACATCCTTATAACTCCGAAAATGATAATTATACTCCCTAACAAATCATTGCACTGGATTAACGATTACGATTCAACAAAGGTGATTTATGACACAATTTAAATATAAAATTGAGAAAACATACCAAATCTTCAATTATTTTACTCTTCATATACATCGGGTTTAATGCGGGATTAATTTAATAGACTTTGACTGAAGACAAATGTGTTAGCATATTATTAGGGAAACATGCATATCTGAATTTAGGTCAGGCTGCAGTATTTCATGGAACCTACTTGTTAGATGAAAGCGTTCATTGAACATTTCTAGTTTACTATGATTTACAGAATAGGATGCAGACAAAAGGGTATATATAAGGTTATTATTGAACAAGGAAAATTTGTTTTACAAAGCTACAATGCTTTTTGAAGCAACCTGTTCTCAGTTGGATGTCATAATTAATAGTTCCTATGAGATTGCTATTTATAAGTAGAATTTGCAAGTAGTTATGTAATATGAATAAAGCTATGTGTAAGTGAATTAATCTTAAATTCTTTGTACGCATGTTAGTATTACAAAAAGATATGAAAGAGGAATAAAGATATTACGTTTTCTTTAATGAATTTACTTATTATTAACTTGCATTTGCTGAAATTTATGCAAAAAGTGTTAGAAGTATAAACTAGTTTTTGGAGACCAATATACTAACCAATGATGGATATGAATAATTTAAAATATGTAAATAAAACATATCTAAGCTATTTGTATATTGTATTAGAATTTAAAAAATAAAATTAAACGTGATTTTAATAGATTTAACAAAACATCCTTATAACTCCAATAACGATAATCATACTCATTAACAATTTACTGCATTGGATTAACGGTTACAGTTCGATGCAGGGAATTTATGACACAATTGTAAATATAAAATTGAGAAAACATACGAAATCTTCTGTTAATTTACCCTTCATATACAATGGTTTTAAAGCGGGATTAATTTAATAGACTTTGATTGAAGAGAAATGTGTCAGGCAATCATTAGGGAAACATGCATATCTGAATTTAGGCCATACTGCAGTATTTCATGAACCTTTTTGTTAAATGAAAGCGTTCATTCAACATTCTGAGTTTGCAATTATTTATAGAATATGAGCCGGATAAAAAGATATATATACTATATTGCCATTGATTATGGGACACTTGCGATTTTAGACATTTTAGTAAATATCTAGAAAAATACATGAGGAATCATCTCGAAACTCTTAGTGTATAAATATAATAGTATGAGTCATACATCGCCGTGAAGATTTTTTTCCCGAAACTCCAAAGGGGACCGTCAACAAATTAAAAAATAATGAATCTTTTGAATAACCCTGTCAAGCCTAATGTAGCAAAAGCGCTCAAACTCTAGATTGTGATTGAATGCCTTATTGTAATAAGCCTTGTTCATTTTTATGCAAATAGCATGCATACTCGCAGAGTAATTAAGGTTTTTATGAAAATGATCCCAAGTTTTTCCAAGTTTTTTCCTTATAATTATCAGAGTTCTTAATATAAAATATTATTTTTTTCAGAAAATATGACAAACAACATTGCACACAGTATCCTGTAATCAGAATTAAAAAATAATGAAAATTGTATAAAAAATGAGTTGGTTTACTAAATAATTTTTTACTGCGCATGCGTCAACGATATCAAAATTTCATTTGCATATTATGTTAGCTAAATGTATAGAGCAACTTTTGTGAAAGTCACAAAATCATAACTTGAAAATTCTGACAATAATCGTCAATTGAATAAGTCGAAAATCCGCTATTCTCAAAATGAAGTAAAAACAAGAGGGGTTGTATCCATATATTCATTGATTAGTGTCAATATAGAGCAATTCCATCTGAGCTCAGGCAGGGCATGTCAAATCACCATCACAGATTTTTTTCAAAAAAATTCAGTAGTTAGAACTAAGTGATTTATAAAATTTCCTAAAAGGATTTTTCCCTAAAAAATTTATTTCTCTGATTACAGCACTTTAAAGTTCATGATAAAATTGGCAGTTTTCAGAAAAACTGAAAAACGCTTCATTTTGAAATGAACACAATACCAAACATATTCAACATATTCAGTCAATTTATTTTTTATAAACAGTTTTTAAACTGAATTTTACTTTGGCATAGTTTTAAAAAATATAGTTACATTTTTACTTAATTAAAAAAATTAGATTTTAAGTATAAAAAATATAATTATTAGTGAATTTAAGATTTTTTTTCAGAATGAAAAAAAATATTTTAAAGCTAAACATTGATGGCAATCTAAAGACCTTTAATGGGAGTTTTACAGCAAATTTTATTTTAACTCTAAGGTGCTTACAACTTTTGTAATTCAATTTTAAATTTTGCAAAATTTTGTAAAATCACTACTTTTGAAATGCAATTTCTCAAAAACACCATTTTTTAAAAATCTGATAATATGCTCAATTCATACTTTATTAGTCTCTAATAAATACCTTACAAGCAAATCGTGTGTTTTTGCTTAGAAAATTTTATATGATTTTTTGAAAATAACATGTTGTGTGTATTTTTCAACAGACCACAAAGGCAAGCTCTTCCGTATTTAACGGAACTTGTTAAAAGGAGTGTTTAGTTTTTTTAATTAATATTTCAAACTAAAAAATACATCACTAGTACATAATTATTACTGTTAAATTATAGCTAATCATTTGCTTAAATTTAAAATTGCGTAAAATACAGTCAATAATAAAATTAGTATTGATCATATGTCATTTCATTCCATAATCAAAAACTAGTATGTTGTGGCCATCACAAAACTTTCTTCTATCCTGTTGTGAGTCTATCCTGTTTCTTCCTCCTGTTGTGAGATTTATACCAAAATGTAATCAGCGTCTAATTATGTTATATATTATAGTGTACCAGAATCTGAAATTTCATGAAGTTCTCTGCATTAGTTCTTGAGATATAGCTATCGCAAAAAACGTGCAAGATGTAGCATGGCAGCGCCACCTATTGGGCAATTCACACAAAACCCTAATCAGCGTCCATATATCTCAAGGTCTCCCGGAATCTGAAGTTTGGTTAAATTCTGTGAATTAGTTCTTGAGATATAGCTATCGTGAAAATCATGAAAAACGTAGCATAGCAGCGCCACCTGTTGTGAGGTTTATACCAAAATGTAATCGGCGTCTAATTATGTTATATATTCTAGTGTAACATAATCTGAAATTTGATGAAGTTCTCTGCATTAGTTCTTGAGATATAGCTATCGCAAAAATCGTGCAGAATGTAGCATAGCAGCGCCACCTATAGGGCAGTTCACATGAAAACCTTATCGGCGACTATGTATCTGAAGGTATCGTGGAATCTGAAGTTTGGTGAAATTCTGTGCATTAGTTCTTGAGATATAGCTATCATGAAAATCATGAAAAACGTGGCATAGCAGCGCCACCTGCTGGCCAATTTACACCAAAACTTAATCAGCGTCTATGTATATCAAGGTCTCACAGAATCTGAAGTTTGATGAAATTCTGTGCTTTAGTTCTTGAGATATAGCAATCTTGAAAATCATGAAAAACGTAGTATAGCAGCGCCACCTGCTGGCCAATTTTCACCAAAAACCAATAGGCACTAATTCATATCAAGGTCTAACTGAATATAAAATTTTATTAAATTTCGAGCATTAGTTCTTGAGATAGAGCGCCCACAAATTTTTTGTCACATACAGACAGACAGACAGACAGACACACAGACAGACAGACAGACAGACAGACAGACAGACAGACAGACAGACGGACAGACTCACAGACAGACATTTTCTAAAAATAGTCAAAACGTGTTCAGGACCTCCTAAAACGTATAAATCCGTCGAAAACCGGAAGTCGAAAATTTTCATGAATCCAATACTTTCTTCTTGTAAAGATAGAAGAAAGTAAAAATGTGCTAAATTCATCTGCAGTGTGTTAAATATTTTGTTATATAGTATGGATATAATATATTAAAATGCAAATACATACATTACAACTGAATTAGATTTTTTTCAAGTTTAGTTTTTTTTCCAATTAGTTTTTTTTTCTCAGAAAACCAGAAGATCAAGCTTTTTCTTATTTCTCTGTATTTATAATAATATTTTTTAATGAAAAAATAATAATATGCACATTATTATGGCAGATAAATATAAGCTAATCTTCAAAAATTCCTATTCATAAAATTAATCAAGCCAAACCCCTTAAAAAAAAATCTGCGCTTGTGATGCATTTTGATTTTGCTGAAAATTACTCACTAATACTGCGAAATGAAGTACAAAGCTACCACTGGCAGAATACTCAGATATCGTTAGTTACCTGCACAGCATACTTTAGAGAAGAAATAAAGAGTTTTATCATAGTTTCTGATGATTAACTCATGATACAGCTCATGCTGTTTGTGACATAGAAAAAGTAAAAAAAAGAATTATTTAAGTTGTACCAATTACAAACACTGGAATCACCTGTGTATATATCAGATGGAGCTGGAGCACATTTCAAAAACAAGTATCAGTTTTATGAATTGAACAAAAATAAAATTGTACTGAAGTAGAGGATATTTTCAAGTACTGGCCATGTTAAAAGTGCATGTGATGCTATTGGGGACTGAGACAAGCACTATGCAACAAAATTTAATCTCCAAAAGGAGCCAATAAAATCTATCCAAAATTCTGTCTCATTTGTTGCTGAACTATCTTCTCTGCTAAAAAAATAACATTCTAGTCCATCCAGACAGAAATATTATTCAATCCTATAGAACTAATAATGAGAAAGAATATGCTAATGCAAAATCTATTGTTGGTATTAGATATAAACATTATAGGGTGATTGTAAATAATGAAAATTATATGGAACGAGCAAGTAAAAATGAATTGACAAAAGTTGAAACCTTCAGCCAAATGAAAAGACAATATTCAATACATAGTTTCTAAATCGGTGATTTCATTGGATGCATTTATGAAAATAATTGGTGGATAGGACAAATCAATGGTATAACAGTCACAAGAACTAAATGACATTAAAGTATCATTCATGTACCCAACATGGTCCATATATAAAGCATTCCAGTGGCCAAAAGAATCTAGAAAGAAAAAATATGAATGTGCATTACCATTGGAAAATGTGCTTCTAGAAACAGAAAAACCAGTTACAATAGGACAATCTGAGCGACTTCATACCTTCAATGATAAGGAGTTGAAGTTAATTTAAGAAACCTTCACTACCTAATTCTTCTGTTATGTATGTATTTGCACATTAATATATTATATCCATACTATATAACAAAATTTTTACACACTGTAGATGGATTTAACACATTCATGAGTATGGAATGAAATGACATATGATCAATACTAATTTTATTATTGACTGTATTTTACGCAATTTTAAATTTAAGCAAATGATTAGCTATAATTTAACAGTAATAATTATGTACTAGTGATGTATTTTTTAGTTTGAAATATTAATTACATTACAAGTTCGGTTAAATAAGGAAGAGCTTGCGTTTGTGGTCTGTTGAAAAATACACACAACATGTTATTTTCAAAAAATCATATAAAATTTTCTAAGCAAAAACACACGATTTGCTTGTAAGGTATTTATTAGAGACTAATAAGGTATGAATTGAGCATATTATCAGATTTTTAAAAAATGGTGTTTTTGAGAAATTGCATTTCAAAAGTAGTGATTTTACAAAATTTTGCAAAATTTAAAATTGAATTACAAAAGTTGTAAGCACCTTAGAGTTAAAATAAAATTTGATGTAAAACTCCCATTAAAGGTTTTTAGATTGCCATCAATGTTTAGCCTTAAAATATTTTTTTTTTCATTCTGAAAAAAAAATCTTAAATTCACTAATAATTATATTTTTTATACTTAAAATCTAATTTTTTTAATTAAGTAAAAATGTCACTATATTTTTTAAAACTATGCCAAAGTAAAATTCAGTTTAATAACTGTTTATAAAAAATAAATTGACTGAATATGTTGAATATGTTTGGTATTGTGTTCATTTCAAAATGAAGCGTTTTTCAGTTTTTCTGAAAACTGCCAATTTTATCATGAACTTTAAAGTGCTGTAATCAGAGAAATAAATTTTTTAGGGAAAAATCCTTTTAGGAAATTTTATAAATCACTTAGTTCTAACTACTGAATTTTTTTGAAAAAAATCTGTGATGGTGACTTGACGCATATCAGTACTGTCTGCCTGAATTGAGATGGAATAGCTCTAATAGAATATACAATATAAGATGTACTACTGCATTTGGATAAAATCCCTCATTTTTTTGCTTCATTTTGGAAACAACGGATTTTGTCCTTTTTCTATAGACGATTACTTTCAGAATTTTCAAGCTATGATTTTGAGACTTTTAAAAAAGTTGCTCTATACATTTAGCTAACATAATATGCAAATGAAATTTTGATATCTTTGAGGCATGCGCAGTAAAAAATTATATAGTAAACCTACTCATTTTTCATACAATTTTTATTATTTTTTAATTCTGACTACAGGGTACTGTGTGCAATGTTGTTTGTCATATTTTCTGAAAAAAATGTTATTTTATATTAAGAACTCTGAAAATTATAATGGAAAAACTTGGAAAAATTTGGGACCATTTTTATAAAAACCTTAATTACTCTGCGAGTGCGCATGCTATTTGCCTAAAAATGAACACAATGTATTAAAATAAGGCATTCAATCATAATCTAGAGTTTGAGCGCTTTTGCTACATTAGTTTTGACAGGGTTATTCAAAAGATATTCATTCTTTTTTAATTTGTTGACGGTCCCCTATGGTGTTTCGGTAAAAATTCTTCACGGAGATGTATGACGTATACTATTTTATTTATACACTAAGAGTTTCGAGGTGATTCCTCATGTATTTTTCTAGATATTTAGTAAAATGTCTAAAATCGCAAGTGTCCCATAATCAATGGCAATATAGTGTATAAAGTGAGTATTTATTGCACACGGATAACTTGTTTTACAAGTTACTATGTTTTGTGAAGCTACCTGTTCTCTCTAGAATTTCATAATTAATAGTTCCTAGAAGATTGATATCTCCGAGTGAAATTTATAAATAGTTACGTAATATCCGCTACGTGTGAGTGAATGAATCTTAAATTCGTTGTATGCATGCGCGTTAGTAATTCAAGCAGATATGAATGAGGAATAAGGATATTGCTTTTTCTTTAATGAAATTACTTATTTTTATCTTGCATTTACTGCAAATAATGCAAAAAATGTTACAAGTATAATCTAGTTTTTGGAGGCCACCATAATAATAATCAATCATGGATATGAATAATATAAAATATGAAAGTAAAACATGCTTAAAATATTTATAAATTGTATTGCAAGTTAAAAAATAATTAAACATACATTTAAATATTTTTTAACACAACATCCTCATAATTCCAAAAATGATAATCATACTCACTAACAATTTACTACATTGGATTAACGGTTACTGTTCAACGCAGGGGATTAATGACACAATTTCAAGTATAAAATCGAGAAAGCATACCAAATCTTAAATTATTTTATTCTTGATATTTAATAGGATTAATTTAATAGACTTTTTTGAAAACAAATGTGTCAGGCTCTCATTAGAGAAACATGCATATCTGAATTCAGGCCATGCTGCAGTACTTCATGGAATCTGCTTGTCAGATGAAAAAGGCTTCATTGAACATTCAGAGTTTGCAGTAGTTTACAGAAGAGGATCCAGATAGAAGGGTAGATATAAAGTGATTATTGCACACGGATAATTTGTTTTTCAAAGCTACAATACTTTGTGAAGCAACCTGTTCTCAGTTGGATGTCATAATTAATAGTTCCTATGAGATTGCTGTTTAGAAGTAGAATTTGCATGATGTTACGTAATATCAATAAAGCTACGAGTGAGTGAATTAAACTTAATTTCGTTGTGCATATATGAATATTACAGGCAGATAGGAGAAAGCAACAAAAATAGTAATTTTTATTTAATGAAGTAACGCGTTCTAAACTTACATCTTCTATAATTTATACAAAAACCATGACAAGTAAAAATTAATCCGCACTAACAGTAAAAACTGGTGATAAAAGATTAAAAATTAAGTTATGGGATATCGTCTTTCGGCAGTTATCCACTTTCCTAAGTTGCTCGTACGTCGCGGGAGGCAACTTTTTTTTCCCAATCATTATTTGTCACATTTCAATCGTAATTTATTACTCTCACCAGTATTTTTTTAATATAAATTTAGCATTATTTAATCTGAACATGTTTTTTGATTCAGTTAGGTAAACAAATCTCTTTTGAAACACCTATGATAAAATATAAAATTTCCGTAAAAGACAGGAAAAAATAAGCATTATTTTAAAGTTTTTTTCTCCAAAATACTAATCAGTTCAGTAGTTAAATAATACATCACGGTTGCTGTTCAATATAGGTAATTAATGACACAACATTAAATACAAATGGAGAAAACACGCCAAATGTTCAATTAATTCACCCTTCATATAAAATGGGTTTAAAGTAGGATTAATTCAATAGACTTTGGTTGAAGATAAATATGTCAAGCTATCATTATTTAAACATGCATAACTGAATTGAAGCCATGTTGCTTTTTTCATGGAACCTGCTTGTTAGATGAAAGTGTTCATTCAACGTTCTTAGTCTGCAATAATTTACAGAAGAGGACCCATATAAAAGGGTAGATATAAAGTGATTATCGCACACGGATAACTTGTTTTACAAAGCTACTATGCTTTGTGAAGCCAACTGTTCTATATTGAATTTTGTTATTAATAGTTTCTAGGAGATTGCTGTTTAGGAATGAAATTTGCAAATTCTTACGTAATATCAATTAAGCTTAACTTCGTTGCACATATGTGAGTGTTACAAACAGATATTAAAGGGGAAGTTATATATTGCTTTTATTTAATGAAATTATTTTTTCTAGATTTGCATTTAATACAATATATACGAAAAATATTACAAATAAAACAAGTTGGAAATTTCAAGTCAAGCTCAGCAAATGTGGTGCGTTCTTTCAATAACGAAGTTTTAAGAATATTCAGTTTTTGGTGTAATTGTATTTCTTCAAATACAGTATAGTAGCCGAAATATTTTGTGTTTCCCTATAAATATTATCTTCTTTCTATTATAACGAAAGTAACATCTAGTAAGCCTTAGCAACGAATATCAATTTCATAAGATGTGAAATAGTTTTGTATAATTAACACTTACCCCCAAACAATGATTTTCTCTATATCATCATGTAATGGAATACTTTTGTGTGGTCCTCTAAATTAATAAAAATTATCCTTTGCTCCACTAATTGTTCAGAATGCACATTTGAGTATATAATATATCAATGCATATCAACTTTATTATGTTCGAAAGCGTGTTATATCATTAAAATGTACTCGAAACTATTTTTTCCTTTGGCCGTAAAATAACGGAGTATTTTTGATTGCCCTTATAATTATAGCATATATCCGATTTTCATATAATTTGAAATGACTCGACAAAATTATAGCACAGTTATATATTTTAAGTGTCTAACGATTCGATTGGGTTGTTTTTCGTATGTATCTGCGGACGGGTAGACGGAGAGACAGACGGACGGACGCATAGGCTGAACGACGACCATAGTTGTTTCGTATTTACATAATTAAGAACGCACTTAATAAGTCTAAAATTGTACTTCAAACATAGTGAATACGGTGTTTTTAACTATGGTGCGTTTCGAACTATACCTAGCTTTGTCCAATAGCTCTTGCATTCTTATGCAAAAAGGCATAAATGCATTTTTTAACGGTTATATCTATATAATAAAGGCCAAACGTATCTGTGCGTAACGCATACGTCGTTTTGCGAATGGCAACACCTTCCCCTCTAATTTCGGTTTTTTAATTTTCGCTATTACGAATTTTACACTTCTAAACATCGCACATTTTATATTTTTACGACGTCTTACAGAGAAAAAATTTACTTTTAAATGCAGTTTGTTTCAAAGCTGTACCTCAATTTATTTTTGAGATATTATTTTTTTATAGTTTTTAGTACCAATTTTGTAATTGTGGCAGCAGAATCACTGTAATTTCTCATAAAATTGAAAAAAAAAAAGAAATTAAAACACGCAACACTTTTTCATGCAATTTCGATTTTGAAATTTTCGCAAATACAGATTTTACCCTTCTAAATATCGTACATTTTAAATTTGTATACCGTCGTATAGAGAAAATTTTTTTTAATGCAATTTGTTTCAAGGCTGTATCTCAATTAAATTTGATGATATTAATTTTTTATAATTTTTAGTACCAGTTTTGTAATTGTGACAACAAAAACACCACACTTTCTCTTAAAATTGAAAAAAAAAATACATATTGAAATTAAAATGCGTATACTATTTTTAAAATATCGTCTGTTATAAAATCCGGCGAATTTTGTTTTATTTCATTTAATAATTTGGCTAATTGGGTTTTATAGTGTTTTGTTAGTTTTTGCTTGAAATAATATTTGTTTGAGAGTTAGACTGAAAAATATAAGATGCATTTTAGGTAACTTTCATTACAAAAATTAAAAAGCTGCCTATTGCAGCCATCCGGAGGAAGGCACTTCCAGAAAATTTTGGTATATTTTCACCGATCATGACCCCCAGACCCCAAAACCACCCTACGTTCAAATGTTGACATATATATATATGTCTGATTTTTGTCATGCGATAACTAACGTATTTATGAACCGATTTGAATGAAACTTGGTATGTACATAGTACATACAAATGTCTCGACCGAGTTCGTTGGCCAGCATCATCCGCCATTTTGTTTCAAAATGGCGGCCATTTTAAATTTTTAAAAAAATTTAAAAACATTAATAATTAATAAAAACATTAATAAAAACATTAAATATTTTAATGCATATTTTTGAAAAAGTTTTTAATGGACGTATTAGAAAACTTCTATTTATAATTAAGATCTGATTTTTGTCACGCGTATTTATGAACACGCGAATGAATTTTGTAACACGCGTATTTATGAATCGATTTGGATGTAACTTGATGTGTACATAGTACATACTGAGGCCTGAATCGAGTTCTATACTAAGTTCTATCCGCCATTTTATTTAAAAATGGCGGCCATTTTAAAAAATAATTATAAATTTTAAAATTTTAAATTTAAAATTAGGCACAAGAAAGTGAGAAATTGAAAAAGATTTTTCTTTTGTGCATTTGACCTTGATACAAAGATTCAGAGCATTTTTTGTTTCGTTTGTATCTTACAAAATAGCTGAGTTATCGCATATATATATTAATCGATTTCAATATGAGTGTGCACGTGCACCTGAATTAAGATTTCGACCAAGCTCATAATCAGGTTCTACTAATATAACTTAATTTTAAACAAATAAATAAATATATAAGTATATGAAAGCTACCTCTTCCTCCCGGCACTGCCGGAAGGACTATTTTACTTTATCTAATTTTTTAGATTTATTATAAATCAATGAAACAATTATTTTCTAAAAATTTTCTTTCGTCGAATTTTGACGGGTTCCTCCTTGTATAATTAAATCCAGTAATATGGAAATAATATGGATCTGTGTCAAAAAAAATTATCATGGCAATGTAGAATTAATACCTATTAAGAGATATCATTGAATTAATTTCGTATAATGAGGTTTAATCGAATGAAGAAAACTTTTATAAATATGTTTTGAGTTTTTATCCGATTTTGGTAAAATTTAAAATGACTGGACAAAGTCCGCAATAATTATAGGAGAATATAAACAAATACGAAAATTACAATCCACACAGTAAAATTCCTATTAAATGTTATTTAATATAATTTCTTTTTATATATTCTAATAAAAAATATCATTAGAAAATTTTCAGGAGACATTACATTCCTATTTACATAAATAAAGCAATTAAAAGACTTAGAACATTATGGCATAAATTTAAATTTATTTAAAAACAAGTTCGAAATTTCACGTGAAGCGTAGCAAATAAGGTGCGTTGGTACGACAACGGAGTTTTAAAATTTTCACTCTCATATATGAATCTCTTAAAATTGTAAATAATTAATTACAATTAAAATGCGCACCAAACAATGTTCTCCCTATACCATTATGTAATGGAATACTTTTGTGTGGCCTTGTAAAACAATAACAAATGTTTTTTGCACTACATATTATGAAAAATGAATATTATAATATGCACTTTATACTTTTTTTTACGTTCACAACAATATGCTTCTCAATTATGTTGAATATATAAATAAAATAATACATCAGAAATATCGTTCAAAACATACCAATACATTAAAACTAAAACTATCGAATCCAAACTAAATGCCCAAATTAATTTACAATTCATGTACAATGGGTTTAAAGAGGTGTTAATGTAATGTATTTTAACAGAAGATAAATGTGTTATGATATCGTTAAATAAACATGAATATTTGCCGATATATCTTGATACAATATGTTATGAAAATTGTGTATTAGCAAATGAAAGTGTTTAATGGTTGTTCTTGTTTGAAATAATTCATAGAAAGAGACTTTGAATAAGGTTAGATACATTGTGTTTATAGCAAATTGATAACTTGTTTTACAAAGCTGTATAACAAGTGTTTTACAAGCTGTGTTTTACAAAGCTGTAAATGCACATCCACGCTGTGTTTTACAAGCTTTGTAAAACAAGCTGTGTTTTGCAAAGCTTTGTGAGGACCCTTGTATTCTAATAAACATGATAATTAATAGTTTGGAGGTAAATTGCTCTTTTCGAGTGTACTTTATACTCGGTTATACATTATAAAGCTACTATAGAATGCATTAAATTGAATTTAGTTGCATGCATGTAAATATAACATGTATGCGAGACAAGATGCTTTTCTAAAACGAAATTAATTTTAATATATGTATAATTCATGTATTATAGATAATAGTTGATAAAAATACCTAGTGATTTTACCCTACTGCAATTTCCAATAAAATTTTTAAATTTATAGTTTCTGAAAAAAAAACGCAGTAATGAACATTGTGTAAAGTGCGAAATAATTTAAATTTTATTCAAAATTTTTACTTGAATCAAGAATTGATTTTATGATAGTTTTGCAAAACTTTCCTTAATAAATTTTATAAATGCATGTTTTTCATGAACCTATATGATGGTTTAATTTTAAACTATTTCCACATTTTAAAACAAAATCGAGAAAAAAAATGTCTTTTTTTTTCAATTCTTCTCTTTTTCTATTGAAAACGTGAAAATTTCCAATTTAAATTATTTGACCGTTTTTCTACTAGGTATAGAAAATTTAAAACATACAACAGTATTTTTTGTCAAACTGCAGGAATATTTTTGCAACATTAGCGTCCCTTTCGTTTTCGTATTATAATTGAAATTTTTACCTATCTCTTTTTCTCTATAAAAAATTTGCAAAATCGAAAATTTAAATCAACAGTCCAAAGACAGGAATTTCTCGAATTAACAAAAAAAATATCTTCCAGTCACATGAGTGGTATAAAATAACTTGTTGCCGATAGTTTTTTCTTTTTTTTAACAAATTATAGAATGTATATGTTTTACGAAACATGCAACATCAGTTATATATACATGTTAAAGATACCAAAAATAAATTTATATAAAATTTTAGTGATCCCTAATTATAAATTCAATATATGTTTTAACGAATGATAAAACAATAACACAATTCTAACACATTTAAAATAAATGCACATCCATTAATATAGTAAATACATTCAGCAATTTATCAATACGTAATTTTTGTATACAAACATTTTACAAATTATACGTGATATTCAGAACAATGCATTTATGAAGTGGAACAGCAAACATGTCATACATTTAAGTAATACATCACGAACTCCTCTCAAAATTACCAATTTGTAACAACAGTTTTAAATTAAAAAATCTGAAATTGCATACATTGCCTATTTATTCCCAATAGATTGTACGCCGAGGCTAACGAGAAAGACAGGCTATCGCAGTGTATTCCATGTATCTTGATTTTGAATCTTTGAGACTAGTTTTACTGTTGTGGGTAGAGGGGGGGATACTCGAACTATTGTTTCAGGTGGAAAACCGCAAATTTCATACCTAATTTATTCACAGTAGATTTTGCATTGAGTCGAGTAACCTGATTCTTCCATGGGTCGACATAGCGCTGACTGTTTTCTTTGCAGATTGTGTTCGCATCAGGTTGCCTTTTTTTAAGGGTCAATTAAGGGCCGGGATGACAATTGTAATTTCAGTTTCGGGTTTGGCTTTTAATCTTGGTTTTATTCTTGGAAGAATTTTGAGGATAAAGGGATTGAGGAATACTCGAACTGATGTTTCAGATGGAAAACCACAAATTTAATGCCAAATTTATCAACACTAGATCCTATATCAAGTCACGTAACCTGTTTTTTCCTGGGTGGACATAATGCTTATTGTTTTCGTTGCGAATTGTACACAAATCGTGTTGACACCTATTTTTTTATATGTCAAGTATAGAGCCGGGTTGAGATTTATTACTTCAGTTTCGGGTTTGGTTTTGACTTTTGCGGATTGTTTTCCCTCTTCATATTAAAAGGAGGGGGATACTCAAACTATCGTTTGAGATAGAAAAACCTAAATTTAATGCCCAATTTAAAAATTAATAATCAGATAGAGCTTGTTGCAACGGAATGGAATACAAAAATGAACAACGTTAAAAAACATGAAATAATGTATATAAATAGCAGACCTGTTTCGGTAGCATTTAGCGTACCGTCGTTCAAATTGTTTTTGTTGCGGATTCAGCATACATCATGTTGACTTTTATTTTCCATGTGTCAAGTATAGGGACATGTCGACATCTATTATATCAGTCTTTGGGTTTGGTTTTGATTCTGGTGGATTGGGTTTCCTTTGCTGGATAAAAAGAGTGGAGGGGAATACTCAAACTATTGTTTCACTTGGGTAGCCACACATGTATATCGTAGTTTATTCAAATTCGATATCACATCGTGTAGTATAACCATATTTTTCTTTGGGGCGACTTAATGCTAATTGTTTTCGTTGTGGATTGGGTTCGCATCGGGTTTGCCTTTTTGTGTTGGGACCGGGTTAGCACTTATTATTTCAGTTTCGGGTTTGTTTTTGAATTTGTTGATTAGTTTCCTCGTGTGGATAAAGGAAGGAAGGGAGGAGGGAGAATACTCAAACTATTGTTTCGTATGGATAGCTAAATATTTTTATCGAATAAGTACATCTCTATCAGTCTCAAGCAAAAAAGACAAAATCATGTTATAGTTATAAATGTAGGTTTTTTTATAGTTTCATCAAAGATTTGAATTTTTCTTATTGCATTTCGTATCGGTTTTTGAGTGAACAATGTCATATGTGGTTAGGTTTTGGGTTAATGAAAATTATTGTTTGTGTTTCTAATCGATTTTCATGTTAATGAAAATCATTATTTTGCGCCACAAAACAGTTAAGGTTCAACTTTTTTTCTGTCAAGTTTGAATAATTTGTCTTTTGACTTCAATCAGAATTGATGGATCCGCGTTCGATACTAATCCACATGTCATATATAATTAATTTTATTGGAGTTTAAATTGATATACTTTGATAGATAATAAACAAAATATGTAAAATTTAATTCACACTTCATTTACAATGGATTTGAAGCTGGATTAAATTAAAAGACTTTGATTGAAGATAAATAGGTCCCACTACAATTAGGAAAACATGAATATTTGCTGGTGGAGTATTCTACATATTTCGCAAAACTTGGTTGTTAAATTAAAGTGTTCAACGGACGTTCTTGGTTAGAAATATTTCACAGAAGAGGACTTTGATAAAAGGCTGGTATAAAATGATTATAGTACGTGGATAACGTGTTTTACTAAGTTGGCTATGCTCTAGAAAGCCACCTGTAACCTAATCAATTTCGTAATTAATAGTTCCAAGATAGATTGCTGTTTTGGATTGCAATTTGCGAACAGTTACATAATATCAATAAAGTTTCAGCGTAAGTACATTGAATTAAATCCACTTCAATGTGTTCGTGTATGATAATGCCGTATGAGAAAGCAAGTTCGAATTAGTTGTTCTAAATAGGAAATAATTCTAAACTTGCATTCTACGTTTTATAGACGAAAGGTATTTAAATGAATGTTATATGAAATAAAATTTTAAATAATCCTTTGTGTTATACAGACTTTTTCTCAAACATTTACGTTTTCAAATTTTACATTTTTCCAAAATATTTCAAAACGAAACTTAACTTTTAAATTAGTATAGTTTTTATGCAGTTTATTGCTGTTCTTAAACAACATATAATACAAACTTTACATGACATTCCTTAATGATTTTCATAATAATTTCGCCTGAAGTTTATTTATGATTTTGCATATAGGGTAACATCCCCAGTAATTGGCACATTAAGAATTTGTCTTTAAACTTACATAAATTTTCTTTACAAAGAAATAAGATATTTTCTTGGAAATATTTTGAAATCAAAGAATGCATATCTTGAAAAAGTATTCTTATAAAAATATATTTATAAAAAGTTTCTGAAATCATCAGTAATTTGCACCTAGAGCACCAATGTATGATACCTTGTAATTCAGTAATTGGCACATGTTTATATTAAAGAAAAAACTTTACATTTTGCATTGGGTTTAATCGCTTTAAATTAATTTACTGTAGATGAAGATGCCATATTTCATGTTTTTGAGAGTAAGAAATCAGCATATTAGTCTAAAATCTGAACAATTTAAAACAATACAATATACTTATATTAATACCCAGTAATTGTCATGCTGTCCCCAGTAATTGTCATATGAAGCTTTAATGGATTCCAATTACTGATAATATTTCATATTTTCAAATAAAAACAAATGATAAACAAAATTAGTCTACAATTTTAAAAGTACTTCCAAAATAAGTGGTTTAATTTCAAATTCCTTACAAATTCCTTGTAATTGGAATAGGTGCCAATTACTTGGAACTAGCAAAATTGAAGCACCATTAATTGGCATCTATCATTAATTCAGAAATACAAATATTTGTGTCGAAAATACTTTTACACAATTAAAATAAAACTGTTGTCAATTAAAATTTAAAATATATTATAAATCAGATAATAATAAATTGAAAAGCATGCCTTCCTTAAGCCAAAGAAGAAGCATTTCAACAAAAATGGCTAATTTGATACAAGCCATAATTGTTTCTCTTTCCTAGACTGTAATGTCATCTAGTAGCATAAATCAAAGTTATAATCTTTAACGTAAATGAGCATTTAACTGGTATATGGTCTTGCATTTTTAAAAGACTGGATATAAATCTTATTTTAGGACATGTTTGTAGGATGTGCCAATCATTGGTGCATGCCAATTACTGGGGATGTTACCCTTTTTTACATATTTTTTTTAACTACAAAGTGTCCGTTAAAGGTTTCCCTAGTTAGAGAAAGTAAGTAAAAATCATTTTTACATGAAAATGCAAATATTTATAATGTACATTTAATTTATTTTTTCGATTCCTCACACACGACGACAAAATGCATTTGCACATGAAATCTATCGATTATGTATTGAAATATTGTTTTGATTTTTTTTAATGACATATTTAAGTTATCTCTGTAACAATGATACGGAATTAAAGAAATAATCAGAGCGTTTTCAGTTTGCTCCAGCATTTTTATTTTGATTATTTCTGTGTTTAAAGTGCATAGTTAGATATGTTTGTTAAATTTATGTTTTAGTTATATTAGTTAATTTAGTTATTCATTTACTGATTAAATTTTCATTTCATTATTGAATATTCGAAAAGTAATGTTAAATTAATTATGCTGTTTAAAGTGTTAACAGCTTAATTATCTGTAATAGCTTGAAAGCTGTAAAAAGATAATTAGAATATTTTTTAAATCTTCATTGCAAATTATTCAACAAAACCTAAAATATTTGTTAATTGAAAAACAGTTTTCAAACGATTTTCATTTGAAAGAATAGTTTTTCCCTATTTCGCAGTGAAAAATTTAAAATTTTGAGAAATTTAGAAGCTAAGACAAATATGTTAAAACTAAATTTATTGGTAATATCTTGCTTTCATCGATATAACAATATTGTTACTCGCGGATACATATACATATTTTATAACTGCCATATTATTATTAAAAAATAAATTAAAACATAAAAGCATGCCTATAATTTGGTTACCAGATATTGTTATTATTATTATTATTTTGTAAAAAATTATTGCAAAGCAGTAAATCAATGTATAACTGTTTAATCATGAGCATAAAACAAAGCATTTAAATATTTTTGATCTAACTAAACAGAATTTAACAAAACATCGGATCCATTTATACAGTAAATGAATTTTTCACTGTATGAATATCAATGTTTTGCATCAAAGACGTTAGTGTATACAGGGTACCCATAAAAAGATGTACCTGTTTTAATGGTATATATTAACAGTTTAATTTAGATTAGTCACAAAAATCATTCAAGAAATTCAAGATTGACTAACCTAGTTTTTCTTACATAAATTGAAAATGTGCACCTTAGATATATATCACAATATCCTACCTACAGTTCAAATCTTCCCCCACTTTAGTTAACCACTCCGAAGAAATGAAAGTATAGCCTCTTAAATTCTGTGTTTTTACTCTGATAAATTATTAGAAGCGGCGGAACTTAAATATGATCTTTTATATAGCCTCAATGCAAGTCGTATAGATCTAACATCTTTTAAATCTTCATCCGAGCAATAACACTTTATTCACAGAAATCGTCGTTTTGTGCATGCAAAATACAAGCGAGTAAATAACAAAACATTATTCGAGCATGTGCATATTGAAAAATTGTTTGGCATACACTTTATTTGTGCTCCAGAACCAAAAACCTACAACCCTTAGAGTTGATGCTAGTAAAATTTATAGTTGTACGTTATTTATGAACATCCTGTATCTTTCGAGTTAAGGTTTAGATTCCGAACAATCAATAGTATATATTAACAGTTTAATTTACATTATTTATAAAAAAAAAATGAAGATTAATTAACATAGTTTTTCTTACGAAAATTCAACATGTGCGCCTATAGCGCATATACAATCTATAGTACGAGTCATTCTACACTTCGGATAACCATTCCAGAGAAATGGAGACTATAGACATTTCGATTCTGTGTTTTTACTCTGACAAATGATTAGCTAAAGGTGGAATATAGACAACATCTTCTATACATCCCTAATGCAAAAGAAGTCGCATGGGTCTAACAGCTTTTAAATCTTAGCCTCAGAAATAATACTTTACGCCCAGGATTCGCCGTTCTGTGTATATAGCACTACAAGCCAGTAAATAACAAAACATTATTCGACCATTCAAATATCTGAAACTATTTGAGGTATTCTTTATTCGTGATCTCGAATCAAATATACACAACGCTTAGCGTTCATACTATTAAAATTTATGCCAGTACATTCTTTTAGGAATACCCTGTATTTTTTGAGTTAAGGTTGGAATACTGAACAATGCAATTAAGAAGCAATTTAATTAGGAAAACAAACCTTTTACATAATGGAATAATATAAATAAAAAATAACTTTTAAAAATGCCATTTGTGATAATTTTAACGCTTAAAAATCTGAAAGCATCTAAATGTGCAATTCAATTCACACTTCATGTACGATAGGTCTAAAGCTGGATTAATTTAATATACTTTAATTGAAGATAAATGTACTGGACTATCATTAGAGATGCATGAGTGTTTGAGGACGGAGAATATTCTACAATATTTCAGGGAATTTGGCTGTTAAATGGAGCTGTTATTGAACGCTATTGGTTCGGAATGATTCACAGAAAAGCACTTGGATAAAAGAGTAGATAGAAAGTGATTATAACACACGAATAAATTGTTTTACATAGCCAGTGTTACTTTGGAAAACCACCTGTAACGTAATGAATTTCATGTTTATTAGTTTCAACATAGGTTGCTGTTCTGGAGACCGATTTGCAAGCAGTTACATAATATCATTAAAGTTGTTACTAATATAAGTACATCAAAATAAAACTAATTAAACATATGTGTGTCTAATAAATATATATTAAAAGCAAGAGAAAAATTATTGTACATAAAACTGAATAAGGTTATCTAAAACTTGCATTTTGTCTCCTAAATGCAAATGTAGCGAAATTAAAACAAGTATCATTTAAATTGCTCACAGTTTTCTGGAGTTTTACTGAAGTTTTACATCATCGACATTTTTTGTAGCTTTTTCTTTTTTCTTTTACTAACTTATTTTTATTAAGCGTCTGTAAGTGTATTAGATTAAGTGACTCTTATATTTTAAAAGTTAGTTTTATGAAACATGTTTCATCTATTCTTGAACATGTGTCAAAACTCCCTGCGTAAAATATTCACTTTTTAGTACGACATCGTAATATGACTATACTATACATGTAAAATCAAGACAACAGTTTTAACAAGTTGAAAATTGTACATCAAATGTAGCATATAAATCGTTCAATAACTAATTTTAGAAATAATCATATCTCGGTAGAATAGCAGTAGAATATGTTATATTCTTATGCAAAAATGCGTCAATACAAAATTTATTGCAGTTAATTTTGTTAAATTCAATAATACTGAAATGCTATGATTCCATATTAAACATGACGTAATCACCATAGCAACACATAATTCTTACCTCATGGAAAACTGTTTGAGTTATTCTACAATAATCTTCAACACTTACAGAAGATCATAGTGTTAAAATTTATAACTTAGAAGCTGGTCACTTTGAAAAACAAATCCTTTATATTACTGAATAACATAATTAAAGAATACCTTCAAAAATGTAATTTGTGAGAAATTTTCAAATTTGAAATGGTGAAAGCATTAAAAAGTCCAATTTAATTTACACTTCATGTACAATAGGTTTAAAGCTGGATAAATATAATATACTTTAATGTAAGATAAATGTACCGTACTATTATTAGAGAAGCATGAGTGCTTGCTGCCGGACAATATTCTACAATATTTCAGGGAATTTAGCCGTTAAATGAAGCTTTTATTACTGAATGTTACTGGTTCAGAATGATTCACAGAAAAGCACTGTCATAAAAGAATAGATAGAAAGTGATTATAACACACACTAATAAATTGTTTTACAAAGCCTGTTTTGCTTCAGAAAACCACATGTAGCGTATTATAATGAAGATCTAAGATTTTAAATCTTAAACTCAGAAATAACATTTTACTCTCAGGAGTCAGAGACTTTTGTGTATGTGGAACTACACACGAATGAATAACAAAACAGTGTTTGAACATGCGTATATCTGAAACTGTTTGAAATACTTTTTATCAGTGATCTTGAACCAATAATCTGCAATGCTTACTGTTGAAGATATTAAAATTATTAACTGGTATATTCTTTTATGAACACCCTGTATTTTTCTAATTAAGGCTGAAATTCCGAATAATACAATAAAGAATCAAGTCAATTAGGAAAACAAACTTTTTATATAATATAATAATATAATCAAAGTACAGCCTTTAGAAAATAGAATTTGTGATAATTTTAACATTAAAATATCTGAAAGCATTTATGTATCCAATTTAATTCACACTTCATGTACAATAGGCTTAAAGCAGAATTAATTTTATAGACTTTAATTGAAGATAAATGTACCGGACTATCATTAGAGAAGCATAACTGTTTGCTGACGGATAATATTCTACGATATTTCAGGGAATTTAGCTGTTAAATGAAGCTGTTATTATTGAATGTTACTGGTTGGGAATAATTCACAGAAAAGCACTTTGATAAAAGAGTAGATAGTAAGTGATTATAACATACCAATAAACTGTTTTACAAAGCTTGTGTTACTTCAGAAAACCACCTGTAACGTAATGAATTTCATATTTATTTCATGTTTCCAACATAGATTGCTGTTTGGCGAACGATTTGCAAGCAGTTACATAATATCATTAAAGCTATTACTAATATAAGTACATGAAAATAGAACTAATTCAACATATGTGTGTGTAATAAATATATATTAACAACAAGAGAGAAATTATTGTACATAAAACGGAATAAGGTAACCCAAAACTTGCATGTTATCTCCTTTAGGCAAATGTAGTGAAATTAAAACAAGTATAGTTTAAATTACACAGAATTGTCTGGAGTTTTACTGAAATTTTACATCATCGACTTTTTTTTGCAGCTTTCATTTTTTCTTTTACTAACCTATTCTTATTAATTCTTACATTAAGTGCCTCTTATATTTTAGTAGTTAGTTTTATGAAATATGTATCATATATCCTTGAATATGTGTCAAATCTCCCTGCGTAGAATATTCACCTTTTAGTAAGGCATCGTAATATGACTATACCATACATTTAACATCAAGACACAGCAGTTTTAACAAGTTGGAAATTGTGCGTCAAATGTAGCAAATAAATTGTTCAATAACTAGTTTTAGAAATATTCATATCTAAGTGAAATAGCAGTTGTATTCTTATGCAGAATTGCATCAATACAAAATTTATTGCAATTAATTATGTTAAATTCAATAATATGGAAATATTGTGACTCCATCTTAAACATGACGTAACCACCATGGCAACATATAATTCTTACCTATCATAGAAAACTGTTTGATTTATTCTACAGTAATCTACAACACTTACAGATTATAATTTATAACTGAGAAGCTGGTCACTTTGAAAAACAAATTTTTTATATTACTGAATAACATATTTAAAGAAGACTTCAAAAATGTAATTTGTGAGAAATTTTCAAATTTAAAACCGTGAAAACATTTAAATGTCCAATATAATTTACACTTCATGTACAATAGGTTTAAAAAGCAGCATTAATTTAATGGACTTTAATTGAAGATAAATGTACCGGACTATCTTTAGAGAAACACAAGTTTTGAAGACGGACAATATTCTACAATATTTCAGGGAATTTAGTTGTTCATTGAATCTGTTATTATTGAATGTTACTGATTCGGAATGATTCAGATAAAAGCACTTTGATAAAAGAGTAGATAGAAAGTGATTATAACACACGAATAAATTGTTTTACAAAGCCTATGTTACATCATAAAACCACCTGTAACGTAATGAATTTCATATTTATTAGTTCCAACATAGATTGCTGTTTTAGCGAACGATTTGCAAGCAGTTACATAATATCATTAAAGTTATTACTAATGTAACTACATTAAAATAAAATTAATTCAACATATGCGTGTGTAATAAACATGCATTAACAGCAACACTGAAATTGGCTATCCTAAACTTAAATGAGATAATATAAACTTGCACTTTCTGTTATGGGCAAAGGTAGAATTTAAAAGTGTTTACCATACATTCTGAGTTTTGTAAAGCTGTACTTATCATTGATTTTTTTTTTTTTTTTTTTTTTTTTTTTTTTTTTTTGCTTTTGCTTTTGCATATTTTTTTTTTTTTTTTTTTTTTTGCTATTTACGATTCTATACTTATTAACCACTTGAAAAATGATTGTTTTTGTTCATCAAGAATAGAGATTTATCAAGCATGTGTGACGTGATGTCCGGATTTTATTCCTTTTCTGTTTGCTCCCTGATTAATTTTCAAAAATGGAATACCTTTGCTGCCACAATGACAAAAAAAGTGTTAAAAACAACACAAAAAAATTAATACCTTAAAAATCGAGAAACAAATTGCATTTAAAAGTAATTTTTTTTTTCACTATACGACAATTTAAAAATATAAAATGTGCGATGTTTAGAAGTTTAAAAATTTGCATCATCGAAAATTGTAAAACTGATATTTCATTTCAAATTTCTTCATGATCGGTGCAGGTACATTAATGTTTAAGCCATGGCGTATATAGTATATGATTCTGTTATTAGACAAACAACGTTTTGATTGATATAAAAATTACGTTTACTATTATTATTATTATTCTATGAATTTCTTTACATTTAGAAATAATTTTATTTGAAAAAATGTCGTTGTTGATAATCAAGAAAGTAAAAAATTTACAAAATAGATAGACGCAAATTATCATATAGTGAAAAAAAAATCCAAAACAGGATGTCGTATGAAAGGTCGTTCGTTAAAGCAATATGAGATCTGGTTATCGATCCCACCGTTCACGAAAACGGAAACAGTCTAATGTTGAACTAATTGATTGTAAAAGAGCATGTTTTGTAATATAAAATTTATTTATAAATCATAAATTTTATCATTAGAAAAAATCATTTTCTAAATGGTTGTAATTTGTTAAATTACATTATTTTTTCAATCTCATATTAAGTGATTTTAATATTATAGTGGTTAGGTTATGAAACATATATCATTTACGTTTATTAAGGTTTTATTAAGGCATCATAATTTGCTATTATATAAACTTAAAGTCAAGATAAAACAGTTTTAAAAAAGAGCAATAAATGATTACAAAAGTATGATGACAATTTGTACTTTTTTTTGCATATGTGCATATTTATTTTTACAATAAAATGCCTCTAACACTTTATTAGGATGAGCGAAGCGAATCCTCTACTAGTCCGTTCAAATTACAATTTGTCGTACGCTTTACAAAAAAACTATTCAATATTTTAACTTCAAATTAAACACAAAAATAAATTATGATCTGTAGATTTGCAGAATATATTTTTTTTTTTTACAGTAAAACGTTAAAAAAATTATTATTTTAATTAATTTATTTTACATGCATTTCCAATACGGACGCATTTTAGCAAATAAATAAAAAATGAAACGCGTATATTTTCAGAAAAAAAAAAGTTTAAATCATGGAGTAAATAATTATAGATAGAATCATGATTAATTTATTAAATAAAACATGTTTTCATTATCCCGCAAAATCGTTTGCACAGATGACACTTAAACATTTTAAAAGAATTGTATTATGGATTTTTTTTTTTTTTTTTTTTTTTTGTAAACTGGCAACAAAATAATTGTAAACAATTAAAATTAATTCCTAAATTTGTTATATAAATGAAAAATTAAAAGATCTGCGTGACGTTGTTGGTTCAAGCTCTTTATAAATATTTTTGCGAAGGTCGTATTGTGGCTAAATAATATCGACTCATTAATCAGAAGGATTTTATAGAAAAATAAGACTTTAATAAGTTCGCAAACACAACAATAATTATTCGTGAAAACGTCACTGCGAGAATGAGAGAGCGCTTCGTTAAAAGGTAATTCCATTAATTGAGTTGCCATTTGCAGAAAGTAAAAAGTTCTCCCACGCGGAGAGAATTACAGCAATTCTCATACGCTAACATGTATAAAAACGAAGAAATTAAAATAAAATGTTTTACAGTTAAAAATTCATAGTATCAACGAAAGCAGATTTCAAATGTTTTTTCCAGAAAATAGGATTTTGGAGAAGTAACTTTCTTCAAGCTTTCTTCAAATATATTATTCTAAAATAGCTATCAAAGATTATCGGATGTTGATTACAAAGATTGGAAACATGCATATTTCAAACAATTAAAAAACACCAGTGGTTACTTGAAATTGTAAACACATCTTTAAAAGATCTTTTAGTTGAAAATTTAAAAAAAAATTGTAAAAGTTTGCTTCGAAAATATCTTATTATGTCAGTTTTACATCATAAACAAAAAATTAAAATGCACCAAAACATAAAATAACGTTTTTGTTTAATAAAGATGCAAAAATAATAATAATAAAAAAATATTGTTACTTTCAAATATCTGTTTTATAAAATAATGCTTCGCGAATCCAAACAAAGCATGGCTTTTGCTAGTAAG